>OZ020487.1:29726023-29961944 GCA_963971405.1 Psococerastis gibbosa
GCATATTGGACGCATTCGAAATTGAAATCCAAAAGCCAAGCAATCCCATCCTGCAGTCAGCCACTTGGTCGCAATATAAAAAATGCAATACAATTAAGTACATAGTGGGTGTTACTCCCGATGGACTAGTCTCATGGTGTTCGAAGGGATATGGAGGTCGGACTGAAGACACGCACATAGTGACCGAGTCTGATTTTCTACATCACCTTCCGATGGACAGTTTAGTCATGACTGATCGTGGGTTCAAAACACTTGAACCATTCCTTTTGAGAAAAAATTGTCGGCTTGTGCGACCGCCAAGTGTTTTTCTTACAAGTGGTACAGTCATGACTAAGAAAGAAGTCATAGAGACGAAGCAAATAGCTGCCCTCCGTATACACGTTGAGCGAGTTATAGAGCGCATTCGCGAGGAGAAGTTGTTGTCTATGCATTCGTGTGTGAATTTAAAATTTTTGCCTATGCTGGATATGGCAGTGGAATGTGCATTAGGGCTTGTAAATTTACAGGGAAAATTAATTAAGTAACATTACGACTTTGATTTGATTATCACAAGATTTACTAAATTCTGTGTTAAGGCCGGAAGAACCGGCACACACGAAACACTCTTGTGTTCCAAAAAATGGCGACTATGAACTTTTACTTATTAAATTATTTTTACTTTGACTGGACATCATCATGAAATCGTTGATTTGCCGTAAAAAGTGTAGATTACCATTATCGTATATAATAATACAGGCTTTCAGTGATATTTTAATTCATTCCTCTGCGACCAATATTAACTGAGATATGAATTATATAAGGTTTCAATCGGCCGCTATCTTGTAACTAAATAGTGGATTTAGCTGGTTAAAGAACTCGATCAAGACATTTTTGAAGTTCATCAAAATCGGATAATATTTACGGAAGTTGGAGTGTTTCCTAAAATCGATATACATACATAAACACATACTGTACATACGTATATACAGTATATATGTATAAAGCTGGCCATTGACAAGGCCTCCAAACGGACTCGCGCCAAGCCAAATGGCGTGTCCTGTTCCATTTGGCGTTAGCGCCATTTAGAGGGGTCATTCACGACTACGCTGAACCAGTCGCTTTAAATCTTTCAAATTGTACAGTGTAAAAGTACCTCTTCCATATCGTAACACTATACAATTTGAAAGATTTGGAGCTACTGGTTCAGCGTAGTCATGAATGACCCCTCTAAATGGCGCTAACGCAAAATGGAACATGACGCGCCATTTGGCTTGCGCGATTCCATTTGGAGCCCTCGTGTATGGCCAGCTTAACATTTTGAAAAGAGGGTGGTTTTAGGCTCAGGGGGTCATGAAATGAAAAGTCGTGAAGAAATTTTCCGAGAGTCGAACATTGGTAGATGGTAGATCTCAATAGGTACATGAATCTGCCTTTAAGCTGAAAATATAAAGGTGTTTTGTTCAGCTGCTATTTATCCGCCCCTGGGTCCAGTGCAATTTGTTTTGAATTATGGCGGTTGGCTGTTGCTGTGCAGGAGAATCCGGGCTAATAGGCCGTGGTCGATTTGAAAGTATGCTTCCAAACGTTTCGTCAACAACAACAGTGGCACTATGTACTACACTTCTAAGATTGTATCGTGGGGGTACCGTAGGAACTGACTGACAGACTGGTGCAGGTATGGCTCGGCGCGCAAGCGCTCTCGTGTCTGCTTGGCTAGTTGGCGTCATTCTCTGTTTTGTTGTTTTATTTACTTTTAACCTACCCCCGACTACATAGGAAAGCCATAGAAATCTATAAACATCCGCAAAACTTTAATAGAACGGAAGAAGGATTAAAACACTACCGAGTCAATCAGACACGAGAGCGCCTGCGCACCAATTCAGACCTGCTCGGTGGGCCCTCTAACTGTAGCCTACGTCTTCAATTCCTTAGGGACACCTGAAAACTATGACACTACCTATAGAAGTATTGTTATACAGGGTGCCCCAGACCATCCGTCCACCTACTTTTTCTCGAAAACGAATGACGTCAGAGGTCTGATTTTTTTTTAAATCATTACAAAATGGGGGTTGATGCATTTCTGGAAATTAGTTTGGAATTTTTTGGGGACCTGGAAGGGGGGTTTGGGGGGTCCGTATGCTGTTCCTCGAAATAATGAGAACAATTTTTTGTTTGTCATTGTTAAGTTGAAGTCATGAGCTTTCATTTGAGATGTCACTTGCCATGCTTCGGGTGACCTATTCCCAACCTCCCCCCCTCCCCATTGAGGCGCAGGTTCAGGCACTAACATTTCTGTATCATTGTCAAGCTGAAGTCATGAGCTTTTATTTGAGGTGTCACTTGCCATGCTTTAGGTGACCCATTCCCACCCTTCGCCCCTCTCCCCGTTCAAGCGCAGGTTCAGGTACGATTTGTATAGTTAACTTGACATTTCTTGTAATAAGCTTTCATTTAAGGTACAACATGCCATATGATATTTTAGAGAAATTTAATCTCAAACTTTAGCTGTTTACTGTACCTGAACTGAAAAACTCAGGTACACCAAGGTAAGATTATCAAGTACTCCTATTTTTTCTTTACCAGAAAATTTGATTTAGACTTTTAGCATTCAGCACACTAATAGCCCACAGGTACCCAATGTTTGACTTTTAAAGACCTCCTGTACCTGAACCTGTAGGGATACAATCAAAATTTTTGCAAATTATGAATGAACACTTTATAAGCCTTCAACTGATGTACAATTTGACATACCTTTACATTTGATTATTCCGAGGAACAGCATACGGACCCCCCAAACCCCCCCTTCCAGGTCCCCAAAAAATTCCAAACTAATTTCCAGAAATGCATCAACCCCCACTTTGTAATGATAAAAAAAAATTCAGACCTCTGACGTCATTTGTTTTCGAGAAAAAGTAGGTGGTCGGATGGTCTGGGGCACCCTGTATATGCAGCCTCACCGTATTTTCTTACGGAACATTGCCTATAAAATTAGTTTATATTGTAGCTTATAACAAGAATGGTTTTTTCCATTTATTGCATATTTACTGTGATATACTGTACCCCTGAATAAAAAACTACTTCTAGTACTAAGTGGTCTCCATTTTTTGCTTGATATGCAATTCCTCATGAAATATCTAACTTGCAACAATAAACGAAGCGTCATAAAGCAGAAACAATGTTCCTCTTCATTCTGATATGTAGTATGTGACCATGATTCACACCAATTGGCCACAGTTTTGAAACTCCTTCAACGTGACGCCCCCAGAGACCATTATTTTTTTTACAAATGAAGTTTCAAAACTGTGGCCGATCTGTGTCAGTGACGGCAGCATATTGTGCATCAAAGCGTGGAGAATTATTTCCTCCAGTTAATGACACTTTATTTCTTTGTTCTCATTGAACAGGTGTTGTAAAACTGGTTCCGCAAGCACCGGTTAGCAAGGCACATGCCCAGACTCTGGCCAATGGCAATCACAAACCCGGCCCTAGCGTGGACAATCCCATAGGCGGGGTTTCCACATACGTCAATGTTAAATATGGTGGTAGCAGACATTTTTAGTATGTCTTTAATGTCTGCTAAAACGTCAATACCACATTTACCATTGACATGTGGAAACCCCGCCATATAATGTGCTCCACAGTTTCCAGCTGATCGCACGATATATATTAGAATAGATCGATTGACTTATGGGAGAGAGCACTGGCTGAGTGAATTTGTGTAGGTGGCAGTAGACAAAAAAAATGGCGGCCCAGTTATAAGGATTTGAAAACCACGTCAAAACAATGTAAATAAATAAACAAAACAACTATTGGGATCACAAAGCATTTAACCATTATCAATCGAAGGTACAATCGCTGATTCCCCTCCGAAGCAAACTACAATCTGGGCCTAATGAACGATTCCCAAAACTGATGCGCTTGATGCAGAAGTTGACGCACGTAGGGCTCGTCATAGTCCACGATTATGAGGATTGCTTTTTGTGACTTTTCGAAATCCGGCGAAGCGCAACAAAATAATCCTCTTCGCCGTTTGGTCACTAGCATCTGCAGCTGCATTTGGGCTTTCACCTTCTCTGTTAATTCTGAGTGAGAATTGACGTAATGACTGATATTTTTGTATTTGGTGGGACACTTCACTTCAATCACATAATCTTCGCTCACACCATCTGGTGACGCAGCCAGCCAAGGGTGGGATGGCAAAAAGAACAGTCCCGTCTTACGCCACTTCAAATTGAATGTCTTTGCCAACAATCGGATAACTGGCTCCTCCAAGATGCGGCCCCTTTCCATAGCTTTTGTGTCCCTGACTTTGAGAACCCCAATTATTGAATTGACGAGCGATCCGTCGGGTGTTCTACAGTGGGCGGCTTCATGGATTTTCGAGGCGGTGATCCTACCGTACCTATAATAAAAATTGTCAAATTTACTGATTTGCAACAAATTAAATCTCAATTAAAGGATTGCAGAGCAATCCGGATATAAATGGCAGGCATATATCCATGACTTAAATTATGAAATGAAAAATCGTCTTTACTTCAGGCGAGCTTTAGCCCCGAAAGGCTACTCTTCCAGCGAACCTGCAACTTGTAACAAATTCATCCCCAAATTTGTGAGTCGTATGAACTATGGTCAAAACGTCGTGAAACGCACCAATACATTGGCTGTCGCATAATGACGTTTCCATTTAGAACACAGTGCAATGTTCTTAATTTCTTCCCTCAACTGTCACCATTACTATGACATTTCAAATAGTCTACTGTTAACTTACTTGCGACCAATTACAGGAAAGCTGTCATTTGCCTTGAGTCATGGACCAAAGCTTGTAAGTTTTTGTTGGGCACTCAGAAACTCAGTGAAAACCCGGTTGCGCATTCATTTTTGTTTGTTTGTAAATTAATGACAGTGGCGCGACCCCAATGATTTTAACAAATTGATGTTTCCATTTCTAAACTTTTTTTATTTAACTTGCAACATTTCTTAACCCATTTACATGCTTTCATGTAACATATGAAGATGTAACTAACCTTAGCTCATGCCAAAGAGGATTGTCAGCCTGGCCTCTTGTGGCGACTTCTGCTTCCTCGCAAACTGAAGCCGTCATAACCCTCTGCACTAAACTCTCAAAATCTTCTGAATTATTTATCAGATAGTGCAGACTGAGCTGCTCCACGGTCGGTCTTTCCAGGAACTGTCTGTGGATCATGCTACTGTTATATGATCCACCAGACAGAACTTGTGCACGAAAGTCCACGTTGTCCGGCAACGGTATAGGTACCCTCCCAAAGTCAGCTAATGTGACGTGCGTGCCTCCTCTTCCAACAGAAGACAACGCAGGCTTCTTCCAGTAGCAAACAGTGGAAGTAGGAGATGGTTCTTCTGTCCTCCGCTGCAGCCACAGAAGAAATGCAACCGAATGCTTACAGCCACCTAAAATGAAAATAAAAAAGTTTAGATAAATGTTGTTGTTGATAGTAGCATATTATGCTAATGCTTGCCAATAGGTCTGTTCATCGATCACAGTTAAGTCAATTTAGTGGCACCACAAACACCTTTAAGTAGTACGCAATGGAAATGCGTTAGGAATGGCCATGGGCCGATGATACTCTTCAAACTTTCACATTGACATAATACAGTAGGTAAATAAATGACAAATAAATTCTGTTAAGTTCTTGACTGCATTGTACATTATGTTAACATTTATTATTTACGCTATTTTATTGAAAATCGGTGCAATATAGACTTTCTATTCTATCCCTAGTCAATTGATATCATCTTACCTAGAGCGGCTTGGCACCCAGTGCACTGTGCATCCAATATTTCTTCAGCCTGCTCATTCAAATGCACCACTACTTCATACGGTGTACTTGTCACTCGGTGTTCAGGACACACTCTGCCTTTCACCCAACATTCTTCGTTGCAACGAAGGACTCCCACTTTTCCCACAGCGTTATCACCGTAGGTCTGTCTTCCTGATCTGTAAAAAATTGTTTGGCTATTATGCATGTTAAAAAGCTAACGTACATGCAAATAGGCAATAGCCCCCGAACAAAGTTATGAGGCTGCTAAAATTGGTGCCCTCATATCACTGACACTACAAATGTTTAGTTGGTAGGTGAATTAGTTTTTAATAAAGTAAATACTTTCAATGCAGGGTACCTACTGGTGTAATGGACAAAGTAGAAGTACACAATCCGCTATAGTATAGCAGATTGTGTACTGAACTGTATTGCAGCTATACCCTACGCAAACAAATGTATTGCACATAACCACTGACAAACAAAAAGTGCCGACAACAAATAGTATAAAAACGAGAAGTCATTTTAAAAAATATCCTACATTGTTAGGGGCAAGGAAGACACCAAATTATTAGCTAGACCTAAGCGTAAAAAGCAAAGAGCTGCATTACTATCTTTAGCGATTCTTACCTGCTTTCTTTGACGCCTCGCAATTCCGGTGCTGTATATACAGATTTGCCACTTAAATAGGCCAAAACCATGTCGACGTCTACATGTGGCAGATTAGTAGAATTTGCTTGCACATACCGATCCATTTTTCTAACTATATTTCAAGTTTTCCACCAAATAAAATATTAAAACAAAGATTTATTAAACTCGTCCACTGTAAAATGTAAACAAATATGCGTTTCTAACTTAAACCCGAACTTTCCCGAAGCTGGCGAGCACACGTGTGAATGTCTACGTCACGACGTCCGAATGTTTCCGAGTGGAAATTACGAACTTAAAATTAAAATAAAACTTAACTTACACTAAAAATGAGATAACTGGGCTCACAAAAACTTTAGTTTACAACTAATCTACAGCATTTCAACTCTAAAACGATTATTCCTCCCGCACCTGTATACCCCATTAGTGAAGCAAATTGGCCGGTAGAGTAGCCGCCTTAGGTGGGTACTCCACAGACCTCGTTTTGCCTCGTGAGCGTGACATTGACGTGGTAGCAGACATTTTTAGACTATCTTTAATGTCTGCTACCACGTCAATGTCCCTCTCACGGGACAAAACGAGGTCTATGGAATCCGCGCCTTGGGCGCCTTATTAATGGAGTTCTTGCGCAGGTAAAACAAAGATGGCGGGCTGTCGGAAAGGGAGGGGGTACCCCTGATTCTCGGACATCACCCCCTCATTTTAACATGGAGTGTATAGGCTTTCCAATAAAATTTATTTTATTTTAAGAAATTTTCGCTTTTCAACGGCAAATTAGTGCTATTTATATGTTCCTTCAATACTTGCGCGGGTACTGACAAAAAATTGCGGCAAAGTAGCTGCAAATAATTGTCGAAAAATATTATTTACTTGTGTATCTAATTTTACTTCATTGGTGCTGATACTTCCGCGAGGGCAGAACAGATTTTTAAATGGGTATGTGAGCCTAAGCTTGCTTATACACATTACAATTAATGTATTAGTAATGATTTATTACCATAACCATACAACTTTACTGCATAACTACCATGACATATAACCTAGTCGGCTGGGCTGCCGACACGCTAGCCTATCATGTTGTTTGTAAATATTAGTAGCGTAAAAAGGGTTATTGTCTCTCCATAATACTATCACTAGAATTCAATTTAGTATCTGAGCACCAAAGCAGTTAATTTTCGTGATGCGTGTTTTTTATTTTTTTACTTTAACACGTTTAAGCATTACACTCGCAATTATTCGTAGCTCCTCCACTGCTAGGTCTACATATTTCGAGAAAATCAATTTAGTCACTACCGTGAATGCAATAAAGGCAAATCTTACTTTTTCCTCTTTGACAAGAAGGATAGGAGGATCTGGGCGGTCATCATCCTCTTCTTCTTCTTCCCTTTCATCGTCGTCATCTTCATCATCAACACCATCAACCAACTCCTCTTCCTCCTCGTCATCACTAATTGGTTTCGGTTCCAGCTGTAAATACGCATCGATCAGTGTCATAAAGTAGACCTACTGCCTCGTGACATCATTGGTAGCTTGCTTTTACTTGTGCGAGCCACTACACACCATGCGAGCGGAGACCTGTCGTAATTCAACACAGGTATTAAATTACCTACAGGAGCGACTGAAGATGTTTTTCGGATACATTCATTGGTCATTGCATTGATTGTAGCCGATGTAATTAATCGTAAACAAGGGGGGTTAGTCCTAGAAATATGGAATATTTTCACCCTTAACCTTACAGAAGCTCCATTATCAATTATAACTCTAAATTGACTTTTTAGACGATGAAAAAACCTTTTATCCAGCTTTTTTTTAGCTAGGGCTTAACTGCGAGCTACTAGCGGGGTCACAGGTGGCGGATAGTGATACGGCCACTAGATATAGTGGTTAGCTGCGAATATACTGAATAAGCAGTCCCCGACCATGCAGTGGCTTGAGTTTTTTTTCTCCGCACGCAAGAAAGATGATGAGTCTGACATGGTTAAGTTTATTGCTCGCTTGCAAACTATTTTCAATGAGGTGAATGATGAGCTACAGAAACATGGTGCTACAGCTTAAGATTGGAAGAATGTTAAACGAATTTTAAGTTATTTAAATTGAGTACAAGACAGCTGAGTTGAATCTCAAGTGCTACTGTCCTGATTATGCTAGGGATCAAGTCACGAGGAGGTCACGAACTGGCTATCTCTGCCTATTGGCCGGTGGACTAGTCGGTTGGGCTTCACGGCAGCAGCAATGTGTCACTTTATCGACAACACAAGCGGAGGTTATGGCAGCAAGTCAGGCGGCTACACGTATTGTTTGACTCAAGGCCGTGCCCAGCTTTTGTATTAGGGGGGGGGGGTCCAATTTTTTTTTAACGTAATTTATTATTGAATTAATGGTCATTGAGCAACAGGCCTACAGGATTACATAAAAAAATTATTTCGGGGGGGGGGGGGGGGGTCCGGACCCCATGGACCACCCACCTGGGCACGGCCATGGGCACTGGAAAGTAACGACGATATACATTAATATACATTATTTATCCCAATCAAGGCTGTAGCCAGGAGTTTTCGGGGGGGGGGGGGGGTTCAGAAATGTAATTGGATATTACATAGTAGTTTATGTTTTCCTCTTAAAATCCGATTCTATTTAGTATAAAGCCATTTCATCACGGGGGGGGGGGGGGGAAGGAGGTTGAACTCCCCCTTGGCTACGGCCATGATCTCAATCGACTGTCCAATTGGATCTGGAAAATCTTTTGTTGGCCCACTAGGATCCACTAAATGTTTTGAAAATATATACAAGGCTGTTCCCAGGTTATGATTCCGGGGGGGGGGGGGTCCAAACATTTTTTTACGTAATTTATTAATGAATTAATGGCTAAATTTGTCAAACCATACAGGTTTACCTGCAGAAATTTATTTCAGGGGGGGGGGGTGCGGACCCCATGGGCCACCTCCTGGGCACGGCCATGCATATATATGTGTATTTTGTTACTTTAAATATTGTGGACTTCGTTCTGCCACAATGATGCAACCTCCACTTGCATTTCTTAATTTTTTCCAGTGGCTTGGGGAACGATATAATTCGGATCTCTCTCATATTTGTTCTGTCCTGATGTAGGCTATCACTATTACACTAGCCATAGCAGCAATGCTTGACCATAACGCTAGAAATATGAATAATAACAACTTAAAACTGTAAAAATCAATAGCGCTCAATGCATTTCATATCCTCCAATGGCCGAACAGCTGATTTTGTTTACATTATTTTCGCAATCACGCATGCGCTGTTAGCTCCGCCCTCGTACTGTGACGTCACTACGCAAGAACTCCATTCGTGATTCGTCAAGGTCAATCGTTATTCATCATCATCTTAGTCGGTCTGGGTCTATTCTATGTATTTATTTTTTATCATTTATCGCCGTCATAAATAGACGTTCAACCTTTTTTGAAGTTGAACCTGGTTGAACCACTGACTAGTGACTACTGAGTGCGTGCTGGTGAAGTAAAAAATTATTGTGACAAGGTATGCTGTTTCTTATATTATTTTGTTAGTTTCAAAATTTTGGGGAGAGATCGAGTTAAGCTACTTCTAATAAAATAATAAAATTTGGTTATTCATGAAAGAATTAAAGATCGGCGAAGCATGTTTATTTGCTTACAGCCTATTTTTTATCAAAGTTTTCCATTCACAGGTGTATTGGCACTTATTATTGCTTATGACCAATTTTATGGAAGGCACATGTCAGCGGCATGCAAGTCAAATATTACTTATAATATAAATTACTATACTATACGTTTGCCTTCCACTTTATGTTGATTATGATCCCACTTTTTGAACCGCGGGGTAGTTTAACTAGACCATTACCGTTTTGTCCAACCATGAGCTTTGTAATGGAAATTAATAACGTAAAAAATTTAAACACCTAACACAGTAGTGATGTAAATTGTATTGCTCTCAAACATAAATAATCATAGTAATCAGCCGTACTCTATTATAAAAAGTGGGCTTTAGAAAAATACCGTATAAATTTATAGGGCGAGTCTGAGAAACGATTGAAATATTGTTCATTAGCACCTAAGTTAAAATTTAGTGCTACTAAACATCTGTTTAGCAGTTAGCTGCAACAACAACATTTTAAGACTGTAATCATGTACGTAAAATCAATTTTTTTTTATATCACGTCGAATTTCAGATATTTTATAGCGACTTCAGGTCATAATCGTGGAGCAATTTTTTTTAATTAAATAAAATATCTACACTAAACAGTTCGTTTCCTTATCGCTCAAAATATGTATGTAATCATCAGCTCTAGAATGAATAAGATGAGCGGTACGTTTTACGCCAGGCGAAGAAATAAATAAAATTATAATAACAGAACAGAATAATCGAAATAAATGGTTGAAAATTTACCCTATTGGCTATTTATTCAAAAGTTGATTGGATTTTCTCAGTTTTAGAATATAATACATATTAAACATAATGTGCACAAGTCTGTATAATTTATAATTGGTAGCATGGTAGGCTAAACCGCTAAAATTGGGATTTGGGAAGCAACAAGCAAGTATTGTAGAATCCACTTCGGTGGTCCTACATGCCTGCATGGGGTAATTACTAAGCTTAGCATGCAACTCAGGGAAGATTGTCTTATTTGTTTTTCTATGGCACTGTCGGGGACATTTTCGAAATCTTCATTTGTTAGCATTGACAATTTGAAATACATGGACCTACCCTGTAGAATAGGAGATGTTTGTGCTCTTTAGTGACAACTGGCAACGCGGGGGTTCGGAACTTAGCCCCTTTTCTTGAAATTAAATGCGTATAGAATATGAATAAATAAATAAATGAATGGGTCCTCGTCACATATGATTGTATTGTATTGATCGCATAGGTATGTATTTACATAAGAAGGTGATTTATGTAATGAAGAAAAAAGCAAAGTTATATAAGTATCAAACCCGGTTATTTCAACCAAAATTCACTTGATAGAAACTCCAAGTTTGATGTTTGACATTATTTTCAACTTATTTTTTCGCATGGCATGACTCACCCATGGAAGAGGCCCATGGCCCCCTTGGTCTAGTCTGTAATTCTGTATTTTCATAAATTTATCACTTCTTCGGGTTCTTCTCGAAACCTACAAGACATGTGGGAAGTGTGCCGTGTGGCTGTGCAGTCATTTCACAATCTACAGTACCACTGCAGTATAAATTGCTGGGTAATCAGAAAAACCCGAAGAAGTCCAAGAGAATCCTGGTCTCCAACAAGTAATGTAATAATTGATAAAATATCGTAGATGAGTGATTTATAATAAAATATAAAGTCATGGAAAAAATAATAAGAACACGGAGTTTTCCACTATTTTCTCCGGAACTATTAGAGATAATTGCACTATACTTGGGCATGAACGCCACTACGTAGAGGTACTTCATTACTGTTACCATCAAATATAAGCAATGCTTACTTCTTTCAAAATTGAAGATAGTTGAAATCTGGCTGGCAAAAATAATAAGAACGCGAGATATTTTTTGTTTATTTGAGCTATGTCACGATATATTTTTCCCTATTCTGCAGTTAATAAGTTAAAGCAGTGTACTTCTGAAGATATGCAGTGATCACAGCATTGCTCGACCGAGGAGAGACTCGTCATTTTACTTCTTCGGAAAGAAGGGAGAAATGGCGGAAAATAGTAATCTCTTGCAAAGATAGGAAGCAATTATTTTTCAAGCTTTGAAACAAGACCCCAAGAGTGAAAGGGCAGAAGGCGGAAGACAACACCATATTTTGACCGATAGCTCGTTAGGAAGTCGAAGGTGACACCGCTCATAAGTTCTCGAGACCTGAAAAAATGCCTAAACGCTCCCGTCAGCGAACGAAGAATTAGGGGACGGTTGCTTGAAGTCTCCTTGCCTAGTCGATCTCCAAGAAATGTTCCACTTCTGTGTTTAAAGAAGATTAAAGACCGTCTTGTCTTCTTGTCTATGAACTGTTATGGGGGACATGGCGCAACGTCTTGTGAAGCGATGAAACAAAAGTAAATCTTCTCGATACTTATAGAAAACGTATTTCAGAAGACCGTCCAATGCTAGTAAAAGTAAAGTAAAGTAAATTCGTGTCGGGGTGGTACTACCCGTGGTACAGGAGTTTTCAGGTTGCATCAACAGCCTCCTGTTTAACCTATCGACAGTCAGGGAAGACTGCCGGGACCGCCGGCTTTACATGCCCTCCGAAGCATGGTAGTCAGAAGATAAATAATTGTACCACTAGAAAATTTTGGCATTCGGGTGGGACTCGAACCAGTCACCTTCTGGATGATAGTCCGAGTCGTTACCTCTACGCCATTCTGACTACGCCATTCTGACTACTCTACGCCATTCTGACTACTCTACGCCATTCTGACTACGCCCAATGCTGATTTAAATCCCAAAAAATACCATAAAGCTCGGTAGCGGTAACATCGTGGTGTGGGGCTGTTTCTCTTACTACGGAGTTGGCCCAATATATCGTATAGAAGATATCATGACGAAGGAGAGTTACAGAGACGTAATGCCACCCTATGCTGACGAGAAAATACCAGTAAAATGGGTCCTTCAGCAGGGCAACGACCCCAAGAACTCCTTCAAATTAGTGAAGTAGTGGTTTGTGGACAGCAGAGTCGATATTTTACCGCGGTCAGCGCAGTCACCCGGCTTCAACCCCATCAAAAACTTGTGGAATGACCTGACGAGCCGTCTAAGCAATGGAAAAAATTTCAAAGAAGGAACTTCTGTGGCTTCAAGTGAAAATGGCACGGGAGATGATACCCATCATTGTATGTCAATACCTGGTGGTGTCGATGAGAAACTGCTGCAATGCTGTAATGCAGAACAATGGGCAGACTACCAAATGTTAGTTTAATTGAAGTTCTTGCATAATAAAGCTAAAAATTGTAAAATGTTTGACCGCGTTCTTATTAATTTAGCCAGCCAAATTTCAACTATCTTCAATTTTGAAAGAAGTAAGCATTGCTTATAACTGATGGTAACAGTAATGAAGTACCTCTAGGTAGTGGTGTTCATGCCCAAGTTTGGTGCAATTATCTCTAAAAGGTCCGGAGAAAATAGTGGAAAACTCCGTGTTCTTATTATTTTTTCCATGACTGTATATGTAAATATTCAGGTTTGTTATTTTACTCGGGAGATCATTTTGAGTGGGAAGGTTCATTTTCTTTGTGACGCCAGGAATGGGCCTTGTCCCAAAAGACCTCACTAATACTTGTACGCAAAAACAATCTTCTATTGTAGGGTTCTTGCATTCCTACATGTTTACGATGTATTGACATAATGGACAAATAAAGCGTGTTTTTCAACGATGCGAATGCGATTACTATACCAAAGGCCTAATGCTAAGCTACAGTAGATTAAATTATACTGGCATGTGAGACCACTTAAGTGGCTCTGACATACTTCATCTACATCGTAATCACCCGCCTAAGTTCCCCAAAAATGTTGTTTTATGAGTTTTAGAGTTGCCAGGTGTCCGGTGAAAGTGAAACACCGGACAGTCCGGTTTTTCGTACCTCTGAAAAAATAAATGTTTGACCGGACGATGCTTTGTCCGGTATTTTCGCTCGAGTGTGCAAAATTTTTTTCCCTGGAGGATAGAACGAAATCATTTTAAAAATTACAGTTACAGAAATTAAAAATGTCTTACTGTCATTTTACAATTTTATTTAAGTTACGGTAGGCTACGGCTAACTTGCTAGCTACTATAATAGAAAGTTCCTCAAAATTCACTACATTTAAGGATAAATAAAATGAAATTTTTTTATAAAAATTTACACTAGATTGAATGGCCCATTGACTCCCTGTCCGGTTTTTATGTTTTGTAAATCTGATAACCCTCCAGAGTTTGGTGAACTCCATTGGTAAAGTAATTTCAGGCATACTTAGTATTGATGCAGCTGTGCAAAGTATATAAGTTGGGCATGTGTGAAGCATCCTCGGTTGGCTCGGTAGTCGGTAGCACTAGCACCGCAGGCGACATCGTCAGGTAATAAAATACCCCTGTCCCCTTGTGCAGCCGATTTAGCGTACGCCAAATTGGGAAGGGTAACTCAGAAACCATAATTTTGTAGATGTCAGATGTTGATGAATGGGCCGAATATGATGCTAAACTTGCAAAGAAGAGTCAACAGCAGCGTCAGGAACCCCAGTATAATTCAAGACATAATGGGGGAAGATTTGAAGGAAACGGTAATTCTGGATGGAGTAACAACGACAGAAATGAAAACAGGCGGGACAGAAATTTTGGAGAGAGAACCTTTCGACCCAGTGGCGATCGTCATCAAGACCGCGAACAGAACCCTCGAAATAACCGCTGGGAAAACAACAGTCAAGGAGGTAATTAATTATTTCAAAGTTTTTAATTATCTATCAACTAAAGTCTAAACTTATTTCGTATTGCACAAAAACAATTTGACAGCCGAGATGCAAGCAGGAACTTAGAACTAGTCCCACCTCGAAATTTTTGAATACGGTACTGTGGACTTGAACGAGGTTTGTCCATGAACAACAATTATTTAGAAAAGTAGCTTACCAATTACCATATATGCAGTCAGTAAGTTAATGCTTATAAAATAGTTATAACACCAAAAATATTAGGCTATGATAGGGTGCCAGTTGGATGCATGGAGTAATCTTCTGACTAAATCTTAAATAAATTGAGTAGTCACAGGGAATATGAAATTAACTCAAACTATGTATTTGCCTATTCAAAATCAGTTTTTTTCTGTTTGTTGAGCCACGTGCAAAAGTGGCCGATAAACCTTGCATTGAGATCTCAAAACCACGGGAATTGGATGTAGCACACTTCAATTTAGCCAACCCCCCGGGGTTCCTTTAAGAAACATCACAAATGTATCGGAAAGCTGGTCAGTTCTCATTGGTCACCATGTAGAAACATTTTTTGGATAATTGATTTTATAAGAACGCGTCATTAAATATTTCACTTATCCAAATCTCAAAGGTTGGAAATGAATATTTACTGCATAATTGTTTCCATAGAGGTCTTTTATTAGTATCTGACCCATTATTCAATTTGTTTCAGACTCAGACAAATCTGAATTGGTTGTTGCCACAAGCATGCTGGGGAAAATCATTGGACGTGGTGGCGCCACAATAAAACAGCTGCAGATTGCAACTGGGGCTCAAATAAAGGTTGGTAAAAATGTAAAAACGCGGCTTTGGATAAGTTAATATGTATATGGAAATATGTAAATACTGTATTGCACATAGCATATTACGATATTTCAGAGCAGACGTTTATTGCTTATCGCTATTCATCGCTTATGACTTATCGCTCCAGCAGCCTGCAGCCTGATCGAGGTGATTATAATACCGGTATTAATTTAATACCAGGGGATTAAATAAATACCGGTATTATAATCGCCTCGATCAGGCTGCTGGAATAACTACCCTGTGGTAATGAATATTTAAGTTGGACAGTTGGTAGAGAAGTAGACTATGAAACGGGTGGTCACGGTTCGAGACTCGATACAAAAGGAGAACTTTTCCGCCTGGCCTGCGTCCACCCAACCCTAATGGGTACCTTACCATCAATGGTGGGAGGACATGCTGCTGACCACAACATCTGAAATAGACCTGTGGTCAAGACGGTTTTAAGTAAAACGAAATGCAAAATGTCGCTGTTTCGTAAGGTGAAATTCCTTCTGCCACGTACCGCTAAAGTCACTTTGTTCAACTCTTTAATTCGGCCACACTACTACTACTGTATAACAGTGTTTTACCCGGCGAACCGCTGCGTGCTTGACGCTCTGCAGAAGCAAGTGAAAGAAGCTATGCGTATTATATTAAATAAACCTAGAGATGCCAGAGGGAACCGGGATGCTGAGGTGGCAGTCATGAGACGCAATCTGGGGTGGAACACGGTCGAGGAATCTATTTTTATCGAAGGCATGACATTTCTGTTTAAAATAACCAAGGTTTTGCTTCCATCGTATTTAAATTCCCTTGTTCAGTGTAACTCGGATGTCCATCAACACGCTACGCTAGGAATTTTACAGGATTTGCACAACAGCCACGGGCTCATCCTCAAAGTCACTTTTTGCAAATGGTATAGCGCAATACAATCGACTGAGTCAAGCTATTCGTGCGTGTGGAACAGTGTCGTCATTTAAAAAGAAGATAAGCGAAGAAAGTCGAGTGTACAACTTCAGCTGTAGTACAGCGGGAGCAGACATTTATTCGAGGCGTTAGGACCAAGAGGTTGTTCAAATTAGCCTTTGGCTACCAAGCAACAACACAACAACAACAAGAGGCTAGCTTCTCTATTAGTCCTGAGGTCTTGAACCTCATTGGGTTGTCTACTACTAGGGGTCTTCACAGTGTTGGTGTTATCGAGTTAGATGTGCTATCCCAGTTAACACACAATCGTGAGTGGACCTCGGGAGTGAGTTATCATGCTATATCGAAAATATTTAACAGAGTAAACAACATGGTAGTAGTCAGACGTTCTTGCCACGGTTTTAAAGAAAGTGGCAGAACTCTATTCTAGTGCCACATTTGTTTGTATTTTTTGTTCATTTTGGTTATTATAATTTTAAATATTTACGATAATTGCTTGTGACATAATAAATAATACAAATAAATGTAAATACCACAAAAAAACGCATGTTTCCAATCAATCGACAAAAACAAAGATGGCGGCTGTAAACTTGAGCTATCGATCGCAGTGCTATCTAAATAACACGTTAGGTGGCCATTCCATTGACCTCGTTTTGCAGAATACACATGACGTTGACGTGGTAGCAGACATCATTAATAAGTCTTCAATGTCTGCTACCACGTCAACGTCATGTGCATTCTGCGAAATGAGGTCAATGGAGAGCCGGCTTAACCAACTTGAAAGTGCGTTTAGGATAGCACTCTGGTTAGCTTGGTTATCGCTGTGTTAACTTAACTTGATATAGCACACTTAACTAGTTATTACTCGATAACACGATCACTGTGAAGACCCCTACTATATACTACCCAATCTGATAGTTTATCAGTTTACCAGATTGATGGTAATCCTAGGTATCCTCAGTGGGCTGTTGCACTGTGAAGACCCCTACTATATACTACCCAATCTGATAGTTTATCAGTTTACCAGATTGATGGTAATCCTAGGTATCCTCAGCGGTCTGTTGCACTGTGGTCGATGGGTACATTATTTCCCAACTGAGCTTTGTGACTGACATCTTCAATGGCCTCCGAGACTCACTTCGGGTACCTCGACGAAACATTTGAAATTAATATTCCACCGACCGGCCGTGAAAGCCTTCGCTGTTAATATTAATAATAATAAACGTCTTATATTTATGGGGCGAGACTTGAGACAAGATAGTCTTTTTCTGCCTAACCCACGTTAACTTATATTATTCTCGATTTTATATCTGGTGCTCAATTTAATATATTGCTCTGTGTTTTCTTTAAGATTCCGAGAAATGGCAATGAAGACGAGGTAACTGTGGCGATTTACGGCACCAAAGAGGAACGGAATCTGGCTATACAAAAGCTAAATGAGATCATTGAAGATCGGCCAGCCGACAAGTGGAAAGGCCCGGAGAAACGAGAATTGCCTAAGACCAGTGACGGTTACGTGGATTGGGATCTACTAAAAGTCAATGCTGTAAGCAGACCTTTAATATCACACAAATAATAAAGTGAAAAATAACTTAGTGACTTACTTGACTTAAGTTGGCGCTGTCAGCCCTGGGGGACTTTTGGCCGCATTCACAACACCACGCCAACGGATCCTGTCCTTCGCTAGACCACACCACTCATCGGCCCGAAGGCCAACTTCCTGCACATCTTCCTTTAGCTGGTAGCTATAGCGTCGTCTCGGACGGCCCAAAAGTCTTCTTCTGTTGGGACATGCCATCCATACTGCTTGTAACTTAGTGGTCAGGAATAATCCAGTTGGTAGAGAATTATAGGCCTACTATGAAACGGAAGGTCGAGGTTCGAGACTCTACATAAAGGGAAAAAAATTCCGCCCAAACTTAATTTGAATTGAATTGAAAACGACTTTATTGAAAAAAACAAAACAAAAGGCGAACAATAAGACTATAAAGTCTTCTTTTCATGCTAACCTTAAAAACCAAAATATTGTAATAATTATAGATAGATGCTTAAAATTAAATAGAGAAGAAACAAGGGAAGAAGAGAGGGGAAATAATGAAAGTTAAAATATAAACGGGGGGGGGGGGGGGATCCATTGTCGTCACCATTATAAGACCGGAGAGTCTCAAGCGTTATCCAAGATGTATTGTTTAATAAGTTTCTTAAAGCTACTGAGTGAACTAGCTGCCCACACATGAGCATATTACGTTCATCGGTTGGGGAAAAAATAAGGCTGCCGGACATGTTGCTGATGAACATTCCAAATAGTGCAGTGTTCATCGTGGCGTTTTTTTTATTATTTTTTAAATAAATATATATATACTAAAAATGGTATAATGTTTTTGTTTTTAGGAAAAAGCACAAAAAGAGCGTTGGGCAAAGCACCCACCTATTAAACTCAAATTTTATGATGAAGATCCTGAAGTGGCTAACTTTAGCCCAGAACACGTTGCTGCAATAAGGTGATTTGAATTTTATAATTTTAGTTATCGACTTCGATGGCCAGGTGGTAACGTGCTTGCACTTGCGCGAGTCTGTACACGCCATGCAATCGGAGACGTGTCGTACTCATCACGGGTAATAACCTATAGAGGCGACTGAAAAGGTTCAATCGGATACATTCATTAAATTGTTTGTATGCGATTTATCTTTAAAAAAAAAAATGTATTTGCAAATGGTTAAAATGGTATTTGCAAGAATGCAACATGTAGCCATAAACAAGGTAGAATGTTTTTCTGCTCTAAATATAATATAGGAGCTATTGTATGTACATTGCGAACAGTAATTAATGGGAGACCTACAATATGAGGAAATTTGTTGAAAAATAGCCGTGGGGTTTACGCAGGTTTTTTGCAGGCAAGCGTATGCAATTATGTTTGTAATAACATTACCTCTCTTCCGATACCAATTTTTTATTCCTTAACAGATAACATTCTCAGGAACATTTGGGGTTGGGAATTGTTCATTTGTATCTTGTACTTTTGAGATAGAATTAAATACATTTGATTTGAAATTTTGATTTGAAAGATCGGTATATTTACTTATATTGACTTACTGGTTCATACCTGCTCGTCAGGTATCCATCAACGGGAATAAAAAGGCATATTCTCCATGCTAAAAACTTGACAGTTGAAACTAAATTTGTTTGGTTATCTTAAGAGTGAAAACTATAGAAAAAAAATTCCAAAACTTAATTTAATTAAAAATAACACTTTTCGATAGGCAAGCTATCATAGACGTGCTTATTAATCAATTAATATTTGGCAAAAAGTATGTCTCACCTGATTATCAGATGGGTTAAGGCCGGCCTAATGTTGGCCCCTCGTCTAATTGTATCGAATTTCCCTCAAATTCTCAAACTAAAAGAGCCAGTAACAGACTCTAACTTTCACCCGAATGGTTGTTGGTTCGATTCCTACACTTCCAACATTTTCTAGCCATGCTTCGGAGGGCATGTAAAGGAGGCGATCCCGGGCCTTCCTAGTTGAGTGTAAGAGAGGGCTTTATAGTCCTAACTCCGCTAGGTTGGCATAGCAATAGAACAAAAAGTCATTATCATTATTAGTAGTAGCCCATACCTTTTTCGGAGGTTATATTTTCTACATTGTCTATGATTCTTCTTAGTTATGTTAGTTCTAAATCCATAGCCGATATTGAAAATCTGTTTTCATGAGAAAAATTAAATTGTCTAATGCTTTGTGCAATGAAGTCTTTACTTAGCACAGAATATCTTGAACGGATTTTTCTCTTCTAGGGCGCGAATGAATAACATTGAGGTGAGAAATACGTTCCAAGAGGAACACATCCCTAACCCTGTCGAAAACTTTGAACAAGCATTTCGGGGCTACCCTGACATCTTAGAAGAAATCAGGAAACAGGGATTTAAAGAACCGTCACCTATACAGAGCCAAGGGTGGCCTGTTCTTCTAAGTGGACGTGATCTTATTGGGATTGCTCAGACCGGAACAGGTTAGTTTTTGCCGACAGTAATCTTCGCTTAGCAAAAAGATAAAAATAGTTTAAAATATTAATCTTAATTATTCAAACTTTCTTTTTAACTTGCTGCTGAACTATGAAATAGATATTTTTTCGTTTCCCCTTGCTGGAGATGGCTTGTCACAGCAGCAGTATTCCATTCAGGCCTCTGCAGTCAAAACTGTCTCTAGGCCGAATGGCAGAACTTCCTTTTCGAAACTATCCACCTTACAGCCCTAATTACAATAGAATCATAATAACTCCATCATCATCATCAATAATCCATTCCTTCCTGTCCACTTCCGATTATTCAGTACTTCCTCTACTTCCGGTCCCACTTCTGAGATGTTAGTGAGAAGAGTCAACGCTGATTATATTGTATTATCGCTCTTGTTTCTTCACGGAATATTCTGAAGTCTAGTGTACTATTATTTTTGGTGATGCATAGGTGATACATAGTGAACGACATACGGTTTACACAATCATCCCCACTCACAGATTTTGCCAGCAAGTTAGGGATGGGTAACATTCAATAGTATACCAAAGTTAATTGAATGTATGCGTAGTGGATTAGAGTTAAACAAATATTAATTGTAAAAATTTGTATTCCATGGACATAAAGAACTCACCATCGTATAATACAATAGTATTTTAATTTGTTGAAAATGTAGTATTTATTATGTTCAGGAAAAACGCTGGCGTTTTTGCTGCCGGCTTTAATCCACATTGATGGTCAACCAATTCCGCGGGAGGAGCGTGGCGGAGCCAACGTGCTTATTATTGCTCCAACCCGAGAACTTGCGCTGCAGATTGAACAAGAAGTCAACAAGTATTCCTACAAAGGCATTAAAAGGTGAGTCTATTATATTCAGCTGTTGACCTCAACTCGTGACGTTTATGTAAATCTAATAACAAAAAATAGGAACGAGACAATATTAGGGAACATGCATAGGCAATCAACAATTTCCGCCGGTGTGGCTCTAGGTCAAGTGTGCAACATTTCTGTTGTCATTTGTGCATAAGCAGAAGAAATTTCAAACCGGGTCTCATTGCTTCACGACGATTAAACTAAGGCCACCTACGTTTGAGGGGCAGTAACGTACAGGTAGCATTCAATCAAGTTGCAGTACTGAACCACTCTTTGATTTACTCAATCTTTACTTATATGTATTTATTTACAATTCTCTTGCAGTGTTTGTGTTTATGGTGGTGCTAAAAGGCGAGAACAAGTGGAGAAATGTGAAGCTGGCGTTGAGATCATCATTGCCACCCCCGGCCGCTTGAATGATCTGATCAGCGATGGTGAGCTTTTTAACTAATCATAATGCCATTTTGATCACTTTTTACCACTAAAATTGGTGATGTTTCTTGGTTGCTCACTAACTTAGCGACTTCAGTGGCAAGGTAGTAGAGTGCTTGTACGTGTACGAGTCTCAACACACATTGCGATCGGAGACCTGTCGTAACTCGACACAAGTACCTATGAGGTTACTTAGAGAGGCGATTGAAGAGGTTGATGTATTCATTGCATTTTTGTACGCGATTACCTTTTATAAGAACCGGTCCGAGTTTACTCGAACATGCTTTCCAATTTATCAAAATTAGTAGATCTAGAAAATGAGTAATTTCATGGTAAATAATTTTCATGTGGTTAAATTTCCGATATCTCGGGGAGATGCCCACCTGACGTCACTAGAGGTGATGTAAATTCTAGATAGGTCAGACCAACACATTACCACACAGCAATACTGGCCGGGCACGCAATGCATTTGAGCGTGCATTTTCTATCATTAAAAAAAAAAAAAACATTTTTTGTACAAATCCAAATACTTTTCCGGGAAAGCAACCTGTCCGGTTTCGTTACTCCATTTAACACCTAAAACATACCTGAAAGTAGAAATCATCGATAGAAAGGTTTCGCAGAAAAATTATTTTCAGTCATTTTTCATGAAAATTTATTTACCCCCAGAAGCAAACTATCAAGGGGCAAGCGACCCCCGCATTTTATCAGCATTATTAACAACTACAATATGTGTGAATTTATAAGAAACCGTTTGAGTTTTTGGGAAATAATTTTTTTTTGACGTTTTTTTTGGAGTTTTTTGAAAATAAAACCCCCCCAAATTGAGTTAGCCCAAAATAGAAAAAAAGGTCTCGAGGTATGATTTTTGTAACATGCAAAATTTCATCAAAATCGACCGTTTGCCCGGAAATCGACTCACAGACAGACATTTCGTAAAAACCACTTTTTTGGGTTCCTGGGACCTCAAAACGTGTAAATCCGTTGAAATCTCGGAATCGGAAATTTCGACCATCACAAAGCTTTCCTTATACTACGTATAAATTGGAAAGCAAAAATAAAATAAAATTGTAATGGGGGTATAATGGCGATTATTATTTTTATCTTAATCTGGCATTAAAAGTGTAAACAAAAGAATTTCAAAATGGAAAGTGTCATTCAAAATGTTTTGTTTACATTTTTAACCCCAAGAATAAGTTAATACTAAACACCATACGGCATAGTGTACCCGCAGGGCCAATCAACCTTTTATTGAGATTTCAACGGAATTACACTTTTTGAGGTCCCAGGAACCCAAAAAAGTGTTTTTTACGAAATGTCTGTCTGTCGCTCTGTCTGTCTGTCTGTTCATCGATTTCCGGGCAAACTACTCGCTCGATAATGGTAAAATTCGGCATGTAGGTTTACAAAAATCATGCCTCGGGACCATTTTATTTTTATTTTGGGCTAACTCCATTTGGGGGGGGGGGGGGTGTTTATTCTCAAAAAACTCCAAAAAAAACGTCTAAAAAAATTATTTCTCAAAAACGGCTCCAACGATTTCTTTTAAATGCCAAAAAACTATCTGGTTTTGTGCAAAATGTTTTTTATATTTTTTTTTTTTTTAATGGTAGAAAATTGACGCTCAAATGCATTGCGTGCTCTGCCATTATTGCTGTGTGGTAATGTGTTGACTGAACTATCTAGAATTTACCTCACCTCCAGTGAAGTTAGATGGACACCCCCCCCCCCCCCCCCCAAGATATCGGAAATTTAACCATAGGAAAATTATTTACCATGAAATTACTCATTTTCTCTATCTATTAATTTTGATAAATTGGAAAGCATGTTCGAGTAAACTCGGGCCGGTTCTTTTATTAAATTTTAGTGGATCCATTCTGACCTTCTCTCATTTTTTAGTCGTACATACATACTGTATGTATGTTTTAGGGGAGAGATCTAAAAAAAAATTGTAAACAAGAAATGGCCGTGCGCTCAGCTCAGATGAAAATTCATAAAAAAAATTAAAGCTTCCTGATAAATCAGTCTATTCATTCGACTGATTTACTACTATTTTATAAAATCTGTTTAATGCACTTCATTGAAGTTCTTTTAGTGAATGATATTTCCTGGTAGAAAGTGTAAAGTTACTCTGAAAGCTTTTATTTTTTGTTAATGTCTCATCTGGCTATTCTCATATATTTTTGAGTATGAAAGGAGGAATTTATCAATTAACTCAATAAGTAGTTGTAGAATGATATGATGTAACTTATGTTGGTTTAGGTGTGATTGACGTTTCCTGCGTGACGTACCTTATTCTTGATGAGGCGGACCGCATGCTGGACATGGGTTTCGAGCCTCAAATCAGGAAAACTCTTCTAGATATTCGCCCCGACCGACAAGCTGTGATGACAAGGTTTGTTTCCATTTACGAACTAATACTATACATAAGGTCTTACATAAAATTTACATTTTTAGGTAATTGGCCCTCAGCGCACCCGTCAAGGATAATGTTGCCAAATTAAGCATTTCACCTCCCTTCTGCAGAAGTAGGTAGATTTGCGCAGCTGTTGAAAACAGGCTGATGGCCGAATGGAGGTGTAGTGTTGCTGGTATTGTGAAAGTTAAGTTAAGTTATTATAATAAATTATGCAATGCAATTTATTATTATTTTTAATGGATAATTGAGGTTAAATAGAGATCTATCATTTCGTGAGGAATACTGGCGCCCCGCATTGGAACATGGGGAGTGCCGTCTTACTGCATGACTGAATTCAGTATTGTTTATTGTAATGCAGTAAAATGGCCCTCCCCTTTTCCAATAGCAGTGCGCTAGTATTCCCCAGAAACACTTTTCTAAGCGTGTTAAGAGTGGCCCTTTGTATCTCAACGGCTCATGCCATTTTGGTGATAATTAAATGGAGTCTTATTATTCGCCTTTTGAGTTTTTCAATAAAGTCGTTCAATTCATTTCATATCTCAAGCTTTGTAATAGGAGACTGTTTTATGATTTCTATTGCAGTGGCAGAATATTTTTTATTTATTAATAATGATTTCTTTTATTTTTAGTGCAACGTGGCCTCCAGGAGTTAGGTCCCTTGCTGAGAGATACATGAAAAATCCTGTGCAAGTTGTTGTGGGCTCCCTTGATTTAGCTGCCGTTCATTCCGTTACCCAAACTATTGTGATTGCTCCCGAAGAAGAAAAATCCGATTATGTTAGTATCACATTATATAGGGTGTTCCAGGTCACCCGGACACCCCATTTATCTAGGTTATTATAAGCAATTTTGAAATATACTTAAAATTTTGATGACAAAGTCCGAAGACAAAGACACATAATTATCTTTTGGTACAATTACATATTTTTTTCATGCGATCAATAGGGGGGGGGGATGCTTTAGGTGGGCATTGATATTGTGTCCGAATGTTCAAATGTTAAAAATGTCATAAAAGCTCTATTTAACACTTTTCCGGTATCAATAACACAAACGGCTTAGTTACGGTTGTGCAATTGAGCATGTTGCGTTGTAGTAACAAACAAAACCTTATTGCACGATAAAATATCGTCAAGAATATAATATATGCAACA
The DNA here is from genome assembly GCA_963971405.1 of Psococerastis gibbosa. Lineage (NCBI taxonomy): Eukaryota > Metazoa > Arthropoda > Insecta > Psocodea > Psocidae > Psococerastis > Psococerastis gibbosa. The sequence goes on from OZ020487.1 coordinate 29,751,439, forward strand.
TATATGCAGATCTAGGCTGGCGTGAACATTCAATCAGCCGACTTTCCATTAAATAGTAGTATAGATAATTAAAATTGCCTAGGCCGACTGTTCGACCAGGCGTTGAAACGAATGAAACACTTTGTTTGTACCAATACTTCCTCAATGCATTAATAAAATGGGATAAACTTGATATATGTGCATTATGCGGAATCTAAGAAACGTTTGTAATTATCAATGACCGTCGTGTCAATTTTTGTAGGGTTACGCGTATTTCATTGCGTAAATGATTTATATTAAACCATTATTACTTGTTTTCTCTTAGCTCATGGAATTCATTGAGAATCTCACCCCTGAAGATAAAGTGATGGTTTTTGTGGGACGAAAGTCCACTGCCGACGAAGTCTCCTCAAATTTTGCTCTGGCGGGCATTAACTGCCAATGTATCCACGGGGACCGAGAGCAAAGTGACAGGGAGGATGCGATTCGAGATTTGAAGTCTGGCGATGTTCGCATTCTGGTGGCCACTGACGTGGCTAGCCGAGGAATTGACGTCACTGACGTTACGTGAGTCATTTTCTTTTGTAATTAAAGCGGCTTTATAGAGTGGGCACAATTCATCCCGTTCAGTTCCTTATGGGGCGGCCGTTACCATAGGAATTAAATTAGGCCGTAATATCCCTTACGGGGCACCTGTTAACCATAAGCCAACTATCAGGGATAAATGCAAACGTAAAAAGTATCGAAGTCTTAAATATTGCAGCATAGTTAAGAGGGATACCTGTACTTAGCTTGTGAATGCCTCCCCAGCGAAATTGCGCCATCAATCCAAGGCCTCTGACACCATTTTAGCTGATACTGGAGCTGTCACCCCCGCCGCCACTCTCCCCATGCCCGTCTTTCCGACTCGTTTTCGCCGTCCCAGTTCTCGCTAGGACCATTTTCACCCCCGGCCTGGTCTCCCAACATTTTGGAGCTAAGTGTCGTAGGCCCGGACACATTAGGTAAGTAAGTAAGTAAATCCTTCTAACTCACAATTTTGCTACTTGCAGTAAAGTATTCAACCTGGACTTCCCACGTAATATTGAGGAGTACGTGCATCGAGTTGGCCGAACTGGTCGTGCTGGCAGGAGTGGAGAAGCCATCACTCTCTTTACTCGAAAAGACTGGGGTTTCGCCTCTGAACTTATTGATATTCTAGAAGAAGCCCATCAGGTAAGAATGCTAAGCTGTAGTTTTTGTACTTTTGAACATTGAAACAAACACACATACGGTGATCGTTGCAACGAAGTCATATACTCTGGTGCACAAGTCAGATCTACGGCAACAGTACTGCTAGGAGATCTGTCATTGGAGCAAATAGGTTGGAACCCTGCATCAGCAATAAGCTCAGTAGAGAGAAATCTGCTGTCTGTTTTTATTTGCTCCAATGGTAGATCTCCCAGCATTACTGTTGCCGTATATCTGCCTTTTCCACAGCTTCTCGAGCTATAGTCCTATTCCAAACTCAAGCGTTTTAGATGCCCGTCTCACTAACAAATGACACCTGTCCCTGGCATCCATGTACTCATTTCGTTCTGTAGCGTTGAGACCGATATGGAGGGGGTTCACTAGGGTACCAGTATGAAAGCAATATTTGTTGAAGGGTTTTTAATAATTTTATGATTGTAACTGTTCTAATTGATATGAGAAGAAAATTCATTCATTATTTGCAGCTGGTCCCTGAAGAGTTGTTTCAAATGAAGGAACGTTTTGAAGCTATGAAGGCCCGGAGAGATCAAGAGCGGGAAGAGGGACGAGGCGGCGGTGGCGGCGGAGGAGGAAGATTTGGAGGCGGCGGAAGGGACAGAGGATTCGGTGGAGGTGGAGGATTTGGAGGAGGGGGAGGAGGATACGGAGGGGGAGGATTCGGGGGAGGCGGCGGCGGTCGCGGAAGAGACCGTGGCCGGGGACGAGGAGGAGGGGGAGGGCGCTGGTGATTTTTCCCATCTCGTTTATTGTATTATTCATACCCTTTAGGATGTTTCATATTACAAGTATTTCATAAGTTATTTTATTTAATTCATTTTAGGTCTATTGGCGGGGCGAGGTTAGTAGCAAACTATGGCACATGATAGCATTATTAGCTTCGACCACCCAAAAGGCTTTTTTTTTTTTTTCTGCTGCCATGATGAAGACTACTGATGCCACTCTGAAAATGAGGGAAAGAAGACTCGATGGTGGGTGCATGTCTAGAAGAGAGTCCTTATTTAAGCGTGTTCAAGACCGTATATGACACTCCCCAGAAACAATAATATTAATAATGCGTGTATTTAACAAAAGAACCGGTCCGAGTTTACTCGAACATGCTTTCCAATTTATCAATTAGTAGGGAGAGAAAATGAATAATTTCATGGTAAATAATTTTCCTATGGTTAAATTTCGGATATCTCGGGAGGGGAGGGGGGGGGGGGTGTCCACCTGACATCACTGGAGGTGAGGTAGCCTCAATATATTTAAAACACATTACAACACAGTAATAATGGCAGGGCAGGCAATGCATTTCAGCGTGATGTTTCTATCATTTTTTCAAAAAAAAAATTTTTGCGCTAAAGCAAATAGGTTTTTGGGAAAGCAAACTGTCCTGTCCGGTTTCGTTACTCAACTTAACACCTAAAACATGCCTGAAGGTAGAAATCATCGATAGAAAAGTTTCGCAGAAATATTATTTTTTAGTCATTTTTCATAAAAATTAAGTTATTTTTATTTTTTTACCCCCAGAAGCAAACTATCAAGGGGTAAGCGACCCCCCGCATTTTATCAACATTAAGAACGACTAGTATATATTTGAATTTAAAAGAAATCGTTGGAGCCGTTTTTGAGAAATAATTTTTTTAGACGTTTTTTTGGAGTTTTTTGAGAATAAAACCCCCCAAATTGAGTTAGCCCAAAATAAAAAAAATGGTCCCGAGGTATGATTTTTGTAAACCTACATGCCAAATTTCACTCAAATCCACCGAGTAGTTTGCCCGGAAATCGACGAACAGACAGACCGACAGACAGACATTTCGTAAAAAACACTTTTTTGGGTTCCTGGGACCCCAAAAATTTCGACCGTCACAAAGCTTTCCTTATACCACGTATAAATTGGAAAGCAAAAACACTACAAATTTTACTAAACCAGTGCCAAAAAGGTGCGTTGGGATCACCACATAATTTACTGTAGTTGGTTATTTACTAGTTCGTCACACTAACAATATTTTCTTAAACTGTACGTGTGAGTAGACTTTTTTTTATATTTTTTATAAAATGATTAATCGCATACAAACAATTTAATGAATGTATCCGACTGACCTCTTCAGTCGCCTCTATAGGTTGGTACCCGTGTTGAGTTACGACACGTCTCCGTTCGCATAGCGTGTAGAGGCTCGCACAAGTGCAATCACGGTACCACCTTGCCATCGACAGTATGGTTCTTAATGATAGACAAGGTAATATTTTCATGGTATCCGGCCCTGATTGTAGTAACTCAAACCTCGATCAGAACAAGAATCACGACCTGAGGATTCTCGCCCTAAATAGAGAAGACGCTCAACAGAGTTGGCTGGAAACGCCGCTGCCCCTCCTTACGTATATGCTTACTCAAGTGCCACAAAGCATTGCAATTGAATCATTGTCGGTCGACTTTATCATGAAGCCACTTAACATAATTTAGAGAGGTCCTAATTTGGTGGACTAGCCTTGTAGGGAGATTCATCTACCTATTGAGATGGCGACCAATGTTCGACTTTCGGAAACTTTCTTCACAACTTTTCATTTCATGACCTCCTGAGCCTAAAACAACCCTCCGTTCAAAATGTTACATGTATTGTATCGATTTTAGGAAACACTCTAACTTCCGTAAAATTCCACAAAAATTGATCATACAAATGTCTTGAGTTCGTTTACAAGATGAAACCGATTGAAACCTTATATAATTCATATCTCAGTTAATATAGGTTGCAGAGGAATGAATTAAAATTTGACTGAAAGCCCGTATTATTATCTACGATAATGGTTATCAACACTTTTTACGACAAATCATCGATTTCAAGATGACGTTCATTCAAAGTAAAAATAATTTAAAAAGTAAAAGTTCATAGTCGTCATTGTTTGGAACACCTGAGTGTTTTGTGTTGATGTTGTGATCGGGAAAATAATGAAGTGTTTTTTATTACATACATAGCGTAGGTAGCGTAGAGGAAAAGCAGGGTCTGCGGAATTTCCCTGCACCTGATCGGCCAGAGCCGAAAGGGATTTTTTTTATATTGAAAACATTACTTTTTATTTACCTGGGAAATTCATTTCGTATTCGGACTAGAAATAAAGTTTCTGATGAGAAATTGTTTCCACTTTTGGAATGAACCGGTCCGAGTTTACTCGAACATGCTTTCCAATTTATCGATTAGTAGAGAGAGAAAATGATTAATTTCATGCTAAATAATTTTCTTATGGTTAAATTTCGGATATCACGGGGGGGGGGGGGGGCGTCCACCTGACGTCACAGAAGGTGACGTAAATTCTAGATAGGTCAGACCAACACATTACTACACAGCAATAATGGCAGGGCACGCAATGGATTATGGATTTGAGTGTGAATTTGCTTTCATTTTTTCAAAAAAAAAAAATTTTTGCACAAAACCCAATAGTTTTTTGGGAAAGCAGACTGTCCGGTTTCGTTACTCCTCAATTTAGCACCTAAAATATGCCTGAAGTTAGAAATCATCGATAGAAAGGTTTCGCAGAAAAATGATTTTTTAGTCATTTTTCATGAAAATTGAGTTATTTTTATTTTTTTACCCCCAGAAGCAAACTATCAAGGGGCAAGCGACCCCCCGCATTTTATCAACATTAATAACGACTACAATAAAAAGATATCGTTGGAGCCGTTTTGGAGAAATAATTTTTTTAAACGTTTTTTTGGAGTTTTTTGAGAATAAAACCTGGGACCTCAAAAAGTGTAATTCCGTTGAAATCTCGGAATCGAAAATTTGGACCGTCACAAAGCTTTCCTTATACTGCGTATAAATTGGAAAGCAAAAACAGATTGCTATTAACTATTGCGCATTAATGCAACTTTTCAATTCACTTGTATACTGGTACTTTCCAAACAATAAAAGGTTGATTGGCCCTGCGGGTAGGCCTACACTATGCCGTATGGTGTTTAGTATTAACTTATTCTTGGGGTTAAAAATGTAAACAAAACATTTTGAATACCACTTTCCATTTTAAAATTCTTTTGTTTACACTTTTAATCCCAGATTAAGATAAAAATAATAATCGCCATTATAGGCCCATTGCAATTTTTTTTATTTTTGCTTTCCAATTTCTACGTAGTGTAAGGAAAGCTTTGTGATGGTCGAAATTTCCGATTTCGAGATTCAAACGGATTTACACGTTTTGAGGTCCCAGGAACCCAAAAAAGTGGTTTTTACGAAATGTCTGTCTGTCGCTCTGTCTGTCTGTGAGTCGATTTCCGGGCAAACTACACGGTCGATTTTGATGAAATTTTGCATGTTACAAAAATCATACCTTCTATTTTGGGCTAACAGCGACAGACAGACAGACATTTCGTAAAAACCACTTTTTTGGGTTCCTGGGACCTCACAACGTGTAAAACCATTGAAATCTCGGAATCGAAAATTTCGACCATCACAAAGCTTTCCTTATACTACGTATAAATTGGAAAGCAAAAATGCAGTTTAAAAAAAAAGGTTAATCGCAAAACAAGCAATTTAATTAATGTATCCGATTGGCCTCTTCAGTTGCCCCAGTAGGTTAACTACTATAGTACCCGTGTTGATTTACGAGTACGACACGTTTCCGATCGCATGGGGATTACATATTATAGGCCTAATGTAGAGGAATTTCAGGTTCAAGTATGACGACAGGATAAAAAATTTAAAAAAATAATTATTGTCTATCGTGCGTACTAAATTAAGTCTGACCGTTTTAAATTTAGCCTGGAGATGGTATTATTTCAATTGATTGCACATGGGGGTCTGTTTGAAGTTACCAGAGGAGAGGCAAAAGAGAATAGCCTACTCCCTACAATCTACATAGAGAACTACCTAGCCTATATATTGTGGCATCACATTTCGGGTGAAAGTCGGTGTGTGTAAGTGCACAGTAGGCCTATAGCTATACCATACTATTTTATCGATTCTATCTAGTGGTTAATGCCCAGTTTAGAGGGGGGGGGGCATGACCCCTCTAAATCAGACAATATTATGAATATAGGGAAAATCGCCACTATGAAGTGGATCTAGTGGAGGTGGTAGATTCATATCTAAAATTATGCTCCAGTTATTGTAGTAAAATAATTGCGTTATGGATAGAAGGATTGCCTATACACAGTGGCATCATTTCAGGGGGGGGGGGGAAAGGATAAAAGTAGGTAGATTTCCGATTCTTCATGCATAAGTTTTCCCCATTGTTAAACAAAGGCATTGAATATATAACACTAGTGTTATATATGTTAGTCTATAACACTAGTGTTATATATTCAATGACAAAGGTTTTCGATTTTTCCTGTACACTAGTAGGGGAGAATTAATTATTGACCTGCAGGCATCGAACAATACCTAGTGAGTGAGAGTCGTGAAGCCCCTAAGTGTTGAGTGAGTGAATGAGTTCAAATGGATGTGTGAATGAGAAGATTGCTTACTGTTTATTATCTTATTATATTAAGCAGTTAATTTGTAAGAGAGGGCCTTTGGCCCTAATATTCGCTGCGAAAATTGTTGTTTTTTCATTAATGGCGATTTTATTTATTATAATAATAATTGTAGAATTGCCCCCTATGGGACCTCAGATGATGCCCCTGTCTAAACAAGTATTGCAGATCTACCTTGCATTCTTTTGGGTAGGTCTACTATAGGCTACAGCAGTCCTCATTTGTTTTGTTCCATCGGATTTTTTTTACATTTTTGTTTATCAACAAGGAAAATTTCATTAAATTGGCTATCTAGCTAAAAGTTTCAAAAACTCCACCATAATTTGATTTATGTAGGCCTAATTAGCAGATTCGTTGTCACAGGCTAGTTAAACAAGGCCAATTAACAACATTCAAACAAGAGTCTGGCATAGTGAACCCGTCTCACTTGATACTCATACTGTAAGTACAATGTACAGTCTAAAACTTGTTATTGATTAAAACGCCTAGGTAGTTATTATTGATATATAGTTCACAAGAAATGTTCCTAGGTCTATAAGTCTATATTTTTACTTACCTGCCTACCAGTACCAGACATTGAAACGAACGAAACGAGTTTGTTCGATTTTATTGACTGGATACCGTACTTAATGAAGCATTGCCATAAACATAGTGTTTTCATTCATTTCAATGTCTGGTCCAATAGTTGACTACTTGCTATAATATTACGGTACTCATCCCTTGCAACAAATAATCCTATACATTTTTTGCAAGTCACTAAAACCAACAAACTGTTTTTGAACTGGAACTGTTACTGTCCGCTATTTTATGTAAATCAAGTTCAATAATTGTAGACGTAGACGAGCACATAAGCTTTTCATGTACCAAATGCTGAGGAGCATTTCTATTAAGGAAATGTTATACTTTTGACAGCTCTACGATCGCCGATCGGTATTTCATTACATTTTTCATTTTGTGCACTTGCAGGGCTTTACCCCTCCGATTTTATCTTAACGTTAACGAAAGTAACTCTTGAGACCCATAAGCCAAGCAGCAGGTAGACAGTTTTGTATTATAGTTCTCTACAGGAAACATCATGGGTGGTGACGATAAGGACAAGAAGGACAAGAAGAAAGACACGAAAAAGGATGAAAAGGGTGCAAGCAAGGGAAAAGCTCCAGCAGACCCAAAGTCTTTTGCCAAGGACTTCCTCGCAGGCGGTATCTCCGCTGGAGTGTCCAAGACAGTAGTCGCTCCCATCGAGCGGGTGAAGCTGTTGCTGCAGGTTCAGCACATCTCAAAACAAATTTCCGAGGATCAGCGGTACAAGGGCATGGTCGACTGCTTTATTCGAATTCCACGAGAACAAGGATTTCTTAGTTTCTGGCGTGGTAACTTGGCCAATGTGATAAGGTAAAGTTTCCTTTGTTTGATTAGCTGCAGCAATATGTTATTAATATTATAGCAATTATATTGAGATAACGCCTCTTGAAAATTTACCACGCCGTCGAATGTTAATGTCCAACACAAAGATAAGCAAATAATAATAAAGTGCTCCAAGCGTTTTTAACTACAGTCCGTAGATGGTGGGGCATCCGAGATGACTGCAGGAGACGTGTTACTGTTAACTATCTCCAGCAGCAATCTAGCCTCTGTAGGTAATAACGGCACTGATTTGGGACTTAAAGTACGAGTAAGCTATAGCCCAGAAAGTTATATATCTGGGAGTGACATTGTTGTTTAGGACCGTAAAGAGTGGTGGGCGTGGGAGGATTCGCTATCTTTAGATATGGTATACCCATGCTACTAGAATAATGTCATTGATTGCCCCTTTCTCACTGCGTTCTTAGATATTTCCCAACCCAAGCCCTCAATTTCGCCTTCAAAGACGTCTATAAGCAAGTGTTTTTGGGCGGCGTAAACAAGGACACGCAATTCTGGCGACACTTCGCGGGAAACCTGGCGTCCGGGGGCGCTGCAGGTGCGACGTCTCTCTGCTTTGTCTACCCGCTTGACTTTGGGCGGACAAGGCTAGCCGCAGACGTTGGAAAGGCCGGGGGTAAGTTGGAGGCAGGACAACATCTTCAAGGTCATGCAGCTCTGTGATGTAGATACTTAATTTATCTATTATAAATTAATTTATAATATGGTAGCAGACATCATTAATGAGTCTACCATATTATAACTTAATTTATAATGGATAAGTATCTACATAATAGTCTCCTTTAAAAAAAAAATCTCAAATCACAAATGAAGTATATTCGCCGGTGGAATTGCCGCCTTATCAAATTATTTTCACCTTGACTGGATGCCATCTTAAAATGGTTGATTTGTCGTAAAAAGTGATGATTACCATTATCGTAGATAATAATATGGGCTTTCAGTCAGATTTTAAGTCATTCCTCTGCGACCAATATTAACTGAGATATGAATTATACAAGGTTTCAATCGGCCGCCATCCTGTAACTAAATAGTGGATCTAGGTGGTTAACGAACTCGATCAAGACATTTGTATGATCAATTTTTGTGCCAAGTTTCATCAAAATCGGATAGTATTTACGAAAGTTGGTGTTTCCTAAAATCGATATACATATCCTATTTATATACATAATATTATGAACGGAGGGTGGTTTTAGGCTCAGGGGGTGAAATGAAAAGTTGTGAAGAAATTTTCCGGAAGTCGAACATTGGTCGCCATCTCAATAGGTAGATGAATCTCTCTAATATGGGAAATGAGCAATTATTCGTAGTTAGGTGCATTTATGGAAACCGGCATTTTCCCCGCTGGGGCTGATGTAGAATTAGTTAAGTTATTGCTGAGCACTGGTAGACAATGGGGTATACAAGTGCTAGAGAGGGAAGGATTCAGATGATAATTTTTGTATAATTACAATAAACCTTTAACGCAACATTTATTAATTTATTCTAATTTTTAATATGCATATTTTATTGGGGAACATTCGGAGGCTCTCAACTGAAAATGGCAAATTTGAGTCTCTGTACTTAGCTTGTGTAGACTCACTAGCACCGCCATATTGATAACGGTAAACGTAAAGGTAAAAACATACAACACTATTTATAAATGAGAAAAAAATACTTGTACACTATGAATTGATCTGATATTTAAATTTAGTTATATTTTTTAAAAATTTAGTTTCGAATGGGTAAGCCAGAAAAAATCCCTTGAACAACCCATGGTAGTATGCTAAAAATAAAAGTAACATAGTTGCATTTTCTTTGCTTTTAGGCACTCGGGAATATAAAGGACTGGTGGATTGTTTGGGGAAAACAGTCAAATCAGATGGAATCGGCGGGTTGTATCAAGGTTTTGGGGTGTCCGTCCAAGGAATAGTTATCTACCGTGCTGCGTACTTCGGCCTATACGACACTGCCCGCGACATGCTTCCTGACCCCAAGAATACGCCACTGCTTATTTCATGGGCCATCGCTCAAACTGTAACGACAATTTCTGGCATCGTATCCTACCCCTTCGATACAGTTAGACGGTGCGTCTAACTTTAAAAGTCTCAAAGCTTAGAAAACATTAATTTGCAGCCAGATGACCTGCCCTGATAATACATTTCCTCTTTTTTCGAAAAGGATCCCTTAACCGCATCCTTAATTTATTTTCTAATAGAGAAGTGTATTGATCAAATTTACCATTAATGAAGGAATCCTTTACGTAAGGGATGAACTGCCGTTTGTGAAGAAATTGAATATCTATTCATTATTACGGAATTATATTAAAATATTAAGACAGAGGGAAATGAGTGCTTGCCATTTGGGCCTATGGACATTCTGGCGATGGAACGAATTGGGGGAATTTCTCCATTAGGCAGCCTGATCTTAGATAATTAACCGAGTACTCTATACCTGACTTTTGCTTTTATTTTTAGTTTTTGCGCTAAAGAGTCTACAGCCCGTAGGAAATTGGCAACCCGAAATTTATTCCTTTTAATTTTTTATTTAATTAACTAAGCATGTTATTACAGATTTGGCTCATCAAAGTTGTAGAAGACTACTTCATGTATCATATTATAAGATATTTTTAATTTTCGAAATTGTAGTTTTTTCATAAACATGCAGATATTTTATAAACAATAACTTTTCACGTAAAAGCGATTTTATAAAAAAACTACAATTTCAAAAACTAAAAATACCTTATTACATGATGCATGAAGTAGTCTTCTACAACTTTGATGAGCCAAATCTTTAATAACATGCTTAGTTAATTAAATAAAAAATAAAAAGTAATAAATTTCGGGTTGCCAATTTCCTACGGGCAGTACACTTATTTTTTATTTTTATTTTTTATTTTTTAAAGATTAATCGCATACAAACAATTTAATGAATGTATCCGATTGACCTCTTCAGTCGCCTCTATAAGTTAGTACCCGTGTTGAGCTGCGACACGTCTCCGATCGCATGGCGTGTAAAGACTCGCACAAGTGCAAGCACGTTACCACCTGGCCATCGAAGTCGATAAATGTTTGATCTAATAATAATTGATGAATTTTATGGCTGTTACAGGCGCATGATGATGCAAGCAGGCCGTGCTAAGGAAGACAAGCCCTACAAAAACACATTGCATTGCTGGGGGAAGATTGCGAAGGATGAAGGTACCAGGGCCTTCTTTAAGGGTGCTTTCTCCAATGTTTTGAGGGGAACAGGAGGAGCGCTGGTTCTTGTATTTTATGACGAGGTCAAGAATTTGCTTTAGGATACTGTATTTGTAAATAAAAGCTTTACATTCACCGTTCAATTTCATTAGTTTTCTGCTACGAAGCAAGTGATGACACATTTATAGAGTCAATCCACTTTCAGATTATTAGTAGGGCCAAGACGTCATTTGTAATTATTAAAAAGTTGCACGTAAACTATTTAAGCGAATTAAGTGTAGCAATGACATTAGAAATTCTGCCCCCTCATATATAGCAAACGATGGTATTGGTTTTCATACAATTCGAAAGCACACGAGATTTCATACATAACGTCAATGGCAAGTCCTAATAAGCACAGGCTCACACAATCGTTAGACTTTCATGGTACACAGTTTTTAACAAGTAAAACCAACTATACGAAATACACAATAATTGCAACCACTACAACCGAAATTAGAGAAAAAAACTGGACTTGGCGGGATTCGAATCCACAATCTACGCCTAACCGGGACGTCGTCTTAACCGCTCGACCACAAGCCCGCACAAGAACAGTTGATGTATATCCTCTACTTTATGCTCGTATTGACATGATTCGTAATGTTGGACAGGTTAGAACAGCTACACAACTATCTAAGCGAACAAGTCTGTGAGTTTACTTAATGCCATAAAGGCTTTACACATTATATTGCAGTATTATATGGTGTATATAACACTGACATTTAATTAACTATCGTTGAAACCTCCACGTTATAACCGAAATTAGAGGATATAGAATAGAATAGCGGTTAAGACGACGCCCCGGTTAGGCGTAGATCGTGGGTTCGAATCCCGCCAAGTCCAGGTTTTCTATATCCCCTAATTTCGGTTATAACGTGAAGGTTACCTCTTCAACCAATGTCAATTTAATGTCAGTGTTATATACCCCATATAATACTGCAATATAATGTACTACCACTACACCATGAAAATCTTCACTACCCCTTCACCGGGATTAAACGACTCCAAAGTACTTGCAAGGTTTTGCCGTAGTATTTCCAAACTGGTTTGCTTTAATAGTTTAAAAGCCTCTCAGCAGCCTGGTCATGGTGATTATAATACCGGTATTTATTTAATCCCCTGGTATTAAAAATGTAAACAAGATAATTTTATAATGGAAAGGGCTATTCAAAATTTGTTTGTTTACGTTATAATCCCAGGGTATTTATTTAACCCCGGGATTATAATCGCCATGATCAGGCTGCTGTTACTAGGCCTACTTAAAAACCCAGGTAACTGAATTAGTGGAAAAATTGTTATTAATATTTTTTGAAGTTTTTTATTGAATCTGCCTTAGTTTACTTAGAAATGAAAAGAAGACTGGGCTCGGTTATCCTTATCTATGGACGTAGAGCTCTACTCTACGGAAAAGAACAGGACAATCAAGATCGATTTGTAACCAAAGACCCGCTAATCTAATCCAATCACGTTGCACTATAATTATTTATATGCTTGTTGGACTGTTAACATGTATAGCCAAGTACGTATAGTCGGCGGCTACTAGACTTCATCAAGTTTTGAGGAAGACTAAAGCTGCAAATACACGATCCAACTTGGTTGTACAGTTTGGTCTGCCGCAGACCAGATTGGGTCATGTATGCTTTTTGCCCCAGTAGAAAACATGCAGCGGCAGACTTGGAGTGTTAGTGATCAGGATCTACCTCTAGCCCTCTATTGCCATGAATTTTTGTATTTTGTTTAAATTTTATTAAATACAATGGCGGAGAATTAAGTACAGCTTAAAGCTGCAAATAACAACTAAGTTGACTGCTTGATTTGAGTCGGATGTACCGACACAAACGATAAGACCGAATTGGCAAACTGATATTGTTTTGTTTTCATTACATCTGCAATGTTATTATAATAATTCATATCATCATTATTTTTTATGACATCATTTATCGAAAAATGATCTACTAAATTTACAACTTTACAGAAATTGATTTTTCAAGTATACAAGTTTGGTGTAAACAATAGTTTAAACTATCTGTTTAAAGCGAGCCCCTACACCTCAATATGATTTGCTTGCGGAATCATATTTAGGCCTTAAACATTCGCGCCAAATGAAACTCAATAGTTTTCTTATGGTATTTAAAAATATTGTATTAATTAATTATTAATAAATTTATTAATATTATTAATTTTTCCCGTAACCGAAAAACATTACATACGATTTTTTCTCCCTACGTCAATAAAGAAGTTTCACTTCAAAAATGAAAAAAATCCGCTCCAGTGCTTGTTTCTCAGCCATTGTGTTGAATAAATTGTTAGAGAAACACAAAAATTCGTTGTCATGGCTAGCGGGCTAGATATAATCCTGAATATGAGGCTGACCAAATTTTCTGTTGCGATAGAAAACTTGCCAACCGTGATGAACACCACACGATCCAATCGGGTCCGCAGCAGACGAAATTGTACCACCAAGTTAAATCATGTATTAGGCGCACATTCCACCTACGTCAATAGTCAATAGTAAAGGTGATATTGACTATTGACGCATGTGGAATAAGCGCCTTAGCAACTTAACAAAACATTCGTATTCCAGTTTATAAACTCACATAAGATGCACGTATATGTTCTGTTTATTGATAAGACAAAACCAGACTATTATAGCCTAACTTAAATTTCTTCTTATGATCATTTATGATTGCACCATAAATACACACAGTAAATAGTTTTATTAGTAACTTTAAAAAAAAAAACACGTTAAGGTGGTCAAATGGGTTGGTAGCATGTTCGGGCTGAGAGACTACTTTATCAACAGCCGCAACGCTATTTTTTCTATCTTTTGGCGTAATATAACAGTATAATATTGTATGCACATGTGTCATTTGTCTTGCGACATGTGCTCGTGACAAAACAACCAAACCAACGTCGCGGCTATTGAGAACAAAATACATTGGTTATGTTTGTCTTTGCCTCATCCGTGTCATGAGTTCCAGTAGCCTATCAAAAATGAGGAAAGTTGGATAAGGATACATGTAGTAAAAAATTAAAAAAAAATTAGGTACTCAATTTGCAAAAAAAAAAAAAATGAGAACTTAACCAACCATAGGTTCACTAGTGGATCCAGAAATTGTCCAGTGTAATAAATTAAATTGGTGACCTGAATTAGCAGTCTTAACAAAACTGCCAATTTATTGGTAAAGGTTACTACAATGGTGTAAATATTATGCAAGATTTGGCTAGTTGGACTTACATTGCCTGCTGTGTTAATAGTGATTAGAAGCAGGGGCCTCAGTTATCGAACAATTAGGGCGGATCCTACTGTCAGCGGAACGGGGCGACGCTGCGGGATGCCAATTGTAATTGAACAAAAGTCTGAAGAACAAACATTGAGGTACTCGTACAGAGTTGGCAGGAGGCTTAAATGGTGTCACATAATAATTATCAGTAGGTACGTAGCATTTGAAAGATAGGCCATAGTCATTGGGCCCATAGCTGTAATTTCCTTAACGATTGGCACTGATTTTCAGAATTAAAACTTTTTAATTTGCCCCTGTCAAGTTTCGCTAACAGAGTACAGAGTATTTGTACTTCTTGAGGTCATAATGGATAAGATACTTGATGTGTTGAATTAGCTCAGAGTCTAAACGAAACTGCCAAAAGGTACTTATACATGTAACTGTGAAATCAGAAATTCACCAGCGTTTCAAAATCAAACGGACAAAAGTTGGCAGGTAGCCAAGAAAATAATAAGTGGGCCATACCTATTTGGTCCATACCTGTGATATTAATTAGGCGCCCATTCCACATACGTACATCGTCAATGAAAATTATGAAATTGAAGGACATTTCAATTTTACTCTATGCCATTGTTAAAATTGATCAATGGTCAATTGATCATAGAGTAAAATATTAGAAGTTCTTTGGTAAAATCACAAACAAACTAAAATTAAAAAATGGCGTCTTGGGATATGACAAGTACAACTATTTTAATTGATTTCTTTAAAAAGAACGCATTTCTGTATAAAAATTATAATTAGGTTTAAATAATAAGGCGACGAAGAAAACAAATGCAATTTCAAGAAACAAATGCAAACAAATTTCAAAAATTTGGCGCATACGCTTCAATTGAAAATTGTCAATTTTTGAAAAAACATATGGAATGGCCCCCATCAATGAGAAATTGAAATGTCCTTCAATTTCATAATTTTTATTGACGTTGTACGTATGTGGAATACCCGCCTTAACGATAAGAACCAATTTTCAGAATTAAAAATTTTCCCCTGCCACGCTTCGGTTAGCGATGAAGCTGTATAATCTGGGCTGATCGAAAGTTTTTTGCACAGTGCTACTGAGCCAACGAGAAACTATCCTAGGAGTCTACGCAGTACCATTGAAACCATCCCCACAGGGCACAGATGTTTACGAAACGTTTGGATCTTTCAGATATTTCAGATCACCATCTACAGTTTCATCGTCTGACTCCGGCCGTGAAAGCCTTAGTAATTACATAGGGTATTTGTATTCCTTGTGGTCATAATGGACAGCGATGACAATGTTTAGTATGATCTTTTTTCATATAGCTTAAATCTATAAAATAATGACATGGAATAAAACCACTAAAAACGACTACAGTGCATAACAACGATATTAATAAGATAAAAATATAAAAACATATTGGTTTACAACAAATCAACAGCAGTTCTATCTCGGTTTCCAATGATTGCTAGCAATGCCCACAACTATTTACATACATATGAGACCACGAGTACACACAACGAGCAAACAAAAGGTAATTTTATGTATCTATTTTCATTTCGGTTTGTTGCCTTGTGGCCTACACAAGTCACTTTAGGGTACGACAAGCAGCGTGACAGACGGAATCCATTTTTAAGCGACAGGCTAAGAGTCTCCTAATTAAGAACAAATCGGCCACCCTCGCAACGGTTTTTTTCTTTTATTGCTAATTCAAATTTCACAAGAACAATAAAAATCTCACATGGCCCATGCATCCTTAGCCTAACTCATCAGCAGTCATGGGAAACTTGCGTCGAACGTAGCAGGATGTACACTGTTCAGATTGTTCATTTTGACAAGTTGCTGTAATTCAGATTTTTATTTCAACAAGAAGTAGTGTGTTTTCCCATAATACGCCGATGTTTAACTTAACTATACTGAGTTTTTTTTTTTAAATTACTCTTTGATGCTCGTTGGAGAAACCAAAACATAGATCATTGACACAGCGCAGCTCCTTTGTTTTCAGCAAAGTGCATTTAACAGTCATGCAATGATAAAATTCACTAGGTGGCACGACGGTACTCTTCAGACAACTAGCCGCAACACTAAGATTCTGTGGTGCCGCGTCGTTCTAACGCAGCTGAATTTTTTTGGCGTAGCGCTGCATTCTCCAACTTAAGTTTCTCGTTCTGATCTTGAAGAAACTCTACATGACTACTCAATCGCTCGTTCTCCTTAACACAATTAGCTAACTGCTGGTTGTTAACTCGCAATTCCATGATATATTCGCAAGCACTTGCAAGAATACCGCCCTTGCTCTGGAAAGAGTCATAAATTAAATACGATTGTAAAAATAATCATCCCAATGTGTGAGAAAGGGAAAAGGAAACTATAAGAAAGAAAAATTACTTTACTGCATCCCAAGCACGACATTTGAACGATAATAATAAAGAAGAAATGATCCTCTATATTTTGATGCACAGTACGTAGCAGGCACTAACACCATTTGGCCACAATTTTGGAAAGCGTGACCAAAATGCAAACAAAAGTCCACCATCCACGCCATAAAAACAGGGCCCAAACGTGGAAAAAAGGGGGGCGACCATTCCCCCCCCCCCCCCCTTAAGCTGTTCATGTTTGACAGGCAGCATTTTAAAAAGAAAAAGTCAGCTAAATTTATTGAATATTAATATTATACAGTTCAAATTAGAAAAAGGAAAATTGGACGAGAACGGGGTTCAAACTCTGCCCATAAGTAACTTAATTAGCTAGTAAATCAATTAATGAACTGGCTGTCGGGGTGACTTTGAGCAGACACTAAATTAATACTCCAGCATTATAAACCTTTTTAGTTCGATTTATACTATCCCCGAATTTGTCACAGTTACAATGGTGAATACCTATTAAAATTTGTTCACTTGTTACACATTTTGGACTGTTATCGAACCGGCCAACCTAGGCACAGCACAGCTTTGGAATTAAGGAGCGAATTTGCATATGTTGCTGTTTTCTGCTTAATCATTTCCTAGGAATACCAATCAAAGCAGAAATTTCAAAATGTCTTGTCAACAAAGAATGAGCGAGAATTTGACTAAATTAATTAATTTCTCTTTCTACAGCAACAAAGATATGAAAATGGCAAGATGACTATTTCACAAACAATAATTATCTGTGAGGCTGTGGAACGAGGAATTAATTAATTTCGTAAAAAATAAATAGCTAATTATAGCTTTAAAAAAAAAACACTTTGGAATCTTTCAGTTCTATCACGTTGTCTCCCCTGCCAAAGATTAGAAAAAGCGCTTTGCGTACCGTGGAAATGTTATACACATGACTTTATCAGATACGTACCTGAGCATTTTTACTACTATCGACAGAAGAACAGCCAGGGATAATTTTACTGAGTTTCATAATCCAATTATTTATTTTGTCACGCCGCCTTCTTTCTACTTCATTGTGTGTTGCTCTTCTTCTATCATCTCTCTGAAAAAATATACACACAGTATAAGTCTACCATCAGTTAGTAATACAAATTTTTAAGCTAAGTAGCTACTTCCACATGGCGCCCATTAGTCTCGTTTTGCAGCGGTGTCCCGTTGTTCCCGAAAAAAGGCTCGGGACGCTAAAATTTCCCATTCTCCCGAAAATGCTTTTTAATGACAGGAATTAGCAAGGGAATAAAGTATGAAAGTAAATAAATTCACGTATTGTTTAATACAACAGTTAAAACTAACTATAAAACTGCTTTTGCCACCTACATTTCCAATTTTTTCCCCAGGGTATACTCGGGAAAAATAAGGACATTGCGGAACTCGAACCCATGAAGTCAATTTAATGTTCAAAATCCACTTCCAAGAAATACATCCCTGGCCTATTAGGACTAATAGGTATAGTGGGCCGAAGCATTTCAAATTTTGTAACTCTTGGGCGGCAATTCCACCGGCGATTTTACTTCATTTGTGATTTGAGATTTTTTGTTTGTTTTGTTTTAAGGAGACTATTATATAGATACTTAAAATATCAATTATAAATTAGTTTACAATAACTTATAAATGGTGTCTGCTACCATATTATAACTTAATTTGTAATAGATAAGTTAAGTATCTACATAATAGTCTCCCTAAAACAAAACAAACAAAAACTCTCAAATCACAAATGAAGTAAAATCGCCGGTGGAATTGCCGCCTTTCTACAACGTTGTGATGTTAGAAAACAAATTTGTTTGGCTTGTTTAGGTTTCCACGATTGACAGTAGCTAAATATGCCAATAATAATAATAATAATAATCGACATAGGCTAGGGTTCAATATATATACACAACCGGCTACCAAAGTTATTTTTGAACATTCTCCTATATTCTTAGCCTGTAAATTATTCAACTCAATGCCTGATCATCTTGAAACTTTGAGTAAAACTAATGCTCAGTATAAAATGATCGCAAAATTGCATATAAGGAGTTTATCCGATGAAATATTGAAAACCATGTTATTTTAACTTTGTTTACTTGTGTATTGGTTGACGATCTTGAATTCACTATCCCATATCTTTTAAGTTTTTAAATTTGCGCAACCTATTTTTAATGTTTTTTAAAACTAATGTTATAATTAATCAAACTAACTGTAAGTTGAAATCGTGTATTCATTCCATGACTATTCTTTTATATCGAAATTTCCCCAGTGATACAAGTCTCATACATGAATACTTCGTGCTGGGGTATACAATGTATAAACTGTACCTGTATATTTTGTATTATAACTTACATCTCTCTATCTCTTAATAAATTTGGCCTCATCAGGCATGAAAACAAACTTATTACTTACCCGAACACGTGGTGTATTTGAAGGTACCGACCCCGAACGACTTTCTATGACAACGTTACTGCGAGGAGCTAACGATCGATTCTGTTGGCTGGACAGTACATCATTGCCAACGACATAGAAGTGATTGGACGCCAGGTTGGCAGTTAGGTTTGATGCAAGAACGGCTGTGACTGGTTGAATATGCGACGAGCTACCTTGAAAATCGCTGCCAACGGTTTCTCCTTCCTGATCATCGTGATTTACTTGGAAAACCCTGTAGGTTACTAAAACAATTATTCAAATTTAACCTTAATTTAACTTGCTGAACAAGAAAGATACGGATGCCGTAGAGGATTATAAGTCATTAGCTCATATTTTTCAATTCATTTAGGCGGGGTTTCCACATACGTCAATGGTCAATGAGAAATATGAAATTGACGTTTTAGCAGACATTAAAGACATACTAAAAATGTCTGCTAACACGTCAAAACTATATTTCTCATTGACCATTGACGTATGTGGAAACCCCACCTTAGCATTGCTTCAATGTCCATTTGGGGTACTCGCTTACCTCAAGTAAAGTAGTCAGAGACAATAGAAATCGAAATAAAATTGATAAATAAACATTCCCAACTTGCTGGCTAAATCTATGAGAGGGGATGATTGTGTGAAAAATACAATACATCGTTCACTATTTTTTTTTCCGTAGTGTTTTAGGCGGGGATTCCACCAACGTCAATAGTGATAGTAAATGTAGTTTTGACGTGGTAGCAGACATTAAAGACATACTAAAAATGTCTGCTACCACGTCAAAACTACATTTACTATCACTATTGACGTTGGTGGAATCCTCGCCTAAGCGTGGGATGGCGAATTCAAGGCCAGCCTCACAGAAATGTTGAGAAAACTACTTGAACCGCCATGTCACGAAAACGCTCAAGAGATTTGGCGCTAATTTTTTAATTACTTAAGTAGGTACTGATAT
The DNA here is from genome assembly GCA_963971405.1 of Psococerastis gibbosa. Taxonomy (NCBI): domain Eukaryota; kingdom Metazoa; phylum Arthropoda; class Insecta; order Psocodea; family Psocidae; genus Psococerastis; species Psococerastis gibbosa. The sequence continues at coordinate 29,771,755 of OZ020487.1, forward strand.
TTTTCAAATCAAAATATCTGACGTTTTTTTAAGTGCACGGAGAATCTAACTACAACTTTAGAATCTGCTTTACTGTCTGAAGGGTAAAGACATTTGGTTTCGTGTCTTTAACGTGTGGCAAGTGTTAATTCGGCAGTTATAAAAAGTGGTCTTTGACATTTATTTAAAGTAATACAAGAAGAAAGCATTTGAACTGGTTTTAGAAATGTCTTCCATCATCCTGAACCTTATTAGAATGTAATTATACTGCTTCTGTCCGTCCAGACAATAAGTTGCTCCAAGTGGATTTTTTTTTACAGAGCTCTATACTTTACTCTGGGATTTTTTCGCGCCAAAATTCCTGAGCCCTGACTTAAAGCGTTTATAATCACTACGTTTTCGAACCAATTAAAAAAAAAAATGTTTTTTTATTTAGTTCCTTATTTCGATTTCCATTTAGTTAGTTTTTTCTGTTTTCCGTTAGTGAGAACGTCTAAAAATATTACACGTCTTCAACAGTTACCATGAAAAAGGTTTGTAAAACGTGGTGTCGGGAAAAGTCATGAGCTAAGTAAGTAAGTAAACCTGTATCGAACCATAAAACAAATATATAATAATTAATTGTAAGGTCAACCTACAACAATTGCTTCTGTCCTTAAATGAAATGAAAAAAGCGTCTTTGATATTAATATAAGATATATATATATACCTATACGATTAATATAAGAGACAACTGGCCGTTGACACTGGCAACCCCTGGTTCACCCAAAAATAGGTTGTTTATATTTTTTAATTAATTTAATATGTAAGCTATTTGGTCTGTTTAATTAACAGAGGACTTCTTCAACCATAGCAATAGGAAGAACTTTTTAGTTTTGGTGCAGGGTCCGTGAAACTGATTTACCAAAAATATCAAATTCATGTAAAAATTATTTAAAAAAAAAAAACTTATAATATTGTAAATGAAATACTCCTTTACCAATTGAATGGAATTAAATATTTATAATTAAGTGTTAACTTAAATAAAAAATAAACCAACCAATTTTGGGTTATCCAGGGGTGGCTAATGTCAACTTTAAGCTTCCTTTTAAGTTTAATTATATAATTGAACTTACCGCCATTATCGCCTTTCCATTGGAGCTGAACATCGTCGTCAGCGTCAAGGATAGCCTGCGCGTGCGCCAATGACTGATCATCTGACATTGACCCTTCATCTTCAATTATTGTTAAATCTGGGTTCATTGGGGTCGGGTCGTCTGCCTCTTCGGACTTCAACTGTATATCTTCTTGTGAGCTAAAACATTAAGATGCTACTTCAATATGCACATACATTACTTTTACATTTATTAAGAGCAAATTGGGGAACCCGCACTAAGCGTCCTTCTGTACGACGTCCGATTTCACAGGAAATATCGGTCATCGGGACGAAAAATATTCGTTAATTTAGCAGAAATACCGCTCTACATTTCGATACATGACATGGGGGCCTTCACTAACTCCAATTGGCAACTGCTCTAGAAGTCCTTACCAGCGAATACCACACCAATCGTATTTTGAACAAATCAAATGAATATTGCAACCAATCTGCGTTACAAATGGCCCAGAATACGTTCTTCTGCTTGTCGTGGTATTTTTCACAACTCTTCGATTGTTCGTTCTTGAGAAATTTGATTTAGCCACTTATAAGGCTTTTCTGACTCTGACTTTCACCCGAAAGGTTGTTGGTTCGAGTCCCACACTGGCTACATTTTCTGGTCATGCTTCGGAGGGCATGTAAAGCAGGCGGTCCCGGGCATTCCTAGTTGAGTGTAAGAGAGGGATTTATAGCCCTAACTCCGCTAGGTTGACTTAGTAATAGAAACCACAAAAAGCCCTTATTTACTTATTCCCCCTTCAATTCTATCTTAGGGCAGAGCTTTCAAAATATTTTGTAAACAAATTATACTACCGTATTTCGGACTAAATAAGCCGCAAGGATAGGAAAATCGTAGAAAATACAAGATTTATAATAAATAAACAATGAATAAAACAGACTCGACTGATCTATGTCTTCAATCTGATTAATGCAATTTACAATCGTGTTTTTATGGAGTAATAATATTTCAGGGTGAAAATTCAAATCTACTACGAAAACATTTACTTTTTAAGCCCATTTTCTCACCTTGGCGACTATGAATTAATTAATTTAGTCAAACCTACATAGGCTACATTTGTTTATAAAATATATTAAAACCTCTTCATTAAATTAATACGAAAAACAAAACTAAAATAAAAATAATTACGATTTAAATGAGATACACACACCGATAATAAGATTTATTCCAGACATCCAAGTTTATCCATATTACAAGGACATTGAAAACATTTACCGCAATGTAGTATATTTTTAAAAAATGGTCCCGAGACATGAGTTTAGTAAACCTACGTGCCTAATTTCATCCAAATCCATGGAGTAGTTTTCCCACAAATCGACGAACAGACGTTTCGTAAAAAACACTTTTTTGGGACCTCAAAACGAGTAAATCCATTGAAATCTCCAAATCGAAAATTTCGCCCCTTACAAAGCTTCCCTTATACTATATATAATAGGAAAGCAATAATTAATTTTCTACTAGCAACTCACAACCTACACATACCACATCGAACAGCATTTCATTGTGATTTCCCTATGTTCCTAGTCTTGTTGGAAAGGTCAATTTATTTATAGACTAGGTTATTCCATGTTACAACTTACAAATTAGAGAAAGTAGACCTGACTGTAAATTAATTATCAGTATCTACAGTTCAGTAGTCTGTCGAATTGAACAACCACTTTCATGGGCAAAACTAGTACCAATTGTGATATGTGTAGGGTAATTCATTCATGCAATATAAGCAGATCAAAGTATTATTTACAGCTACAGCATGACGCACAGTATACAGGTATTTCAGAACTTATTAAACTTGAAATTCTATTTTGAAATCTACAGATGGAAGGAACAATTCTTGCATTTTATTAAAAAAAAAAACATATTTTCAAGTTTAAAGTTAGTATAGGAAATTTATATCGCTAATCTGATGCAGGTGTTCTGTTTAATCCCAGCTCAACCAATCACTGATAACATATCCAAATGATCATCTAAGTTTCTCCAGTAGTCTACTGTAGTGATTAGACTGATTTTAAAATTTAGTTGTCAACAGGCTAACAGCCAACCAGCCCTTAAAAATTGGCGAGTTTTATTAATGGTCTAGCTAGAACATTATGAACCCAGTACGAACAGCAGGTTGTACCCTATACTAGGGCTAACAAGACTTTATAGTCTTATTGTTCGCAATAAAGTAGTTTTTTCATTGCATTTCATTTGCTCTATTCAAAAGCTATTTTGATATGGGCCTATATAGAAACAAGGCGATTTTTAATATAATTATTGATGCGGCCTGCAATGCCTTATTGTTCGGCCTATGGAATAGAGATATAGACTGGGACATGACAATAAAGCTTATGAGCAAGGAATATTTGCAGTAGCTAACTTAAAACCTGCTTATATTTACTTCATCTAAGTTACTAGCTGCTATACACACTAGTCAACAACGTAAATAACCCATGATATAGCAAAAATATTAAGATCAATGGCAACTTAATATTCGATTACCTAATCGGTCATGTACAGTAGGCACGAATGAGGTCGTTGGAGGTGGAACCATGTGGGATAGCTAGTATAATTACCTATTTTCTAGACTTTGTTCTAGAATGTCCATTCTTGTGTCAAACCGAGTTTGATACAAACACGGTGTTGGTATTTAACCGATTTTGATCACGGGGTCAAACAAAAGGGTCATGTGAGCATACAGAAAATGGCGATTGAAAATCATAGACATGCGCAGTAGATCTGCCGGAAACGTCATCAAGTGCCCGCCACTAATAATATGACATCATCCTTCAAAAGTTCTACAAAATTTCGTTCATTTTAATACAAATTTTAGGAACAGATTTCAAAATGATTTGCAAAAAAGGAAATATTGTGTATTATTTTTGTAAATGAATGGATTTCACGTTTCTCAAATATGAAAGCGGTCAGATGAAAAATTCATCAACCATTCCTTGTAGATAAAATATTTTGAATTTGTCCATTCCATCATTATACAATAGTTATGGAAATTGCTCTCAGGTCTCTAGAACCCACATGGCCATGCTACTGAATATACTGCCATCAAACCTAAAATAGTACCTTATATTTTTCGCTTTATGTTACGCTTAAGCATGGATTTCAGATCCTCCAAGCCATAATATAACTACAAATTGAATATTTTGGGTGTACAGTTGTAATTTCTCCAGTTTGACGAGCTTATAAAATGCAATATTTAGAATTTAAGTGAAGAAGAAGAACTGAATTAATTGAGTTGTAAACAATATCTAACTGACGAGCGACGCGCCAAGCGGAAGTACGTCATGAATTAAATATATTCGTGGAATCGTGGCAGCTTTTTATCGACAAAGTGGTAGAAGCGACCATAATAAACATTGAAAAAAGTGATTTTTGGTATTAAAATAGTGCATTTTCAATTAATTATTTTAACTGATAGTAATTTTTAGTCTATTAAATTAAGAATCTGAAACATGTCAACATTTTATAAAATTCGATACAAATGAAAAAAATGGCCGTTGTCGCTATAAAATGGAGACTGTTTTGTTTGGAAAGAATTGTCGCAATATTGCTAAATAGCTAATATTTAATTTTTACGGTTTTTAACACATAAAATATTAGAATTCCTTGACATTTTGATTCTTAATGTATATTAAATAGGTATCTCTTCCATTAGACTTTATTTGAACGAATACGCTTAGGCATAATGCCACTGTTTTAATGTAGAAAACCTGCTCGTGTGAGATAGCCATGGTAGATGAATTTGACGGCTCAGACGCTATATGTGAATCTTCGGTACGTAGAAAATAATTAATTCAGATGTTAGTAGTGTTTGCAGTGTCCAAACAAATATTTTAAGTATTAAGTCGTAACCAGGTTTTTTGAGCCGCAATGTAAGAAGACAGGCTCTTACTACTGATTAATATGTATGTTTACAGGCTTCTTTGGCTGAGGGATGTCGCTTACCGGTGAAGATGAGGTTAGGAAATGATTGGCGTAAGTATTTGTCCATATAAATTGATATTTAAAACAAATTATTGCGTTATTTGACGTGTTAGTTAACTACCATGGAATTATAAGTCCTATATTATGTATGAAAGAGTTTTTTTTTTTTTTTTTTTTTAATTATACTTACAATAACAATTTGTTGTTATACTCTTGCTCTGAATTAAACTTATGAAAGAGAATACAAAGTAAGAATTGAGATAAAAAAAGCTAACGCAACAGTACAATTGAAGTGTGTCGTCGTGACCAATTCAGCAGGTCATGTTAGTATTGATTCATAAGCCTTGTGTAATATCCCTTTTCGACTTATTCATATTTTGTTGCAGCTCTGGCCGAAATCATTAGTATTAAAGACATAAAAGGAGATCGTCAGTACTATGTTCACTATGTGGATTGTAAGTATTCCATTAATACGGTATTCAGCTGTAAAATAGAAATTTTCAATCTCATTAAAAACATTTCTGCATTGTTATAAAACCCTTAAATTAGCATATTTCTTAGGGCTTGTTATTGTCATAGGACATTTATTAGTGTTATCTAGTATGAAAAAAAAAGTTTGAAAAGAAAAAATTATATAATACGCTTTACGTGTCAAGGTTATGGCTATAACATTCATGTAAAGATATTTTATCAAATGCCAAAAACGCACCCATTTCTATTTCATTTTACCGGATCACACCATATTTTTTGAGCTTATTGAGTCTCTGCCAGCCTTTCTTGTCTCTCTACCTCTTACCATTCATCACTCTCTCCCGTACCACTATCCTTAGATGACCATCAGCCTGTTTTCTATACCGCTTTCTTTTCCTTTCCCTGTACCCTCTTGCTCCCCATCAACCCACTTCCATCGTCAGATTTCAGCGATTTGCTGATGCAAAAGTTAATCAATCAATCAATCAATCCTTCGTCCATGACCCAACAAGGTGGGATAGACGGCGTCCAAAACAAATGGATCCTTGCTCACTGCGGTCTTTTTGGACATGAAAGAGCTGGATAGCATAGCAAAGGATGCGGCAGAAATGACACCAGTTCAAGAGCCGCAGTTTTCATTAACACACGTTAAAAATGTTGCTGAAACAGCTCTCCTTCAAGAATGGATACAAAGGTGAAAAGATTCGCCAGCTGGAAGAGCCCTGTTTGCAATACAACACAAGCAGCACTATATCACAGCTGGTGAAGAGGATCGATGCATCCTTTGTTGCTAGAGCAAGAACGGGCCACATTACCACAAACGAATGCTTGTTTCGTTTCCCCCTGATTGAATTAAGAAGTAAGAATCCAGCAATCATCTGAGATTTATTGTATGAGGTACTTCCCATTCGTGGATAAACGAGATCTTATATTCTCCCAAACATTATTATTTTTGAGGGGCTTAATGTGATCATAGACCTACTGTCCTGCCAATGACCTCGGACATTATTTGTTTTGTTTCCTTATGAATGAATAGAATAACCATTGAATAAATATTTATTAACTGGTCCACACCGGCTACAGCAATAGACAATCTTAGTCATGCTTACCTTTGCCACAATGTTATAGGCGTGTGGGTAAGTTAACCATGTTCGGGTACGAGTCTAAATTGTTGCATGATATAGTGAACTAGCATAACACTGTGATTCCATAGGTCAGCGTCACATTGTTATCAATGATAAATATTGTTAAGTATACAATTCGATTATACAGTCAGAATAAACTGGGCTGTTAAACTAACTACTAGTAAGTATAACACAAGCTGAACATCCTTACTGTCCGGAAACTTCTTTAAATTGTTCTGGAATTTCGCATTTTGTTTTATATTGCACAATATTCTTTAGTAGCCCACATGACATGTAGAAGAGGTGGATTTGGGTAATGTAACACTCATCTAATTGGTTATCGCTAAAGCAATGCTTTTGAGCATTAAGGCCCAATCGGTGGGCCCACAAACGCCACTGCTTTTTGTATCAAGTTTAATTTCACAGTAAATATTTATTTTAGAGACAGAAAAAAAGGATTTTAGGGATTAGACTAAATATTTCTCGACATTTTGATACGTGATGCGGCCGTCACTTAGAATTGATATTTACGTAACTGTTTTTTATACAAATCAATTCTAATGATTCTGGCTAATTAGTGCTAGTAACGGCTACATATCAAGTATCAAAATGTCGAGAAATATTTCATCTAATGCCTAAAATCTTTTTTCTAACTGTACAATGAATATTTGCAATTAAATCCATCCGATTTTGTAAGAAATAAAAAATAAAAATAAAAATTATTATTATCTGTAGTTGTATAGTTAGCTCCAGTTGCTCTGATGTGATACATGAGCCTCCTCTACTTCTTCCTATCCCTCCAGTTCTGATCTTCTCTTCTTGAAGTTAAAGCCGGCTGGCTGGCTCATTTGTTGATATAATATACTCTGTTGTTTCATTTAATTATTATTCTGAACCAACAACCACTGTCTAACAACTTGCCAATTTTGTATGTTTTTTGTTTTTAGATAATAAGCGTCTGGATGAATGGGTGGATGAGGACCGTCTCGATCTCCGGAAAGTCCAATACCCTCGGAGAGACGGGAAAGACGGCTGTTCAACTCCAAAACGGGTGGGGTTAGGTCCGATTCCCGTCAGTGGTACAGGTAAAATTAATGTTCTGTTCTATTTCTACAAAATATTTAATAGGCTAGTTAAGAAGGGATCGGCTTTGGCATAAAGGAATTACACTAGTAACTATTGTGGAAGCTCTTAAATCGGCAATATATACTGAGCACGCATACGTGAACTTTTATATCTAAACTAGTGAAACGGCTATGTAATTGTGTTTTTTTCTTTCATGCAGACTATTTGAGCCTGCATTCAGGTGGGTACTTGCAAATGTATTTTTTTCTATTAGCTCTTGCTACAAGCCATCTCTGCCTGATTTTTGGAGTTTTTTTGACGTTCTTGTGTATATGGATCTTGGAACATTTTATGTCTTAGCTGATGTGAGAGGTTTAGTTAGAAAACATCAACTTATCGCACAGTACGTGTATGGTACGCCATTACAAACGACCTTCGAATTCTGTTAAACATGTTTCAATTTAATTTTTTTTGGAGGTAGCTACGTTGGCTAGTTCACTTCAGTTGGGCTAAATTTTGCTGTGACTTGGTTTCAGTGACTCCACAGCCATCAGAGAGACAAACTCCGTCTCGACCTACATCGCCACTTTCTTCTGTAAATAACGATTACATTAGCGGGTCTACTGTATTAGCCACAGCATTGCAAAAGAAAATGAATAGAAAAAGAAAAAATAACGCCTCGGAGTCTGAACCTCCTGCCGTAACGATTGTAAGTCTGAATGTCTTAAAGCTTACGCTTGAATTTGGTGTTAAATAATCGCCTCAGGCTGTCAGCGTCTCCTAGACAATAAGATGAACATTTCTGAATCCTTCTTATGCATCATGGGGTCCCTACATCTGGAAGGTCCATGGCCGATGCCGATGTGCCGATTCATTATCCCCTGAACCATTGGCGTAAATAGGGGGTCCTTAGGCTTAGCCCCCCCTCCAGAGGCACCCGTAGCCCCCCCCCCCCATGATTTCGGGTGATAAAGACGTTATGGAGGCTAAAGGCATAGTATCCACAATAACGAAAGGAAATTAATTCTTAGTATGCTTATTTTACGTGAAAGACATCACAAAAAAAATTAAACATAGTGACCAAGTACTTCCACAAAAAATGTATTACCCAATACTTCAGACCTATTTTTTTAAAACTATTTCTCCCTCAGTGGTAGGTTTATTCTTCGGTAAAATCTCAACTGTACTGCTTGCAAAATGCATAAAACCTAACTAATTTGGGCCTAATTATCAATTTTTTTTCTCCGGGGGAAAACCCCGGGCCCCCCTTTCTCCAGGATATAACGTGCACAAAACCTCACTGATTTGGGCCCATTTATCAATTTTTTTTCTCCGAGGGAGACCCCCGAGCCTCCCTTTCTCCAGGATACAGCTTGTGTATTGGTTACTTATACCCCACTTGGAAGTTGAATCCATAGGTTCCAATTATTGGCAAAATTCTCCCGCCCCCTCCGAGAAAAATGTTTAAATCCTCGTCTGTTACCACCATTCAGAACAGGTTCAGCAATTTGGCCGTTACGCACATAGAGAATGAGACGACTGGGTCGCTGAGCGTGTCAAAACTTGTAAAAAAATTTTAGGGGATTAAAAACAATTTTTTTTTAAATTTTTAAAATTTCGGAACTAAAAGTTAAATTTTCAATTTATTCGTTTTACTGAACTTGAATAGGTTAGTGTATAATGTATTTCATACACATTAAAAAAATTGAAATAATGAAAAAGTCATATAATTTGCTAGGCAAACTTCAAAAGGGAATGAGTAAACAAATAAATAAATAACGGCTTCATTTTTACCTGGGCGAACCATAAGACTAGGAAGTCTTCTATGGGCTAACCCAGGTAAGACAAGGAATGGTTAGTATTACAATAATCTAGATTCTTAAGACTAGTGTTGTTAGTATTGTCCTAAAGTTTCCACAATTCAATAAAAACACAATCAAAAACAAAACGAGAAAAACAACAATAAGTATTGGCCTAGCTGCCAAAAATAACTCAAAACAGCATGGACTGTGTCAAGGCCTAATGCTAGGATACCGACCTTTGCCTTCCTAGTCGTGTTTAAGAGAGCCAACCGATTAAACAGATATGAAGGCACCGTAGTAATTTGTAATTTGTATCTGTACCCTAAAGCCCCCCCCCCCCCCAGAAATTTTGGGAATTTACGCCAATGCACTGAACTCAACAGTAGCCAGTAGGTTATAAATACATAATAAGCCCTATGCAGAAAATGTACGCAAAGTAAACCTATGGTACATTTAATGCAGCCACGACCTTGGGTGGTTAATCTTTGTTAATGTCAATGTTAACAGGATTTGCCTGAAGGGTGGTTATTTCAACGTTTTGTTCTAAATAGGAATTTGTCGCATTTCATGCTTAGCAAAGGAAAATACTTCGTCACATAGTAAACAAGGGAAATAGACATAGGCTTAATACTTGCGATGTAAGTGGTCGGTTTCAGGCGGGTTTAGCATGCGACAAATTGTTTCATTTTTACGTATTTAAGTACTTAGTTCATAAATGTTTTTGCTGTGGACTGATATCTGTTGTCAATCACCCAAGATTCTGGTTGTGAACGAAAACATATGTTAATAAAAATTCTAACATTCCGAATATGTGACTATGACCGATAACTTAATGGTACAAGGACTACCACTAATATGGTAATACCCCATGAACACTTGCTAGTAGTTGTATTGTCTATGCCGAAGAATACCAATATCCCGGGTTAGATAAAATTTAGGTATTCGGGGCCTAGCGATATTTAATTCATTGGCGTACATTCCCAAAATTTCTGGGGGGGGGGGGGGGGGGGTTTAGAACCCCATGACTTTGATCCCCCGGAGAAAAAAATCTATAAATGGGCCCATTTAGTGAGGTTTTACGCATATTATACCCCAGAGAAAGGGGGGCTCGGGGGTCTCCCCCGGAGAAAAAAAAAATTGATGATTAGGCCCAAATTAGGGAGGTTTTACGCATTTTGCAAGCAGTACAGTGGCGAATTTACAGACTCCCTCGAAGAAAAATTTTGAAAAAATAGGCCTGAAATATCGGGGTTTTAAGCATTTTGAGTAATATATTTTTGTGAAAGTACTTGGTCAATATGTTAATTTTTTTCATGATGTCTTTCATGTTAAATATGCATACCAAGAATTAATTTCCCTTTCGTTATTGTGGATTGTATTGGATTTTATTGGCCTTTCGCCTCCATAACGTCTTTGTCACCAGAAATCCTGGGGGGGGGGGGGGGCTACGGGTGCTTCTGGGGGGAGGGGGGCTTAGCCCAGGAGAAAAATTTGGAAAAAAATAGCTCTGAAGTATTGGGGTTTTAAGCATTTTGAGTAATATAGTTTTTGTGAAATTACTTGGTCAATATGTTGATTTTTTTCATGTAAAATAAGCATACTAAAAATTAATATCCCTTTCATTACTGTGTACTATGCCTTTAGCCTCCATTACGTCTTTGTCAGCAGAAATCCTGGGGGGAACCCCCCCCCCCCCAGGACCTCCCTATTTACGCCAATGATTTAATTTTAGGAAACATACAATAAGTAAATGTTTAAATAACACTTGTTAGAACCCGTTTTAAGTTAAAAACCCCACAAACAGTTATACCTTTTCCCCAATCTGAGACTCACTCTCCCTTATTATTAGACAGCCACGCGCAGTTAGGTCTATAAAACAGCCCTCTTTTACACTCAACTCACTCAACTAGAAAGTCTCCGGACCTTGTGCTTCTCTTACCCTCCGATGCGTGACCAGGGAATGTAGCAAGTGTGGGACCAACATCCTTTCTCAACAACTCATTTCGATGTCGTTCTATGTTATATGACGCGCAGTTCTTTAATTTTTAACGATATCTTTATATTCTAGCAGCAGGATGGAACAGACGGAGTAGCAGCACCCCGTCTGACAGGCTCCATGGTGACACACATCCCGGATGATGTCATTACAAGAATGAAGAATGTGGAGATGATCCAGCTGGGCGGGCATCGCATGCGTCCCTGGTACTTCTCGCCCTACCCGCAAGAGCTCGTTACCATCCCATGCATTTATATCTGCGAGTTCTGCCTTAAGTATACCAAATCGGCAACATGTCTCAAGAGGCACTTGGTTAGTATAAATAGTTTAGTTGAATAATCTGCTATTCGTCTTTTGCGTGGAGAAAAATTTTTGATGCATAGTATCAGACCGCCACTTACCCTGTTTGATCAGTTTTGAAATGCCTGGGCCAGTTCTTTTTTTATGGACGTGGGCCTATGTGAGATATGGTTACCATTGACATTTAAAAGGCGTTAGCTTGACTTAGCCAAGTATGGGAACGACTCACACCGGGGCCCAACATAACCTAACCTTACATTTTTTCACGTCTTCCTGAATTGTCGTCAAACTTTGTTAGCAACTGCCACATTCTACCAATCAAAATGAATGTATCCGATTGACCTCTTCAGTCGCCTCTGTAGGTTAGTACCGTGTCCGATCGCATGGCGTGTAAAGACTCGCACAAGTGCAAGCACGTTACCACCTGGCCATCGAAGTTTTCTAGCTGATGGCTCTACAATCGATATTTTACTGTGATATTTTACTTTGTACAAAGAACCGGTCCGAGTTTACTCGAACATGCTTTCCAATTTATCAAAATTAGTAGATAGAGAAAATGAGTAATTTCATGGTAAATAATAATTTTCATGTGGTTTCTCGGGGGGGGGGGGGGGGGGGGGGGTGTTGTCCATCTAACGTCACTGAAGTTGAGGTAAACTCTATATAGTTAATAGGTCAGACCAAAACATTACCAAACAGCAATAATGGCACAGCACGCCATCCATTTGACCGTGAATTTTCATTTTTTCAAAAAAACATTTTTTGCACAAAACCAAATAGTTTTTTGGGCAAGTAACCTGTCCGGTTTCGTTACTCAATTTAACACCTAAAACATGCCTGAAGGTAGAAATCATCGATAGAAAAGTTTCGCAGAAAAATTATTTTTTAGTCATTTTTCATTAAAATTTAATTATTTTTATTTTTTTTACCCCCAGACGCAAACTATCAAGTGGCAAGCGACCCCACGCATTTGGTTAACATTAATAACCACTATAATATATGTGAATTTAAAAGAAATCGTTGGAGCCGTTTTTGAGAAATAATTTTTTTAGACGTTTCTTTGAAGTTTTTTTGGAAATAAAACCCCCCCAAATTGAGTTAGCCCCCCCCCCCCCCCAAAAAAAATGCTCCCGAGGTATGATTTTTGTGAACCTATATGCCGAATTTCATCAAAATCGACCGAGTAGTTTGCCCGGAAATCGACGCACAGACAGACAGACATTTCGTAAAAACCACTTTTTTGGGTTCCTGGGACCTCAAAACGTGTAAATCCGTTGAAATCTCGGAATCGAAAATTTCGACCATCACAAAGCTTTCCTTATACTACGTATAAATTGGAAAGCAATAACGGATAATGGGCGTGTCCTATTTGCTCTTAATGGTCCGTATTGCACGGTACAAAGTAGGGTGCTCTTAATCAGGAATTTACATCTTCGTGAAAAGTAATGTATGCTATCTTATAAGCCAGAAGTAATTGATACAAAATTGTGAATTATAGCCCTTAAATTCTTTCATAAATATATTTATTTACTGAACTCCGCGGCTTTTTCAAATATCAGTTTACAATTATTTAGTAAACTAGGTTATGATCAAATGCATTTTCAATATTTCGAAACTGAATGAAACCAAGTTATCACTTTGACGGCAGTATCCCCGGGTGCTTTTATCAGTCATTCTAGTGGCTAAAGAATTGTATAAAACCAACTCAATTTTTCCCAGGTGGAGTCACTGAACAACCACTCAATTGATTTTTCCTGTTGTTACAGAAGAAGTGCAACATCTATCACCCTCCTGGAAATGAAATTTATCGAAAAGACAGCATCTCCTTTTTTGAGATTGATGGCAGGAAGAACAAAACATACGCGCAGAATCTTTGCTTGCTTGCTAAGCTGTTCCTGGACCATAAAACGCTTTATTACGACACAGACCCATTTTTATTCTATATAATGACAGTTTCGGATGACCACGGGTTTCATATAGTTGGGTTCTTTTCCAAAGAAAAAGAGTCTACAGAAGATTACAACGTAGCTTGTATTCTAACACTACCCCCATTCCAAAGGAAAGGATATGGGAAATTACTCATCGAATTCAGTAAGTAGCCTTAGTTGTTTTTGAATGTTTTGTTCTAGAATTTAAAGTTTTTAAGAATTCTTTAAACTTTTGCTTATCGTTGGTACGTCGCAGATTCCTTTAAACTTGTCAAAAATAGTTGCTTCTGCTATTCTAAAGCGTAGGTATTCGAAAAATAGGACCACTCCGAACTCCGTACTATCCCTAGGCTGACGCCGTCTTCACCATTTTTTGATCCGCTCGGCAGCCATTTTTTAAATTTAAAAATTGTTTAGGCGCGTTTCGCACTTTTTCTGGGGAGTAAGCTTAAATGAAGCGAAATGGTAACACGTGATGGTATGGAACAGTGGGTCAATTGAGAGAGTATTCATACTATGCCCGATGTCCATGAGTCTATTTGAGATGGGATACGCCGCCATTATGAATCCTTAGGTCAATGGGATGGCAACCACCCATGAAAAATTATATTAACAACACTGTTTGTTATCAGTAATTACTATTTTATATTTTGAGCAGACAAGAGAGTGCCCGGGGAAATTGCACCGACAGACTTACGCTATTTAACGTTATGGATACTCACAGAAACTGAAAAGTTAACACTTCTTCTTTTGCAGGTTATGAATTATCAAAGTTTGAGGGAAAGACTGGATCACCGGAGAAGCCCCTTTCTGATTTAGGATTACTATCTTATCGGAGTTATTGGGCGCAAACTATTTTAGACCTGTTGATATCAGCGAAACCTCAAGGCGATATTGAAAAGCCGCAAATAACTATAAAGTATGTACTATTAATAAAAATTATGTTCTGTTAGAAAAATTGAGTTAGATAAATTATCTTTCGCTAGACGAAGTTGTAGACTTTTGTCGCACTTTTATGGAGTTATTCATGTCTCGTGATGACAAACGTGTGCACATAATACCGGTTATAATAGGCGAACTCACATACCCGTAGAAGTTCATCTTCAATAATCAGCTCCAGTTGCCCGGCTGTAATATGAGAGTCTCCACCACTCCCTCCTGTCTCTCTAATTCTGTTTATTCAACAGTTCCTCTGGTACTAGCAATCATCTGAGATCGTCCTCAATCTGGTTTCTGTCCTCTCCTTTGTATTCCCCCTATTTCTCCTTGGAGCCATTTCGTCGCGCGCCTGCTGTTATCCATTCGCTCTACGTATTTAAACCATTGCCATAGTAAAGCATAGAAATACATTAACTGGAGCGGTGGGAGCCATAATATGCCTTACGAGGCACCCGTTAACCATAAGCCAACTATCAGAGATAAGTGCCGACGCAAAAAATATCCAAGTCTTACACATTGCAGCATAGCAGAACGGATACCTGGACCCGGTCAAAAACTCTGTACTTAGCTTGTGCAGGCTACACTTATCACTGGTTTTCCCCGCCAAATTGCGTACTAATCTTGTGCAGGCTACACTAGCAGCCATATCGATAACGGTCTCCAGCCACGGGATGTAGTAAAGTTACAATTAGGCATGAAATGTAAATAAATAATCTACTGTTGGACGAAACGAACGAAGGACCGAGTTTGTTCGATTTTATTTTATTTTATTTTTTTAGTAAATATTATTCTATGATTTTATTATTGTATGCTTATGGAAGAAATGGAATAAACAAAGTGGTTCGTACGTTTCAATGCCTGGACCATAGAAATATATACTAACTGGACCGGCGGGAGATATAATATTCCTTACGGGGCTCCCGTTAGTCATAAGCCAACTATTAGAGATTATTACCAATTTAGAAAATATGGAAGTCTTAAACATTGCATCATAGCAGAACGGATGCCTGGACCTGGTCAAAACTCTTGTTCAGCTTGTTCAGGCTATTCACCCAGCGAAATTGCGTACTTATCTTGCGCAAACCACACTAGCCACCATATTGATAACGGTCTCAGCCCCGGGGTGGCCTGGGCCAACAGTAGAAATACAATTGCAATTTTGTTCTACATAACTGACTTACCATGGCATATGTGAGCCCCCCATGTGATGGATTGGATTCCCTTGATAAAATTTCTCAGATATTGACTAGTTTGATTACGGAATTATTTTATTTTTAAAATATGTCAATAGTTTAATTTTTTTCTATTGTTTCAGTGAAATATGTGAAATAACCAGTATAAAAAAAGAAGACGTGATCTCTACACTACAAAACCTGAACTTAGTAAATTATTACAAGGGTCACATTATCATCACTCTCAGTAAGGAAGTGTTGAGGGCGCATGCGGCTACGAGTCAAATCCGGCGGATACGTATTGATCCCAAACATTTGCACTGGACTCCCAAAGACTGGTCGCGGCGTGTTCATAGGTGGTAGAATAAACAATTTAATTAATTTTCCGCTTTCCATTTAATCCTATTTAATATAAGATCCCGCCCAACCACTACTGATCTACTCAAAACCAAATTTACATTAGTCTTAGGACAAACTTTCGATTCGCCAGTGACGGCCTACCATGTAATTTTATTTTTATATTTATTATTGCTTTCCTATTTATTAGTTAGTGTAAGCTGTAAGGAAAGCTTTGTGATGGTCGAAATGTTCGATTCCGAGATTTCAACAGATTTTCACATTTTGAGATCCCAGTAACCAAAAAGTGGTTTTTACGAAATGTCTGAATTTTGGCCAACTACTTGGGAAACTTTGATGAAATTATGCATGTACCACGTAAGTTCACTAAAATCATCCCTCGAGACTATTTTTTTTATTTTGGGTTAACTCAATTTGAAGGGGTTTCACTCTAAAATCGACTATAAAAATGTTTCTCCAAAACGGCTCCGATTTTTTATGAATTACATATATTGTAGTCAATATTAGTGCATTTAAACACA
Source organism: Psococerastis gibbosa (assembly GCA_963971405.1). Lineage (NCBI taxonomy): Eukaryota > Metazoa > Arthropoda > Insecta > Psocodea > Psocidae > Psococerastis > Psococerastis gibbosa. The sequence continues at coordinate 29,788,478 of OZ020487.1, forward strand.
ATAGGTCGCTTTCCCGTTAATAATTGGTTCTGGGTGTAAAAAAATGACAAAAAAATAATAATTTTTCTGCGAAACATTTCTTACTTTAGGTGTATTTTAGGTGTCAAATAGAGTAACATAACCGAACAGGTTGCTTTCCCAAACAGATTTGGTTTTGTAGAAAAAAAAAATATGATTTGAAGAAATTCATGCCCCGATACATACAGGGTTTGTCCGGAAAGTGGTGTCAGTGATTTTTTTTTTTTTTTACGGAAACTACGCGCAAGCCCGCGCTTTACTGGCTCAGATTTTGGTGGGGCGATCTGGCAACAAGTTCCAATAAGCGTCAGCTGGCTACCGATCGTTGTAGTGGTCACATCAGTTGTTCCATGTGAGTCGGTACAGTAACCCGGTGCAAGACGAAAAAAAGCGTTCGCTTGAGCAACGGATGGCGATCAATTTTTGTGTAAAACTGGAGAAGAGTGCTGCGGAAACCATTATATAATGTTGAAGAAGGCTTTCAACGACGATTACCTTTTAGGCAGATTGTCCGGTGGCACAAGGCCTTCGCAGAAGGTCAGGAAGACGCCAACGGCGAGCCCCGCGCTGGACGGCCATCAACCTACAATACTGTTGTCTGTTGAAGGTTTTACGATAGTAAGGTTTAATTTATCGGAAATCAAAGGGACACTTGCACGTCGATCAGTGTTCATCAAGTCACGCTCATGTTGCACATTGTCGTTGGTAGTGGAGTTTGATGGCCGTCCAGCGTGGCGCTCGTCGTTGGCGTCTTCGCGACCTGCGAAGGCCTTGTGCCACCGGAAAATTTGCCTACCCAAAAGGCAATCGTCGTCGAAAGCCTTCTTTATCATTTTAATGGTTTCCGCAGCACTCTTCTCCAGTTTTACACCAAACTTGATCGCCATCTGTTGCTCAAGCGAACACTTTTTTTCTTCTTGCACCGGGTTACTGTACCGACTCGCTTGGAACAACTGATGTGACCACTACAATGATCTGCAGCCAGCTGACGCTTGCTGGAACTTGTTGCCAGATCCCTCCACCAAAATTTGAGCCGCTAAACCGCGGGCTTGCGCGAACAGTCTCCGTAAAAAAAAAAAAAATTCACGACATTACTTTCCGCACAAACCCTGTACCCTGTCATTATTACTGCGTTGTAATGTTTTGGTCTGCCCGTTCTAGACTATGCAATCGTCCCATTGATCAATTCAGTGCTTTGGGATGGGGAATGTTGAGGCAACCGTAATTTAACCTTAGGAAAATTATTTACTGTCGAATTACTCTTATTATCTATCTCGGTATGGTACCTATAGTAATTGATAAATAGGAAAGCATGTTCCAGTAAACTTAAATTTGCATTGTGTTTTATTTATTATTTTTTAATTCATTATCATCATTGTTATTGTATTTTATGTATTATTTTTATTATTATTTATTTATTTAGTTTTTAGACATCTGATAAGTTATTTTCATCCCTGTGTTAAAAATTTAGACAAACTGAAAAGGCAGTGCCAGGGAGTAGGCACTTTAATTGCATTTTGTAATACAAAATAACGTTGAAAGTATTTTTTCATCCTTCTGAATGCACTAACGAATGCTGGGCGGTGGCAATGTGGCATACTCAAAGATTTAATTAAATAGAATGGATCGCGCATAACCATAAGCGAAGTATTACTGATAGCGGGCAAACGTAGGTGGCATTTATCAAATTGTCGTGGTGGAAATGTTTCCAGGTGTGAAATTTTCTTCTGCTCGTTCAAGAACCGGTACGAATCAACCCGTACATGCTTTCCTATTTATTTATTATTATTTTATTTACATAGTTATTTATTATTTATTTTATTATTTATCATTAAGTATAGTTACCGTAATAGTTCCTTGGTAAATAATTACCCCGCGGTTAAATATCGGCTGAATATAGATTTTCCATGTCCTCAAGCACTGGATGGATCGATGGGACAATTGCCAAGTATAGGGTGGGCAGACCTATAATGTAATACTACATAATAATAATGGTACGATATTTGTGAGGTTATTGTCCATTTCTTCAAAAAATATTTTTTGCTCCAAAAACTAAATCTTGATTTGGAAAGCAGCCTGTTCTGTTTTGTTACTCTATTTAGCACCTAAAATATACCTGAAGTTAAAAAGCACCGATAGAACGGTTCCTCAGCAATTAATTTTAATTATTTTTACGCCCTGAACCAAACTTTCAAGGGGGATACGACCAAGTGGGATTTTGTTTACAAGAATAAGTACTACAATATACAGTATGTGAATTTAACAGAAATCACCACAGCCATTTTTGAGAAAACATTTGGTGTTGTTTTTGGGGCATGAAACCCCCCAAAATGAAGTTATATCACCAAAAAATGAATCCGATGCACAATATTTTCCGGAACTTACGTGCCGAATTGTATAAAATTCTATCGAGTAGTTATGCCCCAAATATACTTACAGACAGACATTTCGTAAAAACACTTTTTTGGATCCTAGGACCTCAAAACTTCCGTTGGAAACTCAAAATCGATCTTTTCGACCATCACAAAACTTTCCTTACACCAGCGTATAAATACAGTAGGATTGCGACAATGGCTACAGAAATTATGCGCAGACACTCTGTGCCCTTGGCCGTTGCATCTCAACTGTCAGCAGCGTTGATTGCTTGAGTCATCTCATTACCTTAAATTTAACTGTATTGGGTTCATGACGAGAGCCAGTCGCTGACACTGCTAAACCGTGAAACATATATTACCTAAGAAAAGCGACTGCAGGAGTAAATCGGATATATTCATTCAAATGTTTGAATGAATGCAACTAATTATTTTAAAATGCTTGCATAACCCAAGCGAGAAGGATTTACCTATAACATACAGTATTATGGATAACTATGCCATCTGAAAGCACAATTTGAAGCTCAATTGGTTTAAAAATGTTCTTTCTTATAAAACGTATTATTTTTTGATTTAACAAATAAAAACAAGTGACAAAATGATACGTAACGACTAAATGGTGCCCCTAGTGTAGGTGATATATATTTACAAAATTGCGTTAATCTTTTTTGTGAATATACGTTACCTACTGTTGTATTGGCGTGAACTTCATTACACCAGATTTTTTAATCTTCTGTAAATAATAGAGGCCTGGGTATTTTTGAGTAAATTAAGTATTTCCTCGTGTAATAACCGCAAAAATATGAAAATGGTCATATAAAACATTCATAAAACATTGAAGTTTTCCTAGTCGATTTGCATTTTTGCACCTGAAATATTTTTATTCTAGAAAACACAAAATTGTTTGTTTTACATTATTGATTTTATTCAATAGTCGTATATATCAGTCGAGTATTTGGTCGGCTTCCTTAGAAAGCTTGTAGTTTCTACGAATTTTTCGTAAAAACATTTTCATATCTTTGCGGCTATGGTACAAGGAAATAATGAATTTCGTCAAAAATATAGCAGTATCATTTGTTAACAAACTATTTTGAAATCTCTGCCTTAAATCGCTCCGCCATATTTGTCGCAAGTAAAAATAATGATAATAAAACAACATTCTTGGTAATAAATTATTTTAATAAAAAAACTGAGCCGGAAATTAGGAAGAGCGTGAGTTTTTCATTGTTGAAAAATGATAAAATTAAAGATAATGTAGGGCGAGAGTAGAAGCGTTTACTTAGGTCCAAGCATTTCTTCTGGCTTCACCCATTCTTTAAATTGTTCCTCCGTTAGGTATCCCAATTTCAATGCAGCAGCCAATAACGTCGTCCCTTCCTTGTGCGCAGTCTTGGCGATTTTGGCGGCCTGGAAAACACAAACGAAAAATGCAACGGACTATTTAGTGTGGCTCCCACGACCGTTTGAAAAGTCTCGGTCTGGGATACTGGATGGCACCGCCATGTCCCAACGCATGGTGACGCCGTGCGCTAACCCTTAGGTATAAGTAGGGACCATTCGTCTGAATCTTGAATCAATAGGAGTTAACGTATCCGGCAATGCCCTAGGTGTTGCTATTGTCTTGAAATTTAAAACCAAATCGGTGTACCCTGCCCCTACGTCTTTTGTACAAAGTCGGTTTTCATAAATATAGATCGTTGAGCCGTCAAAAATATCCATTAACTTAGCAGTATGCTCCTCTACATTTCAATATGTGATAGGCCATGGGGCACTAATACTAATTGGCCATCGTTCTTCAACTCCTTCCTCGGAACTACACACCAGTCGTTTTTTGTACAAATCGAATTCAATAATTGTTAGATCTGTGATAGAAAGAGGTACATATCAATTTAAGAAAGTCAAAACGCGCCGAAAAATTTCATCTGTTTCTCGTGATATTTTTGTCAGCTCTACGATTGATATTTCATGAGATGTTCGATCTTTACACTTATAAGACTTTCCCCCTTCGACTGCCCCTTAAGTGGCATAAATTCCAATTTGTAGTAAGAATTAGTTAGTTTGCAGCACATTGAAGAAAAATAACAAAAAAATGTAATAAAACTAATTAATTATTAAAAATTTGTGGTTTATATGGGCTATGGCTTTTGGGCCCGAAAAATGGTATATAAATCATTCCTTATTACAAGAACCGTATGAATACAGTGTTCCAAGGTTGAGGTCGGTCTTCTGCTATACTAGAACCAACCCAAATTTTACTTACTTCCTAAATTAAAATAAAGCTTAAATAAATAAATAATTACTTTTATTCCAAGCCAAACTAGCGGAGCCCTCTTTTCCACTCAACTAGGAAGACATTGGACTGTCAGCTTTACATGTCCCAAAAATGTAGCTAGTGTCAAAGTGTGGGGCTCAAACCTATCGGGTGAAAGTCAGTCTGCACTACTACTCTACATGTCCTGACATTAGCTTAGCCGCTGTTAGCGATACCACCACGAACTTAAGATACCTGTAGGTAATGCCATTCTGAGGCATATTATTGGAACATGCCCATAAGCCCGGTACACACACAATTCGAAAGCCAGTGAATCACGGGCGATTTGTCATGGGAAAAAATGAGTTGGTGATTGGTTGGCGCAAAAATTAGTCAATTTCTGAACGTACTTCCGAAGATTTTTGACGCTGAGGCACCGGTGTGCGGTCAGCTTCACGCCAGCTTCAGAAATCTTGTAAAGTTGACTCTGTGGTTTTCCAACCACCTATTTGCTACAATGACAAATTTCCCGGCGTGTTACCGGCGTCGCGAACGTCCGCGTGTACGAGCCTTTATCTATTCAAATTTAGCAACTTACCTTGTCGTAACCAATGTGAGGGTTCAATGCAGTGACCAACATCAAGCTCTCATTCATGATTTTATTGATATTTTCACGGTTTGCCTGGATGCCAACGACACAATTCGTGGTGAAGGCTTTACTGCTGTCACCGAGGAGCTTAATAGAACGCAGCACATTGGCCACAATCATGGGCTTAAACACATTGAGCTCGAAATGTCCGTTACTTCCTCCCACAGAAACGGCGACATGGTTGCCAATAACTTGAGCTGCTACCATGGTGATTGCTTCGCACTGGGTTGGGTTCACCTTGCCTAAAACCAAGCCAAACAATTCAACAATCTGTGACGGAGTTTTCTACCCAAAGACCCGAAGGACGCTCCCACCAGGTGTAGGCCAGGGTACGTGGAATCTAAAGGATACTCCTGTCTTTTGCAACACATTAGAAAAAGATAGAACTAGAGAGATGGGACATTCGAGCCCGATATTGTTTTTATATTATTATTTCTTTTAATCCTGAGGCCACCTGACTGGACATAAGCGACGTGACAGGAGGCCCAAAAATTAAAATGAAATATTCTTGATGGGAAGCGAATGTCGCATCTCTCCTACTATAGAACTTGAGATAGAACATAAAATGTAATAGCATATTTCGGATTTTACTTACTTATTAACTTGTTACTATACACGTATCATGGGAGACATTAATTTCAAGCAAGCTTGTACATGTGTTTCTTCAGGCCCGGTACACGCGGGTTAGGTTAATTGTGCCAAACCATAGACTCTACTTCACAAGATTTCCAAGAGCTGGCGTGTCAAAGGAAAACCCACCCGGAAAACCGTGCACCTGCGACAAGCCAGCGACCGAAATCTGCTGAAGTAGACTGGGGATTTGCGCCAACCCATTTGCACTCATGACAAATTTCTCATGCGTTCGAATCTTACGTATGTACCGGGCCTTAGGTCTTCGACGCAGTCTTTCTATGGAAATTGTTTTATAAGCGGAATAAAGCTCCATAACTACTAGTACTTGATCCAATACTACTGAGCTAGGCTGGCAAAAGCATCCTAAAAAAAACTTGCATTTAAAGGCAATTTGTGTCATTTTGAGTTACTTCGTAGGGTATGTTATTACTAAATATGACGTTTTCAACAACGCAGGAATAGCCTAAATGTGGCATCTTAAAACATTCAAATCTAAATATAAGTGAGTGAACGAACCAGGCATAATACTGCTGCCAGGCTCGTTTTCTGGAAGGGATAGTTCACCGAGCCCACATCTCGGACCGCTGCCGAGGAACCTGATGTCGTTTGCGATCTTCATAATGCTGACGGCCACAGTGTTGAGAGCTCCAGACACCTCCACCATTGAGTCGTGGGCAGCCAAAGCCTCAAACTTGTTGGGAGCTGTGACGAATGGCAATTCTGAAACAAAAGATATGAAACTTACAATTTAAAAAAAAAATACTAGTTAATCAAATACAATAAATTAAGTTTAATCTGCTTCGGTGGCAAGGTGGTAGCGCACTTGTACTTGTGCGAGTCTCTATACATCATGCGATCGGAGACGTGTCCAAACTCAACACGGGTACTAACCTACAGAGGTGACTGAAGAGGGCAATCAGACACATTAATTAAACGGTTTGTATGGGATTAACCTTTCATTTCTAATAGGGTTGTCATGTAAAAAAAAATGAAAAGGAAGACACGGAAGCAGAAAGGAGGACTGGAGGACATGATGTAAGATACACGTACTGGGGGGGGGGGGGGAATTAAAATTAATACTAAAATGAATAAACATATTCAGCTACTAACAGTATTTTTTATGCCTATCTAAAGGTTTAAAGGTCAGGCTCATAGGCTGGACTCCAATGTGTATGAAATGTCTCCAATCTGTATGTGCTGATATGTAGTCCAAATGAGAGTTGCCTCGGCTAATGAATTTTGTTATTTTTCGGGCTTTAAATTATCATCGTGAAAAACAGACATAAGTGAGTGCATAAGGAGTGCATGCACAAGCTCAATTTTCATTCTCCATAGGACTAATGGTTTTTGTAATATTGATGTCAAAATATTAATGTTAATAAAATATTTAAAATAAATTGAATTTATAATATACAGTATACACTGTAGGCCCCCTATATAATTTAATATAATATATACTATAAATATAATAAAAAAAAGAGGAAATGACGTCCTGAAGGACAACGAATGGCAACCCTAAATTCTAATTAGGCCTACTGTTAAATACAAGTCACGTTTGAGTTGAATAGTGGAAGTGTTTGTACACAAGAAACATACGTTATGAGTGTCTTCGTGCAAATTTCTGCGCAATCACCCCTGTTACGAAATGCCACACTTATTATCATATAATTATACTGCAATTACTTTGCGCCCTGTTTTTCAATTTATAACACGTCATCTTATAAATTTAGCTTATGTAGATGCAGTAAACATAAACTTACTAGTGAGATCAGAAATTTTAGCAGCACACTTTTCGGCAAAGCCCTTCCTTGTGTTAAGTCCAGTTCCGACAGCAGTGCCACCTAGGGCAAGCATGTAGAGCCTTGGCAGTGTATCTTGAATACGTTTAATACCGAAATCAATCTGCGTTACATAGCCGCTGAACTCTTGACCTAACGTAAGTGGCACAGCGTCTTGAGTGTGGGTTCGCCCGATTTTAATGATGTCAGCAAACTGGAAAAATAAATCAATTACATGAAAATGAAATGAAATGAAAATCTTATATTTATATACATAAGTGTACAATTAATGATATAATATTATACATATAATGTACCATATAATATTAATAATAATAAAATACTGTGGGTCCTGCTTGTCCCCCTACTTTTGATTCTAATCCAACACTTACTACTACTACATGCTTCGGAGGGGATATAAAATAGGCAGTCGTGGGTCTTCCTAGTTGAGTGGGCTTCATAACCATAACTCTGGGATACAGGAAAGATCGCTTTTTATACACGTGTTATAAAAACTGTGGATAAAAAAACCGATCGGGCGTACCCTGGGCAACGCAAAGTGGAAACATCTAGCGGCTAATCCTTTCACCAATGAGACCAAAGACGGCCTTTGGGTGTGCACCGACCATGGCGTCAGGTTAGAAAGAATACTGCGAACCAGTAGGAATTCTCAGTAGTCACACAATAAGTGGTTTACTGATGGCTCGAGGCTAGGACATTCAAAACCAAGAACAGGCCTTGGTGTCTTTGGTCCTGGGGTTAAATATCTGGAGTCTCTTGGGGAGACAACTACAGTATACCTCTCTGGGCTTTGCAACTATAGAATGGACATCTGACTAACATAGATGTCAGAGAGTCTAGAGCAGGCAGATTCTGCAATGAAGGAACGGAGGACCCCGAGCACATCCTCCTTCACTGCGAAGCAATCGCACGAAGAAGAGTGCTTGGGAAGCTCGCAGTTACATGTTAAAGACCTACCGCTTCTAAACCCCTTAAGATCCTGGCTCCCTGAGGAAGATAGGCCTCGAGGAAGTGAAGCGATGTAGATACTTTGTTGTAGGGGGCACTATAGGCCCAATATGCTTCACTTAAGTGCACGTAGGTAACACCCTGTCCCCCATTAAATAGAAATAAGAATAAAAACCCTAACTCCACTAGTTAGGGTGGCTAAGTAATAGAAAAAAAAAGTCATTATTTATAATATGATCCTCATAGACTAAAAATGGGGGTTCGGTTTCCATTGGAAATGGGGATTGAATTTTGAAATGAAATGATGATGAAATTTTGAACACAAAAACACTGGAAGGCCAAATTAGAAACTGCACCGCGCAAGTTAAGAGTTCGTAGATTGTGGAGCTTCATGGAAAACCGAGATGAAGGAGTGTTGTCAAGCACGCCAGAGTCAAATAAGGGCTGTAAAACTGGAAGAAGAAGAAATGGGAGCCACACACTTAATTCAATTTACTAACAGCTGTTACGTAAATTTACCTCTTTTGCTTTGTCGTCTAAAGCTTTCTTCAACAAGCCTAGATTGGGTAGCAGCAGGTTGTTGATTTCTCTGGCAACGGCGATGTGCATGGCTGTAGGGAATGTGTCATTAGAAGATTGTGACTTGTTAACATGATCGTTGGGATGGACTGGCGTCTTGGAGCCTAATTTTCCGCCCAGTAGTTCAATTGCGCGATTACTGATCACCTGCCAAGAAAAACGTAAACATTTCAAACATGAAATTACTCGGAAAGGTCAGCCCAGCCGAATTTTCTGACGATCCTGGCCCCTTATAGGTTGAATGGTTTAGGGTTTGAGTAGCCTTCATCTCCTAATTACTGTGGCTGCGAAATTCTTCAATCAGGAAGAGTCCTTACGGCTTATGTAGCTGACTAAGAAACGATAATTACCTAGTTTTATAAATACTATGTAAGACAAGGAAAGAGAGCAATGCGCTGCAGCATATTGGCAATAGTGTAAATGAATTGTTTTTATGGCAAGGTGAATGGAATTGAATCAGTGGAATTTAAGAAAATACATATTTGTTTCAAGAGTATAATGTAGCATAAAGTGAAAAGATAAACGAATTCCCTACCGGCTACTATTGTATAATATTTGTCCCATTGCCTTAGTACTACACCATCCACACAATCAAAACTCTGCTTATGAAGCATATGAAGAGATGCACATTTTTCTGTGAATTCAACTAGTGACTAGTGTAACTGATAGTCTACGAGCTAGATAGTACCGATACTAACAAATAAAGCAGTCGAGATAGATGAGTAGGCATCGAACAAAATATCTATTGAAGTAGCCTAACTGACCTCATTTGTGTTCATGTTTGATTGTGTTCCACTTCCGGTCTGCCAGATAACCAGGGGGAAGTGCTCTTTATACAGCTTCCCACTAATGACGTCGTCTGCTGCCTGGGAGATGGCGTCCGATATTTTGGAGTCCAGACCGTACTCCTTATTCACTATAGCTGCAGCCTTTTTTAAAATTCCCATCGCGGTGATCACTGGGTACTACAAAAAATACAGTATTATTATTGTTGTTGGCTAGTTGCATCGAGAGATAACATACACTAGGTGCGCATGTAAAATATACCAAGTCTATAGCCATTGAATATACAACTGGAGTAATTCATAACTAAATGTTGGATTGCATAATTTTTCTTTTAATTTTTACGAAATTAAGTTCCCGATCAGCAGGCTCACGATAACTTATTCTGGGGTTAACATTGCTAATTTTTTTTTTTAGAATAGCACGCTGCGTTCTAAAATTGCATGGTAGATATTACGGCATTCTGGGAGTAGGCCCGCAGCTTGAAATACAGTAGGCACACTAATTACATATGATGTATAGTGGGCAAATAATCGGCAGTTCAAAAATTTGGATTAGCCAACTTTTTTTTTGAAATGGCAGCCTATCTTACAAATATCATAAAAAATACAAAACAAAATGATAATACACAGTTGCGTAACGATTCGGCTTGATAACGGATGACCTTGACACCTACATTTTCAAGAAGGGCAAATTAAGGGAAATTCTAACCATACTAAGCCGAGATAAGGCATTTTCTACTGGTGACGGTTCATTTCTTTGCAATGTTTCGCTAATGATACCAACAGCTGACAAGGAGAGGCTTTAATAATGTTGTTCAGGGAGGGGGGCTTTTGAGCCAGAAAATTATTGTTTTTGCATTCGTAAAACCAGTGTTATTATGATTTAATTAATGCAACACTGAAATTGGGCACAAAACTCACATTTTCAAAGGATGTGGGTTTGTTTTTGTGTGCAACCCCGTCTCCTCCCACCCCCGCCCTAAAGTCGCGCCATTAGCTGACTGAAAATTCCTCTATTCCTTATTTTCCTTGAGACCGATCAAGCTTTTCTGAATCTCATTGAAACTGCTGTTACGGCAAGACCATAAATATGGAGGTAGCCCTAAGAGTAAAAAGCCATTGGCTTAGCTTGTGGAAGCATAATGTTTCTTGTAGAACTCACTGAAAAAGTGATCAAAGTGAGCTACTGCTGCTATGCTTAATGACATCAATCATGATAAGCCATTGCCAAAAACCTGATAGAATGGGCAAATACTTGCAGGTCTGATGAGAAAGTTGGTAAGTACGTGAGGCCGTTGTGAAGTGCCTACGCCATGGGGGCGAACGAAAACCGGAATATAGCGAAAAACAGAAACCGGGCTTCATTCAGGGGCTGACACAGCTACCTGAGCTAAGGCAATGTGAAACCGGAGAGGCACAACGTGACTGTTATGTAGGCAGACTGGGTTCAATAAGTCAAAGTATGCGGTAAGGGTTACCAAACCCGACCGGTCTGACTAGTAAAAAAAATAGTGAAAGGTTGTTGTTAACAGGGTTCTTGCAAGAAAATATTTGACATTTAACGTTGCATGGTAAAAAGAAAGGCAGACGCATCCATTATAAATGAGGGGTACGCCACGCAAGGTCACCTACTTTCACTTCATAGTCGGAGAGTTAACTACGTGAGAACGAGGCGATACCAGCTGCGCTCACTAAACTTGTCCGGACATTTTAGTCTATAGGACAAGGCCCTAAAATCAATTTCGTTACCGGTACCCAAGTACGGCATTGTAAAACTAGAGCAGTATATGTATATTGAAGAGAAATATAAGATATAACTGTCAGTCTTCTGGGAAAGCTTTTTTTTAATACAAAAAACTGCCTAGGTAGTAGTTAGTTAGGTTAGCTAGAAGAGTGGCCCTTCGGGGCTAAAGCTCGCCTAATATAAAGAAATTTTTCATTTCATTTCTTGTTTTATTTTCTAATTAGGAAATCTGTCTACTATAGGATTGAAATTATTTCAGTAATATTTTCTTAATTCACTTTGTAATACTTCGTCATAGCAGGCCCTAGAATAATGAATAAAATAAAAAGTTGAAGTAAAATCACCATGTCAAGTAGGCTATTAGTAAAAAGAGTGCACATGACATGCGACCGGATTCGGCACTAGGTCATCGTCATAGCCCATTTAAGTTGGAGAATACTAGTTTTAAATATTTATTTAATTTCGTACATTATATTTTAAGGCATTATTAATTTTTGGAACAGCAGTTCTCTCATTAAAGCCATAACAGTCAGTTCTCAGGACACAATTATAGTTCTCTCTATACCTTCAGCATGGAAGCTGGTTGACAGATAAGCTATAGTAGGTAAGGCTTGCAACTATAATGATTTAACACAATGATATAATGATTTAACCAATGCCTGCAGTTCTAAAAGGACCCCTCGGAGGTGGTTATTTCATTAGTAAATTTAAAAAAATTAGACGCAGGACTACATTTTAGCCACCAATCCTTAGGTGGAACTGAAGTCCTAGCCACTGAGCTACGGTATATGAAATCCGGTACCAGTATAAAAAAAAATTGTTAGTGGGAAATCCCTTGCGGTGAAAGAAAATTCAATTTACTTACCGGCATTCGCTCAGTTTCTCCTCCAATGGGAAAATTAATCGTCGAGCGAACAGTCTGCGCTCCATAATATTTGTCAGCTGGTACTTTCAGCTCACCAAAGGTGTCGGCTTCAATTCGAAATTCTTCCTGCAACAAAAACTTGGCAATGACCCAAAGCCAACGAACATACGTACAGTAAAGTTGAACAGAGAAAAGAAAATTACGGTACCTACTAAAAATAAAGAGAATTTTTATTTTCTACTTATTTTCCATTTGGGTGAATTTTGGATCTCTTGCAACTAACCAACACAAGAAAATGTGCTGACACTGGGCTTATGGTCACCTAGCCACATTGGGTATATGAAACGCTACCATCTACATACTCCCCGTAGTATGGACTAGACCTGTAGTAGCCGAAAAGACAGAGAATTGCCCTTCAATAAGCCCTTTCACCAACAATTTGCTGCCCGGGATCTATACTTTCATTGTACGGCTATTAGTGAATGTTTAGGTCTCGGGCCCAGTAATATTATTCCATCAGGTGTGACCTCTCTGCACTTTCTGTCTGGCGCAGCGAGAACCGGTTCTGCTCACCTATTCTAATGGACGTACACAGGTTTTAAATTAGGAGGCATGACCTTAGTGACCCTTGCCCATGCACCTGAGGGTTTGGGAGGCCTGGAGTGAGCCCCGGACGTCCCCCCCGGGAGAAATTTTTAAATCTAATAGGCCTGGAATAGTAGGGTTTTACTCATTTTGATAACAGTAACGTTTAGATTTTACAGACAAAGAACATAACAGCCAACAGCCCCGCCCCTGTTTGTTGTGTCCTCCTGGGGATTTTTTTTTAAAGATGCCCGAAATAGTGAGGGTTTACGTATTTTGACAACAGCCATGTTTAAAATTTAAAGACCTAGACTAATTGAAAGTACTCGAAACAGGGGGTCCAAGAGTATTTTAACTCTGGGTGCGATTTTTTTTTTTTTTTAACGGTTAATCGCATACAAACAATTCAATGAATGTATCCGATTGACCTCTTCAGTCGCCTCACTAAGTTACCTAATAGGTACTTGTGTCGAGTTACGACACGTCTCCGATCGCATGGCATGTAGAGACTCGCACAAGTACAAGCACGCTACCATACCTGGCCATCGAAGTCGAAATAGTGGGCTTCATCAACTCATTTTGTCAGCAAATATTTTATGTCGCACGTCTGGAACGTTCAATTCTATCTAGGGTAAAGCCAAGAAGTGTAAAGCAAAGCTGCGGTCCCCCAACCCCTCCCCCTTGGTTACAGGCCTGATAGTATGATATGTGTATTGTAGGCCTAGGACTAGTGTTATAAATATGCCTAATCAAGAAGGTATAACTTTGCTAAGGCCCCCATTCCACATACGTACAACGTCAATGAAAATTATGAAATTGATGGTGGCAGCAGAATTTTTAGTATGTAAAAATGTCTGCTGCCACCATCAATTTCATAATTTTCATTGACGTTGTACGTATGTGGAATACCCCCCTAACACCGAAAAATTCTTTGTTTTCTGTTTTTACTCTGTGTTGTTGTTTTGTGCTGTCAATGCCTGTCATGCGCATACTGGAATAAATGAAGGAAGCCGTGCATTTTTACTATTTTAGTTCTGTCTCAAATGCTAAATTGGATGTATTCATTTAATGTTTGTATGGATTTAATTTTTTTTCTTTTCAAATAAAGAAGCCATAATTCAATGATCTCAAAACGTTGGTTTTATTAACTAAGGGAACGGTGTTAACTTAGCAGTGCATGCAGGGTATCTAGCTGATTAAAAGGAGCGTAGCGCAAAAAAATTAATTATAACTGCCTGCATGATAGTAGGACGGATGCCGGGCTTAATTCAAAATGTAACCCCGCTTTCGTGGGCTATATGTATAGCTATATACTTCTATATTTCTAGTAAATTTGCAGTTGTTCTCATTTCTCAAGTCCAACACCACAACTAAAGTAGTTCGATCAATATAATTAAAAACTAATATTTACATCCTTTAAGATAAATAAGCTAGGCTACAGTTATGCAAAACTTAGACCTGCTGTTCCGAATGACTTTCAGACTACAAGGTTAGGGCTACTTACCATATTAACAGCACTTGTGCTTAACCGAGCTGAAATCTCTAGGCGGCGCGTTCGGAGAGTTCTCGCAGCACTGCCGACCACAATGCGGCGAGACAGGGACGTTACTGGCATTCGTAAGGCCATATTTTAGTAATTCCAGTACAAGGCTACACTTTTGTTGTTATCGAAAAGACTCCGGCAGACGACGTGCTGTGATTGGTCCATTTAGCCACCATCTTTATTTTTCTCAGCTGATGCTTGTTGACAAGCATTGTTGAATTTTTACCGGTAGATTTAAATTGAAATTAAATTAAAATTAATGTTTGTAACATATTTCTACTGACATACAAAGTTCTAGTTATGTAAGTAACCCTCTGTATTTGCGCAAGTAATAGTTATTATTTCTCAACTAAGCTAAATTCTTGTGAAATATTTGTATAATGTAGGTAGGCGGGGTAAACCTACTGTCATTTCATTATTATTCAGGATAGAAAAGGCATGTGGGCTGGGGATATCTATACTTTACTGAGGCGGCTATTCCACTTGTCAATAATCCGTCATTTGTGCTTCAATAATTTGTTGAGATTTTTTTTCTCTACATAAAAACCAAAATCTCATGCGCAAATGGCGAGATACCGGTATTGACACGTGTAATAGCCGCCTTAGTATTGTAACTAAGTCAAAAAGTTCGAGAAAACCACGACCGGTTTCGTCAATCGTCAGATAATTCTATTATCAGTTGTACCATCATTCTTTATTAATTTTGTCGTGGTAGTATAATGAAATGTTAGTTCTTATTATTTTATATATAACTTAATGTCCACATATCTTCTTACTACAATGTTAAGGTTGAAACTATACATTTCATGTTCACTCTTTGGTATTGCCTATCGTTTTCAGTTGTGAGAAAGGAATTGGATTCACCACATACCTAACTTAGCCTACTTGATATATGAATTTCACACATTACTAACCAACTTCAATATGATGTCCCCGTGCGGTGTTCTGCAAGTGCTTTTTCATTCTCAGGCTGTGCATATCTCAGTGGACCAAAGTATTTACCAGTTTAAAATTTCGTGTAAGTAAGTTATACTTTAATGTAAACGATAGTAAGGAGGCTAAGCGAGTAGCTATTGTAAGCTGTAAGTTATATTGCTGTCTAGAGCCCAGGCTCGTAATTTCTTGGCTTTACAATAGATAGAATTGATTTAATTTCCAGACGTGTGTCCTTTTACTGCAGGATCGCAGCCCCCCTCCCAAAGAAATCTTGGTGCACAGCCGAGTATTTGTCAAGAATTTGTCCCGGGTGATTAAAACCAGAGGTACAGTGCAAGGTCTTCGATTTCAGTAACCCAATTGACAAACAATGGGTTTTGAGGTACCTACTGTCAACTGTTTTTCTTGAAGACTGTTTTTTTTAAATTACGTCATAGCATTAGGCTTCCGCCATCAGCTCTTTGCAGCCCAATGAGGTTCTGTACGGACAGTTTTGGTCACTAGGTTCGCTGACGACAAACCGATATCCATATTATTCAAAATGGCCGCCGTTTGCATGTGAAAACTACGAGTCGGTCAGCGTAACACCTGTGTTTGCATCATTCGTTTGCGCTACGCATGCTCATGGACAGAACATCGTATAATTATATATTAGGGCTGCCACATTCCGTGATTTACCTCAGAATTCCGTGGGAAATAATTCTATTCCGGGATCAACAATTTTTGAGTACCTAAGAACAGTGGGTACTGTAGGTACGTATAGGCTACAGTTCAATGTGAAGGGTTGTAATACTGTAATTTACTTTTGGCCTACGGTACTGCATGCTATTTTGGTGTTCTGTGCTGCTGACTATTCTGTAAAGTGCAGTGAAGTTTTCAATTGCAAACACAATATATGTCTAATTAATTTTTAATTGTGGAATTTTAATTTTTCCGTTAATTATTTAGTAATATCAAAACACAAGATTCTTTAATCCTATTTACACAATTGGAAATTTAGGTGTGTCACTGCTTAATTCATCATTTAGCTTATTAGGGGCAGTAGTTGAAAAAACAACTAAATGCACTAAATAGGCCCTACTAATGATGGTAGGCTACGATGAGTACCAGGCTGGGCAGCCAAACGACCTCAGCCGTATTCCTAACAATTTTTAAATAATTCACACGGAATACTCCGGAATTTTTTAAAATGTTGGTCCCCTTTATATGATATGATTTTTTTAACTCTCATCTGTCCATGGCCCTGGTTCCTAACCTTATCTGGTTATTTTAAATTTTAATTGTAGTCTAACTTTAAATTGCAGCCGATGAAAAATACCCATCAGCTTCAGATTCAACCATCACAAATTGACATGATTCCATAAATTGGCATACAAATATTGGTATGCATAGGTATTTCCCCAAAAATCCACAGAAAAACCTCAAAAATTGTTGATCCCGGAAATTTCTCGGAATAGAATTATTTCCCACGGAATTCTGAGTTAAACCACGGAATGTGGCAGCCCTAATATATAATGCGTATTTTGTTACACGAATATTTTACATTTGAACACAAATCCGTATTAGAAGTTGGACCAATCAGGGAACAGGAGGAAAAGAAGCAAAAAAATGCAACAAAATGAGGGTATTGTGATATTCAAATATTATATTCTTAGCAGTAGACATGAATTCAAATTAAAGGCGCCAATCCAAAATTTGAAGAAAATAAATGATATCTACATCACCCTTTATAAAAAATAACTTAAAACAACTAACTAAAAAAAATAATGAACCATTAGAAATTGGACTGATGAGCCGTGGTTGATTTGAAAGTTGATTATGGAAGTTGACTTTCATATCGACTATGGGCCATCAGCCCATTTTCTACTGATTCTTCGTATGACTCTGGCCGCGAAAGCCTTTGCAGTTACATTTTAAAAAATAAACCCTATAAAAAGTCACACCAACAGCATAATATTAACCATTAACACGATAGTCATCACAAATCAAAAATGTCAGCCTAGCGTAAACAAATTTTTGTAATCCAAAATCGTGGCAAAACTAAAAAAACTTATCAGAAAAAAAAAATGAATATCTGATCTACCTCCCGACCAAGATTAAATATTATTGAATATTTAATACTAATCCTGTTTTCTAATCCGGGTTAAGAATCGAACATTTAATACGCTCCGCCCCCTTTGGTAAAAGTAAAGTAAATTCGTGTCGGGGTGGTACTACCCGTGGTACAGGAGTTTTCAGGTTGCATCAACAGCCTCCTGTTTAACCTATCGACAGTCAGGGAAGACTGCCGGGACCGCCGGCTTTACATGCCCTCCGAAGCATGGTAGTCAGAAGATAAATAATTGTACCACTAGAAAATTTTGGCATTCGGGTGGGACTCGAACCAGTCACCTTCTGGATGATAGTCCGAGTCGTTACCTCTACGCCATTCTGACTACTTTGGTAACAAAATGCACCAAATCCAGTAATCCAAATTCGAATTCGTGTAACAAAATACGCCTATAATTATACGATGTTCTGTCCATGAGCATGCGCAGTGCAAACGAATGGTGCAAACACAGGTGTTACGCTGACCGACTCGTGTGAAAACTAACCTCTTAGCATGTAATTAATTATTTTAATATTTTTTCTATGCCTGGACCTAATTTCGCTGCATATAATTTAATATATATATTCTCCATGATTTATAGAGAAATATCACTTTGAAATAATTCATAAATAAAATAACATTAAAAAAAGAACCGGTCCGAGTTCACTCGAACATGCATTCCAATTTATCAAAATTATTAGATAGAGAAAATTAGTAATTTTATGGCAAATATTTTTCCTATGGTTAAATTTCCGATATCTCGGGGGGGGGGGGGGGCGGTTGTCCACCTGACGTCACTGGAAGTGAGGTAAATTCTCGATAGGTCAAACAAACACATTAATTACCACACAGCAATAATGGCAGGGCATGCAATGCA
Organism: Psococerastis gibbosa; assembly: GCA_963971405.1. Taxonomy (NCBI): domain Eukaryota; kingdom Metazoa; phylum Arthropoda; class Insecta; order Psocodea; family Psocidae; genus Psococerastis; species Psococerastis gibbosa. The sequence goes on from OZ020487.1 coordinate 29,807,151, forward strand.
TTTGAGCGCGAATTTTCTATCATTTTTTTCAAAAAATAATTTTTTGGGCAAAACCAAATATTTTTTTGGGAAAGCAACCTATCCGGTTTCGTTACTCAATTTAACACCTAAAACATGCTTGAAGGTAGAAATCATCGATAGAAAGGTTTCGCATTTTTTAGTCATTTTTTCATTAAAATTTAGTTATTTTTATTTTTTTACCCCCAGAAGCAAACTATCAAGGGGCAAGCGACCCCCCGCATTTTGTCAACATTAATAACGACTACAATCTACGAGAATTTAAAAGAAATCGTTGGAGCCGTTTTTGAGAAATAATTTTTTTAGACGTTTTTTTGGAGTTTTTTGAAAATAAAACCCCCCCAAATTGAGTTAGCCCCAAAAAAAAAATGGTCCCGAGGTATGATTTTTGTGAACCTACAAGCCAAATTTCACTCAAATCCACTGTGTAGTTTGCCCGGAAATCGACGAACAGACAGACAGACCGACAGACAGACATTTTGTAACACCTCAAAACGTGTAAATCCGTTTAAATCTCGGAATCGAAAATTTCGACCATCACAAAGCTTTCCTTATACTACGTATAAATTGGAAAGCAATATTATTGAGGCTTATGGAAAAATCAACGCTTTGAAATCATTGCAACTGGTGCTGCCATCTACAAAATGACGTCACAAATGAACCTCATACAAGGCATAATCTAGTGAACCTCTGCTATTGACGAAAGCTGGGCACGTCTTAATGTGTTTTCTATCCATCTGTGCCCCCCTGTGGGTACGACCATAGGAGCTGGACTATTTAAGTGCCTCCTCATTTTTTCGTACAAAACCCTCTCGAGTGGCTATTTTAGTTTGACACGGTCGATCCAGCTCTGGCTGGTCAGGGACTCTAATTTTTGTATTTGTGTAACACATCGGCGGCAAAAATAATAATCACGTTTTGTGGACGCAGGTTCGACCCCCTCAGAATGAAAACCCTGGCTACGGCTGTTTGAGACGGGGAAAACAGGTCGTAGGTGGCAACCCCCCCGAAATTGTAAAACTTGGTAGAATGTATTGTCATTTTATTGATACTGTATATTATCTACATTTTCAGTTGTATGTACACAAAACAAAAGAAAACGGTGTTAAATTCATAATAATAGCCTAATTTATGTTCTTCTACTGTAACATGCCCAAACGAATGTTCAAAGATGGTATTCACTTATCATTTGATGTCATACTTTTGCGCTCTGGTGGATTGTGGTACCGTAGAACCACACGAAGGAGTTTCCTTTGAGGTGTGATCCAGAGCAGTAGTACTACCCCCTTAGCTTCGTTATTATGGGGAATATTGAGATGCGGTAAAAAAACGTATCGTAGAATAAGGGTCAAACTTTTCTATGGTGCTACATAAGTCTGGTACTCAGCGTATCCTACGCCTCAGGCCCACAAGTTATATGACAAATGGAAGGCGTTAAATGAGCTTTCATTTGATTCCCAACACGGCCCATGCTTGCATTTGAAAATTCTGAGATGCCGCCTATGCCCCCCCCCCCCCCAAAAAAAAAAAGTCGTACTTTGAGTACGCAAACGAAGACCTACAGTATACATAGGACCAGAGAAAAGTTTGACCCCTATTTTACGATACGTTTTTTGCCGCACCTCAGGATCAACCTGTACGTCATATAATATGTACCTGTATACATGTATCTTAAATTTCCTAAATATAAAAAATGTGTGCATACGGTACCCACTCCTTTCTTACTTTTGTCTTTTAACATTTTATAAAGGAGCTAGGTTTGCTGTATGCACATGGAAATTACACTGCACTGACCAACACTACTCAATCGGATTATAATCCTTTTTCTTAGAAGACCGAAACAGACGCATAAAAGCACTGAATGCCAGCAATGTCTGTTGATGTTTCTGGAATATTCCATGGTAAAGTTTCGCGCGGCAAAGCTTGCGTTCTTCAATCATTTCTGCGGCAGCTTGGCTTATGTCCACTGGACTGCCGCAGGACGACATGGCAGGTGGCATTTGCGAGGTACTGGTACGAGGGTAAGCCCAAAAATTGGGCGCTATCTATAATGGTGGCCTCTTAGTGATTTTTCCGCCACTGCTAATGGGAATCTCGAGTAGAGGGCTTGGCGATCTTGAACTCTTAGTAGAACCACTAGGACTTGCCGTTGCGTACTGAAATGAAAATGATGCAATTTGCTTAGTGATCATTCCTTATAAAAAGGTTGACAAAGTCAAATTTCAAAGGAAAGTTTTGGCAGTTTTGGAATATGTGAAAAAATGTAAGGGTATATCGTATTATGCTAAATTGTATCCCTCTGGCAACCCACGCCTGCAGCCCGATCATGGTGGTTTGGGATTATTATAATACCGGGGTTAACATTTTAATGCCGCAGTAGTAAGGTGTCACGTGACGGTGGTAAAATATGCGCGGGAAATTCAAATTAGTAAATTATTAGAATACAAGAGACTAGTTGCATTGTTGAATAATTGAAGGAAATACTAATAAACACTAAAATGTACAGGTTGAATTTTGAAATATTGAAAACACACCAAAAAAATTAAGTTATTAATTTAAATTTCCCGCTCATTTAGCACTCATTTGTTTAAAACAATTGAATAAACCCCGGTATTATAATAAACGCATATCGCCATGATCGGGCTGCTGGAGTATGTATATGGCCTTTATCATTCTACAGCCTTTAGTTGAAGCTAATATGACAGTTTAAACGAAGATTACCTATGTTACTCTTACCTCCTCTAAAGGATTAACCGTAGATACATGATTATACGTAATAACAGGTGTCAGATTTCCACAATTGTCTGTCTCTTCAGAAATATTTACTTCTTGGAGACCTGCAGTGATAATTTTCATGTCCTGAGGGTCACTATCACTTCCTGAAACGTCTCCCCCTATTTTGATATCCAGCTTTGGCAATGGCACCTGTTTCTTTTTCTGCTTTCCTTTTTGTGTCTGCTCTGGAATTGAGGTATTCTCTGGTGCTAACTCTTGCTGGTGAAATTTCTTTTTTGATGAGTCTACAGGTAAATGCCGTTGTTCTACGTTGTGATATGAATTGTCAAGTTTAGTATTGTCTTGGAAATCCTGAAAATAGAAAGATGACTTAGATTAATTACTTAGTCTACAGTGAAATTGCTTGTCCAATAATATTATGACATTGACCGTCTTGTATAGCCTACATCGGTAAGAGGGGTAATTGACATGACATAATGGTGTCTACTATTTATTTACATTTGAATTAAATTATCATTTTGGCAGATTAGTGCATTGAATTTAGAATTCAAATTTAAAATTTAATTTTAAAAAGATTTTTCGACTAATAATAAGTTCGCTGAGTGGTTTGCCCCCTCTTCATGTACTCATAGTCCTCGTAATCGTTAATGCGTGGCATATCTACTCTTTTCCTTTAGGTCTATTAGTCTATTTAAAAGACAATAGAGCTCAAAGACAGACATCAACAGTTCAAAGGAATATAGGCACACGCACATAACTGTCTAGTTTAACTCCCTTCGGTTTATTGTTCCCATAACCAAAACGTTTCCAATATTCAATGGTATTTTGTGAAATAAATGGCAAGCTTTCAGTAACGGCCGTAAATTATATCGTTTATTCATGTGGGAAACGCATAAAATATTGTAATTTACTATTCGTGCACAAACGCAGATGACATGTTTGTTCAATTTAATTTATATTCCTTTAGTTCGTACCTTACGATTTGTAGTTTCCTCTATTAGTAAGTAATTGTAATGTAGGCCCAGATTAATTTTATTAACTAAGCTTTTTCTTATGGATTAAACACATTTTGCAATTTTTATTTATTTAAATTATTAAAGGGCTTTACTGATTTTCTCCTTAGTTGTGGAAGAGAATTTTTTTTTTAAACAAATTGTTTGCATCCATAGTACCTATTGAATTAATGCATGCGAACAGCAGCAGCAACAACAACAACCAACAAGTAACCATGACGGGCGATAGAAGAAAAGGGGAGGTGGGCTTTTAACATATTGCTTTGCTTTTTTTTTTAAAAAATATTCTTATTAATGACTCCTGTATCTTGTATGGTAGTAGGCCTAGTAGAGCCTATTACAATGTATTTCTAAATCAGTGAAACTGAAGCTTGCCGATATTAAGAACATTGTTTAACTATAATTATAAATTATGGGCAAGTACTTGTTCTGGTTTTAAACGAGTAGTACCTGTGTGCATGGAGAATTTCCATTAGTGCAGCCACCCTTTCCGACAAGTATTTGCGGTGAACTAGCGTTGAATTTACATTGTCTCTCCATTGCTGCAAGAAGCCTTTGAAAAGAGTTGCCTGTATACTTATCAAATCCACTGTCTACGGCTTCCCACAGCTCTGTTCCTGTAAACATAAAATTTAGGTCAAATTTGTGGATTATCGCGTATAAAATTTCCTTGCCTTGCCCGTGTGGGACAGACTTATGAGAAGTATGCATCATAATTAACTGCTGTGTTGCGTAGTTTTAGTGTTTTACCCAAGTAAAAGGTAGAACCTGTTGCAGCCAAACTCTTACAATTATTTTATCAGTAAAAGAAAAACATTTAATCGCATTTTTTCATTTCAACTATTATTTAATTTTGCTCCAAACATTATTTAAAATAGTAAGCTAATTCGTTCATCGATAAATGTCAAGCATCAGCAGTTTAACTTGTAGATCCACTGAATCATGTTGATTGCTAATTAATCTAATCTGAGAAGTGACAATAATATAAATTATGCAGATTGAGGATCAATATGAACAGCAAAGGGAAATGATGCCAAAAGTCTCATATGTATCTTGTCTAGTTCATCATGTTGCTAATAGCTATTTGTCATTCTGCAAATGAGGCAGCAACAAGGAAAAGTTTTCTACACCACTTCATCATCCAACTGTCACACGACTGTCTTCTGGGTAAAAATATTGTTCCAACGGCGGGGTTTCCACCGACCTCTCATTGCAGAATGCACATACGTTCGTTTACGTGGTAGCAGATATCATTAATAAAGGCGGGGTTTGCACCGACCTCTCATTGCAGAATGCAAATGACATCGACGGAAAGTTTTGTTTTACTCTATGCTATAGTTAAAATTGATCAATGATTATAGAGTAAAATCACAAACTAAAATTAAAAAAATGGCGTCATGGGATATGTTAAGTACAAACATTTTAATAGATTTCTATAAAAAGAAAAATTCAAATTTCCGTCAATGTCATTTGCATTCTGCAATGAGAGGTCAGTGGGAACCCCGCCTAAGTCTTGAATGTCTGCTACCACGTCAACGTATGTGCATGCTGCAATGAGAGGTCGGTGGAAACCTCGCCAACCACTAGTTACCAAGGGCCACCCCCATCTCTGTTTCGGTAAACCTGCGGGTAGTGAAATCTAGGTGGTTGTGGCTCTAATTCTTCGATATACCATCATTGGGCATATGTTATCCAGTATATTCAGTATATTTTCCAGATTATAATAATGCATAATATACTGTATCAACATCTACCGCAAGCCCGTGCATGTGTTTTAAATCGGGCTAAAATAAATGGTTAAATGCATACAGTATACATACAGTCAAATATAATACAAATGGAACAATATTAAATAGAGCATTGTCATTCATAAAATGAAATTGTCCTGAGTTTAATATGAGAACGGAAAGGATGAATGAGGAAGAGTAGGAGTAAATTTTAAGTTTAAATTGGGTTATATAAGTTAAATATATTCCATGTCGTTATTGCTTTTTAAAAATTAGTTGTATTATTAATTAATTTCATTGTAAATATAGTATTGCAGTTTGTTGAATATTATGTACTATATATTCAGATGATGCACTCAGCCTCCTTTTAACAAAATTAGATTTAATAAGAGTTGCAGCGGCGTAGCCAGATTATTATTTTTTTTTTGGGGGGGGGGGTCCAGTTTTCATGCAACATCAATACATAAACTTTGCCCGCTTACTATAGGTTTCGAATGGGGTGGCGTTTCATTTGGCGCCCCCCCCCCCCCCCGTGCATGGTAATGATCTTAATTTCCTCAACCGAGGGGTCGGGAGGCCGAAGGGGGCCCGGGGGTCTCCCCCGGGGAAGGATTTTCAAACAAATAGGCCTGAAATAGTGGAGTTTTACACATTTTGATGTATACAGGCCTTGTAACGTATTCTAATAATGTTTAGGTTTTACAGTTGAAGAATAGTAGACCTAGTCCAAGAAAGGGGGGCCCGGGGATTTCCTCCGGAGGAATTATTTTGAAGAAAAAAAAACAATAGGCCCAAAATAGTGGAATTTACGAACTTTGAAAGCAGTTATGCTTACATTTTACGTGTGAAGTATATTATAAGTATATTGAAATATTACAGCTAACAAGGGGGGCCCGAGGGCTACCCCGGGGAATTTTTTTTAAAAGATAGGCCAGAAAAAGTTTGTCGGCAAATTTTTTTTGATTTTGCAGGCGATAACTTTATTAACAAAACTGGAAACAGGGGGACCGGGAATTTTTTGAGAAAAGTTTGCTGTCTTGCTCAATTTGGGGGGGGGGGGTCCGGACCAGCTGACCCCGCCCCCTTGGCTACGCCACTGAAGAGTTGCCAATTTCAATTCCAATCTCAGGAACAATATGATATTTCTGTTGTTATCGATTAGTCAGAGAAAGGAACTTGCCTGGAAGTACAGTATTAACAGTCTTCTTACCGTGTCGAGCGACTGACTGTCCGGTTACTTGTAGGAATACTTCCGGGGGTAACTGTGGTCTCTGAGGCTCTGGAAAATTGGTTATGGGTACAAAGAGAACTTCTCTGTTGGAATACCTGCAGTGACTCCTCAGATTACTTTTCTGAACTTCCGTCGCTGTTTCGCTGGATCTCTCTTTGTTCTTTGAAAGAAAAGAAAAATTTAGACGGATAGAAATTACTCAATCAGGAAAATATTAAATAGAGTTGTGGAAGTTGCAACTAGGCATATAAATAAAATTTTGTACTTTAAAGTTGCACGATTAAGATACCGTAGCAGGAAATAAGGACAAAGCCTTATTCCATTAAATGTTACCCTTTTCGGTGCATGCCTGTCAATAATTCTTGAACAAAGATTCGTGACTGTTGACGAATTCAACACCTTACTTTTCCTGGATTTTTCAGAAGTAGTATCCAATTTGAAAACTGACGTTCTCTATGCCCATCAATCATTCATCCACATTATTTGGGTTGACTTAAAAATCCTGTATTTATTTAATGTCACAAAAGTTCACCGTTCTTGTTTTATCGTATCGCAAGCGTAAAAATTAAAATCTCATGAAATATCAATCGTAGAACTGTCAAAATTATCAGAACAAGCAGAAGAAATCTTTCCGAGCATTTTGATTTGTAACACAACGATTATTGAATATGATTTGTATACAAGACCATTGGCGTGGTAGTCCTGAGGAAGTAGCTGAAGAACTGTTTTAGTGAAGGCCCACATGTCATATGTATCGAAATGTAGAGGATAATTTCTGTAATTTAATGATTACTAATTAATATTAATAATTAATGAATATTTTGACAGTTTGGTACAATAAACGTAACGTGGGGGTACTCTGATTTGCTCTTAACTCACTTAATCCGTTTTTTCTCCTGTCTGTTTGCAATGGTGGATTCAGGGGGCGATTGCTCCTCCCGAGACCTATTGTTAATAAATGGAAAAACATGGGAACAAACAAGCATTTTTCATTAGTAACTGACCCAAGAAAAACGTCTGCCATTTTCATACAAAAATGAACACTGCCTTCAATTATTGTGCATTTATTTTGAAGTTAAATGAAGGTTTTTATACCTGTATGACGCAATTCTGTTCCGACAGCAATTGTGCTCTTTTGTTTTTTATACTGGCCCGCCTTACACCAAAGTTCTGACTGATTTGTTTGACTTCATCAATGACGCCTCCAGGAGTAGCCCTTATGTCCTCTTTTATCCGTTGATCTCTCACCGGCACTTTTTCTTGATTCTCAAATTTATAAATACCAGCTGACTTTCGTTTGTCAAGCACTCGACTTTTAACCCTTTCTCTGGGATGAACAGTGAGGGGGACTCCTCGTATGCTGATAAAAGATAATAATGAGGGAGGCGCTGACGTCAATCGAGACTGATTTCCACAGGTTTGAATGTTGTACTTGATGAAGTTAGTTGACGATGATGTTGGTCTGTCAAAAACCATTCATTTTCATCTTCGCCTAAAAGCACAAGTGGCAGAAATTGGTACAACTCGTACAATAAAATAACGAGTGTGAGTGAACGCTTATATTATGCTATAAGTCGTATGCCTACTTTATAACTGGTAAATCATGAGTAGAAAAAAAATTGTTCTAAAAACTTCTTTTTAGCATGTCAGGCCTTTCCTTATCCTAAAGCAGTAGATTGTTCTATGAAATAGTTCCTTTGTGTAATTGATTGTATTAATGATATCTAATAACGACATGCCATGTATTACGGGTATGGATTTGTGACAATGTGTTTTATTTTCAAAGCCCAAAACTTTGTAGAGAAACTAACCTGTTGGGTTTTGTTACCCAGATCATACCTGAATCATGGCATCGGTAGAAAGGTTTCTCGAAAAAGATTATTTTTGCAGTAACATTGACTTTTTTGTTTCCAAAACCAAAATATAATGGGGAATGCGATTGGTAAGTTGTGGCTGTAGAAGGAAGAATTAATTAATTTCGTCAAATTGACTAGTTAATTTTTTGTTTACAAAATCCTATTAAATCTGCCTTAAATCTCTTTTTCAGCTAAATGAAAATTCCTTCACCTTTAATTATTTTAATATCAATCTATCCGAACTAGCTCAGAACATATTGTATATGATTTTTTTTCAATTCTTCCGGGATTCAACAGCCCTTCCCAAACCCATATGGCCAGCAGAAACAGATATACATTTAGAACTTTTAATAAGGAAAATGAATATATTTATACCTGCCACCATCAATCAGATAATATAACAAAAAACGCAATAATGTCAATAATTTCAAGGCTGCTTCAATCTCATGGAACATCTATTGACTTTCGAAAAATAACAAAGAGGGCCGGGGAAAACTGGCGTGAAGCGAAAAAAAGTTGGGAAACGTAATGTGGGAAAAGCGTTGTTTCTAAGGTCACGAACCACAATGGAGTTTGTGTGAAGTTGTAGAGAAGTTGCGGAACGAGGTCAGATTGAACATACATATTTTCATCCGATTTTCCTGGCTGATTTATGACTCCACCTCCATCAATCAACAAATTACCATCCTCTTTTGTCTTTTTAACTTATCCTAAGTGCTTACTGGTGGTTTGCATTAGTAGTTGTGGGAATTGAACCCTTTCTTAAAATATGTATTGCAATCCAATAATCAGGATCGGTGACAGACGGGGAGGGGGGGGGGGGAGAGAGCAATGCTGGTGCGCCTATACCTTTATGTGCTCGAGCCCCGGAAGGAGGTCTGTCTCCTTCGGAATTCAAGGTTAAACAAAATTAGCTAGAAATGTTTTAAGACCAACTATTTTATTTTCAGAATATTTCCCCCGGTGGCCTACCATTGCAACCCCCTTCACCCTAATTGTCTCGTTTTAACCAAAAACCAACTGGGCTATTAGCCCTGAAATGTTAATTTTCTTTGTTAAAATGCATAAGTTAAATCTTAAAATTTAATATTTCACACTTGTGTTTTTAAAAGTTCTCCCGTAGTGGATTCCCCTGGACCCCCTTGTTTGCAGTTATATTTTTACCTAGAATTACTCCAATGCAAGGGCGGATCCAGCCGAAAATGTAGGGGGAGGGGTCACAAGTTTTTTTGTAAGTTTAAAAGGTAATTTTTGTTGTTGAAAAGTTTAGTTTTATTAATTTTTTTAAAAAAACTAGATATCTTATGAATTTACTATGAATTTACTCATTTAGGGGGGGTCATGAGCCCCCCCCCCCCCCCCCCGTGGGTCCGCCATTGCTCCAATGGGTATACTATCGCATATTACTTATTGTGGCGCTATTTTGTTTACCGTTGTTTGGCGTAAACAAGTTCTTAATTGTATCTTTTCGCAGGTGGGTGGTTTTGGTTTTTACGAAATGTCTGTATGTAGGCCTACATATTATATGGAACTCGATTTTGGAAATGAAATGGCTTGACACTAGATAGAATCGGATTTTTGGGAGGAAAAATAAAAACTAATATGTAATATTCAATTAAATTTCTGAAGCACCCCTCTCTCTCTCCCCCCCCCCCCCCCGCCCGAAAAAATCCTGGCTACGGTCATGATAGAGTTTGATAGTTTGATTAAATTTGGCAGATAGGTTACAAAAAATATTGTTCATTTGCCATTTTTTTTGAATAACATAAAAATAACAAAAAACGACAAAAAAATCTTTTCTCAAGAACTACTCCGACGATTTCTTTTAAATTCACATATAATATTACAATATATTGTAGTCCTTATTGTAAATAAAACCCATTGATTGTTTGGTTCAAGGCACAAACAAATAAAAAAGGCTCAATTTTCATGAAGAATAACTCAAAATAATAATTTTGTTAAGGAACCGTTCTGTCGATTTTTTTTACTTCATGTATGTTTTAGGTGCTAAATAGTGTAAAAAAAAACAAAAAGGTGCTTTCCAAGGCAAGGTTGGTTTTTGAAGACATTATGGATATAATGGACCCGAGCCCCAATGCATTTATTGCATACCATTATTATTGTGTGGTACTATTATATTAGATGCCAACAATCAATTCAATGCTATAGAATAGGGAAACTCTATCATAGGCAGCCGATATTTAACCGCGGGGATGTTTTCCATGGAACTATTACGGTTACTAAGTTATACGGCTGTATAAGTAAGTGCAGATAAATAGAAAAACATACACGCCGAGTACGGGTTCACTCAAAGCGGTTCTTATAAACTTTTCATCTGTCCATATCTGTTCATTTCTTTGTGGCTGTATGACAATGAATTAGTTTATTACAAAATGTTTTGAAATTTCTGCCTGATCATCAGTCGGCCTAGAAATTGGATACAAATTGGAATGGGAGAAATGCTATATGAAAAACTAACAGGGTTCTCTACTTATAAAATGCTCACAAACTTACGAATTTCAATGTTTAAAGAACTTGCGTGAACTTTTAAAAAATATCACAACTGCCAGTCAGCTTGAAGTAGCGAGATAGACTGAGGTATGAGCCGCGCGTGATAGATGAAAACTGAAAAACGACTTCAGTCTCAAAAGCCCGTAAATCCATCTTCTGGGACAAAGCCCACAGATTACTGCTGCGATAAAATATAAATACCAGTCAGTCAACAGCTTTTAACATACTGGTGGTAGGCCTAGGCCTAATGGCTAATAGGCTTGAATATTGGATCAGTGGCGCTGACTTGTGTTTGAATTCAATCTGTAGGTGATCCAAAATGTCCCCATAGCAATAGCATATACAGTATATATTAAATTATAATAAAGGTGTGGTTTCAACATACAACACCAAATTTCGTACGTTTGACGCTACTTAGCAGTTTATATAGACTACAACTCATGTTTGTATGGAGAGTAGTTTGGTATGAGCACTCAACTAGGAACAATTGGGACCGCCTGTTTTACATAATATGCCACATATGAAGCATGACATTGCCAGACATTGTAGCAAGTGTGGGACTCGAACCTTTCGGGTGAAAGTCAGAGTCTGTACCACTACTCTACGTAACCTTTTCCTTGTATCACTCCCCCCCCCCCCCCCGGACAACTGTCATTAAAAGGGGATCGATGTAACATTTACCCACACGCTCATCGCTTAGTAATTATATTTGCTTTTGAAAATCAGAAAGTCCCATATTATCATTAGAGGAATACGCACTAGACCCGAAATTCGATAGGAATTTGAAGATTGAGATGTTTCGCCTACAACTGCTATTGCGGACTGATCGAAGTGAAGTACCTATACAATTACTGCGAAGCTGATATCACCGCAATACAAATTTTTTGGTGTAGAAATACAATATCTTTAACATCCATTATACAATGTCTCTAATGTGAAAAATGACGCACTTGTGACGCAAGTTCCTTTTTCCTTATTAGTCAGCTTTAAGAAACATTGCTGTAAAGATGTAAGCCATCTACTATTGATAAAGATGGTGCATCTACAGTAGTTTGTTTATCTGTATTTCAAAACTGTTCGCGGTTTATGCACTGAGTTTTATTGCTCTATTGTTCTTTGGTGAATAGCCAGATCTTTTGCTATACAAGACATCACTTTATTGCCCTCTTGTCGTCATATTTAAATTTGGAACCTATTGCGTCTGCTTTATTCAGCCTATGCGATCGTCTTCTTCTTCTTCTTATACTGGCCCTACAGCCGTTGATGTCTGATGGGCTTGCACCTGGTCATCAACCAGGGACGGTTTCAGAAAAAGTTTTCGGGGGGGGGGGGGGGTGACCGGAAAAATATTTTTAAGCGAATTTTTTTTTCCTTTTTGTACTGAATTTGAGTCTCGAACGTCGACCTTCCGTTTTATTGTCCAGCTCTCTACCGGCTGGACTATGCCGGATGTAGTTTATGTTCATAGTTCATATATTATTCGTAGGTCATCAACGGCGGTCACTGGCTTTAACCGTGAATAAGAGGAGTGTGGCAAGTGGCCAAAGTGCTGATGGCTCTTCTTATTACCGAATGGCTTGCAACCATCTGTCCAACGTTTCACACCAATGTCAAAGGTCTCTTATTAGACAACTCTGGCGGGGAAAAAACTTTACCGGGGTCAGCAATCAAATTACACTGGAGATATCGATCGTTGAGCTATAAATGAGATGGCATAGAGTAGAAGGAACTTTCTTCTACATTTTGATGAACAATATGTGGCCGTCACTAAGACCGATCGGGACTAGTCACTAGTATAGGTGCAACGGAAATTGGTTAAGCCGTGCTTACGCCTGTTACATTGTGTCAATGGTATCAGATTTTCCATTATTGTTTGTAGCCGGTGTAAGTTAATATCGAGGAAGTGTATCAGTTTGCCATCGGCCAAAATGTACCAACCCATATATATGTATATAACCATTCCCGAAAAACAATGTGGGGTCGTTGTCATGGAGCAATCTCCATTGGAATAATAGGTCGAGAAAAATCCATTGAAATTGCAATAACACTGATCTGCTCCTGTTATTGCTTTCCAATTTATACGTAGTATAAGGAAAGCTTTGTGATGGTCGAAATTTTCGATTCCGAGATTTCAACGGATTTACACGTTTTGAGGTCCCAGGAACCCAAACAAAATCATACCTCGGGACCATTTTTTTTATTTTGGGCTATCTCAATTTTGGGGGGTTTTATTTTCAAAAAACTCCAAAAAAACGTCCAAAAAAATTATTTATCCAAAATGGCTCCAACGATTTCTTTTAAATTCACATATATTGTAGTCGTTATTATTGTTGACAAAATGCGAGGGGTCGCTTGCCCCTTGTTAGTTTGCTTCTGGGGGTAAAAAAATAAAAATAACTAAATTTGAATGAAAAATGACTAAAAAATAATTTTTCTGCGAAACCTTTCCATCGATGATTTCTACCTTCAGGCATGTTTTAGGTGTTAAATTGAGTAACGAAACCGGACAGATTGCTTTCCCAAAAAACTATTTGGTTTTGTGCAAAAAAAATGTTTTTGAAAAAATTCCCGGTCAAATGCATTGCCTGCCCTGCCTTGCTGTGTGGTAATTTGTTGGTCTGACCTATCTAGAATTTACCTCTTCTCCAGTGACGTCAGGTGGACACCCCCCCCCCCCGAGTTATCGGAAATTTAACCATAGGAAAATTATTTACCATGAAATTACTCATTTTCTCTAGCTACTATTTGATAAATTGGAAAGTTCGAGTAAACTCGGACCGGTTCTTGAACTTCATTTTAGTAAAATAACGGATAGTGAGAGTCAGAGTGGCCGTAAGAAGGAGTTAAAAAACGGTGGCCAATTGTTTACTGCCACATAATATGTATCATGCATCATAATGTAAATGAACAGTTCCTCTACTTTAAGATTATTGGCTTAGCGATCGATACATATTTCCTGAGTAATCGGATTTATTGAAAACGGACTGTGGTGGGATTGTCTCTTAATCTGACTTAAGGGTAGGTAGGCTAAAATTCGTTAATCGTTATTAACATGTGACTCAAACCTTTTCAAAAGAACCGGTCCGAATTTACTCGAACATGCTTTCCAATTTATCAAAATTAGTAGATAGAGAAAATGAGTAATTTCATGGTAAATAATTTTCCTATGGTCAAATTTCTGATATCTCGGGGGGGGGGGGGTGGTGTTGTCTACCTGACGTCACTAAAGGTGAGGTAAATTCTAGATGGGTCAGACCAACACATTACCACTCAGCAATACTGGCAGGGCGCGCAATGCATTTCAACGTGAATTTTCTATCATTTTTTCAAAAAACCTTTTTTCTACAAAACCAAATACTTTTCTGGGAAAGCAACCTGTCCGGTTTCATTACTCAATTTAGCACCTAATACATGCCTGAAGGTAGAAATCATCGATAGAAAGGTTTCGCAGAAAAATTATTTTTTAGTAATTTTTCATTAAAATTTAGTTATTTTTATTTTTTTACCCCCAGAAGCAAACTATCAAAGGGCAAGCGACCCCCCGCATTTTGTCAGCATTAATAACGACTACAATAAATGTGAATTTAAAAGAAATCGACGAACAGACAGACAGACATTTCGTAAAAAACACTTTTTTGGGTTCCTGGGACCTCAAAACTTGTAAATCCGTTGAAATCTCGGAATCGAAAATTTCGACCGTCACAAAGCTTTCCTTATACTACGTATAAATTGGAAAGCAAAAACGTGTATATGTAGGCAGTACATGCCCATCTACCAAGTTCATGGTGGAAGATATTTTGGTTCAAAGCCGATTGGTGTTATAGATAGAGGAATTAGTAATTAAGCATAGCTACATCGCTAGGTTGACTCGACCAGTTCGCAGCCTGCTACTACATCTTTAATTATGATTTTTTCAACTAACCGTATCATTGCGGCTGCAGAGCGAGGAATTAATAATTAATTTAGTCAAATTGACTCGCCTGTTCTATGGATAGCCTAAAAATATTTTGAAATCTCTGTCTTAGTGAATAATCCTGAAAATGGCAGTTTCAGTTGGAGTCGGGCGGTCCCAGCTCCCCAGACATACAAAGGTTTTTCTTAGCTTTTGTAAAAAAAAAACATGACACCAAGCATTTTTCAACCTGTCGTATTCGGGATTCGGATTGGCATGAGATAGTGTTACCAGGTAAATGACGCGTTTGGTTCCAATTTGGATAGATTTGTTTAAGAGTTGGCACACGCCATTCTGACGTGATTCCGTCAGTTAAGACAATGTTTACCTGCCTGTCCATGTCTTTTCCTCGTGTGATGTGTGTGTAGAGATGAAACATGGTATTTTTCACTGTGTTCTCCTGACAGCGGCAGCATCAGTCATCAGTCAGCTCTTAAAGCCTTCAAGGTTATGTGTTGCGGCATAAAAAAAATCTTGGTTTCATTATTTCATTTGTTAGCATAGGTGTTCAATAGTGAATATGCTGGGCGTTATACTTATACTAGTAGTTTCTGTATAAATTGAATGTGGTGTGTATAATATTAATGATAAAATCATGAGCTTACTAAATTGTACCTCATGGTAAAAATTAAAATTCTTAGACAGATGGACAGACAGACAGACATTTCGTAACAACCGATTTTTTTGGCTCTTGGGACCTCAAAGCTTTCCTTATACTAAACGTATAAAAATAAATTCTTCACCTGACTACACTGCAGTGTGATTGAGACCCTTGCAACTACGTTTACCCTTACTACCATTAGATTTTTTATGTACTAAAAATTTTTTTTAATCTAAAATTTTACGGTATTCCTACTGTATGTGCATAATAGCCTATGCGCCAAGACTATATAATGACACACGATCGCTGTGAAGTAAGAGGGTTTCATTTAGTGTTTAGTGAGTGGTGGGTCAAGAAATGAATTAATTGATTGACTACCGTACCTATACGTTAAATAGTGAGTGGCAGCCAAGCCCCGCCTTCTTATAGATCATAAGCCAATCTAATGACATCCGATCTGAACTTAATCTATTAAGTTGTTTGGCATCAAGGTTTCCTCTGCCCGGGCTCTGCCTGATCAAGTGATCATAGAGTCAGACCTACAAAATGTAAATCAAGAATGTAGGATAATATTGGAAATTAAATAACATCCACCGATGCCGTATTTCTTTTCTATGAGCACTGACCTTTTCACCTGATTTTGTGCATACCCCCCCCCCCCCCCCCCCACCCACTTCACACCAACAATCCTTGTCCCACATACATTTAGTCTCCCAAATACTTTCCGCAAATTTCCAGTAGAACGAAAATAAAAACGGTAATTGAAGGCTCTTTATTTGCTCTAAAAAGAGCCACCCCTGCGGTCCTACCTTTGTTATTCAAATTTCCAGCTATAGCGGAGTTTCATTTTAAATGTTTCCCTGCTCGACGGCTAGGATAGGCTAGGCCTATGATTTTGTGAAGGAATTGAATCTGAATTCAAACAACAGTCTAAAAAGAGAACCGGTCCGAGTTAACTCGAACATGCTTTCCAATTTATAAAAATTAGTAGATAGAGAAAATGAGTAATTTCATGGTAAATAATTTTCCTATGGTTAAATTTCCGATACCTCGAGGGGGGGGGGGGGGGTTGTCCACCTGACGTCACTCGTCACTGGTGGTGAAGTAAATTCTAGATAGGTCAGACCAACACATTACCACACAGCAATACTGGCAGGGCACGCAATGCATTTGAGCGTGAATTTTCTATCATTTTTTCAAAAAAAAAAAAAAAAACATTTTTTGTACAAAACAAAATACATTTTTGGGAAAGCAACCTGTCCGGTTTCGTTACTCAATTTAACACCTAAAATATGCCTGAAGGTAGAAATCATCGATATAAAGGTTTCGCAGAAAAATTATTTTTTAGTCATTTTTTATTAAAATTTAGTTATTTTTATTTTTTTACCCCCAGAAGCAAACTATCAAGGGGCAAGCGACCCCCCGCATTTCGTTAACATTAATAACGACTACAATATATGTGAATTTAAAAGAAATCGTTGGAGCCGTTTTTGAGAAATAATTTTTTTAGACGTTTTTTTGGAGTTTTTTGAATATAAAACCCCCCCAAATTGAGATTGCCCAAAATAAAGAAAATGATCCCGAGGTATGATTTTTGTGAACCTACATGCAGAATTTCATCAATCAAAATCAAAATCGAGTGAGTAGTTTGCCCGGAAATCGACGTAGGCCTACAGACAGACAGACAGACAGAGCGACAGACAGACATTTCGTAAAAACCACTTTTTTGGGTTCCTGGGACCTCAAAACTTGTAAATCCGTTGAAATCTCGGAATCGAAAATTTCGACCATCACAAAGCTTTCCTTATACTACGTAGCCTATAAATTGGAAAGCAACAAGACAGTGTCTAATAACTCTAAACTACAAAGTACATACGCCAAGTATCACAGACATGTTGGAACACGCGCAGGGGAATCCCCGTGTTTCTCGTCGGCGTTCACTGGCCCGCCGGCAGGGTTGCCTAGGGTTGCCAACATTTATTTCTCCAAATAAATTACATCTGACTTTTGAGAAGGAAAATAAATAATGAGTACAGTATTTAAAAAATGAGTACCTAGTATATTTACTGTTAAATGAGTCAAAATCACGCCGAAAATACACTTTAACATTGTATGGTAAATCAGGGGGGTTTGAATTACGTAATTTCGAGCTATTTACTATTTAAAACAATATTTTTTTTAGGTTTTCGCAGAATTCATATTTTATTTAATAGATACTAAAAGCCTCTTCACACTGCAAATCTAAATTTATGTAAATAAAAACAGTAGCTCATTTCTAATTAAATTTATAAAAATCATAAAAAAATATTTTGCTTCTTACGTCATGTTTCAGAAAAAGAGTATTTTTGCGTACTCTAAAAGACTTTCAGTTTGTAGAGTACACATACATGAAAAATAGTACAATACTCTGAAATAGAGTATGGTTGGCAACCCTAGCTGGTTGCCAGATCATCAGTCCAGCTGAATTCATAAAAAATTTAATTTTGCAAATGCTTATGGAGCCTCCGAAATGGTGTAGACTAGAATAGAATAGAAAGTCTATATTGCACCGATTTTCAATACAATAGTGTAAATAATAAATGTTAAATTGTACAATGCAGTCAAGAACCTAACAGAATCCAAAGAAAAGTTCAAAGTGCTTCCCTATTCAAAAAACTCTTGAATGTTGTACAATGTCCTTTGAATAAGGTAACACTTCAAACTCCTTCTGAACTCTGCCAAGTTCTTGGCTGACTTTATTAAATTGGGCAGTTTGTTATATATGCGCACACCGATAAAAGACGGCTTACATTCGTACCGCCCCCATAAATGAGAATCTACGACCATTCGTGACAGGTCAATCCGTTTACCACCTTCAAAATAATTATTTAGCCTAGATATTGAGGCCATTTGATATCTTCCTCATTTCCAGTCTTTCACTGTCATAAAAACGACGAAATGCTCGATGAAAACATTGCACACCAGAATAAAATGAATTTTACTATTTTAGGGGTCCTCCCGACCATCCGCTGAACGATATTCCCCCTACCTACTGTAGTTGCATAAAATCAATTGGTTAAATAGGTATATATTGTGTGGGGTTTCCCTCAAACTGCTGTAGGTCTATAGTAGTCGATTATTTTCAGATTTACGGGTCATGGCCCAGAGTGGCAGATTTTAAAAAAAGTTGAGTTTTCACTCCATGCATGCTTCAACTAATTGATTATATGCTCTGAAGTTCACAGTTTTGCATAAACATAAACTTAGCCAAACTTTGGGGGTGACTAAAATGACCAAAGGCTGACTGAGTTGTAAATGTAAATAAACACTTCACTCTGTTCTCGAACATATTTTGGATTTGTGTTATTCAATTGTTTTGTTCAATTGTTTTGGAAGCATCACTTTAGTCAAGGACGCGTCATGTCTAAGGTAAAATTTATTTTAAATCTATTATTTCACTTATTAAATCATTCTTTCCATAAATAAAACTGTTTAAAATTGCTCTCCATAAAGTCCTTAACTTTTTTACTCAATAAACCATATCCTTGACAGAATATGGGTCTTTAAAAAACCACTTTGGTGTAGGGGGACTAGGCCGTTTTAATAGTCACTTTTTATTAAATTCATTCCTTGACACATGCTCAAAAGATGAAGACTGATGAAGCCTAATAGGATATAGGGAATACGGTTCTTGATTTTTGTATTATTAATTATTATTATTATGTTTATTACGGAGATATGGCTAAATACACATAGGCCTAGGCTATTATGTATAAGGCCTGTACGTAAGTTGACATTAAGTGACTGGTTACATTATAGGCCTAGTATGAGTAGCCAAAGCTCCCCATAAAAGCAAGCCCAGTGCAGGATGGGGCTTTCACTGGCGGATCCACAAGGGGGGTCATGCCCCCCCCCCCCTAAATGAGTAAATTCATAGAAAAATTCATAAGATACCTAGTAAAAAAAATTAAAAATTGATACAACTTTTACGTACAAAAAACTTGTGACCCCCCCCCTAAATTTTAAGTTGGACCTGCCCTTGGGGGCTTTATAGCATTAGTTGAATTTTTAATTTTTTAATGCGCATTTTAGTTTCAGTCTGGCAAGTGGCAACGCAGCTAGACGAGCCACATGCATATTCTCAACGAGCCGGTGGACGCGCTGGTTTGGATGACCTTGGTGCTCGTGGAGTCCGGTGCTCGAGTTGACGTGTTGGGAGTTGGGAGTTGGAACGGGTCAGTCACCCCCTACCCCCGTGCGCCTAAGTACGCCGCACGGTCCAATTCCCGCGCAATTTTCAGTCTCCGTCTCTGCGCTGCGCTTGTCTGCTATGCCCGTGTTGTGCCGTATTCTTATATGATCTATACTTGTGACTGTGAGCTTCTATTTCTGATTCAACATGTATATATACAGTAGGTAAGTGTCATTTACAATACGGATAATCACCACAATCGAAATCTTTGTGTTTGTAGACATATATATACATGCCTTTCATACATAGGGTGTTATGCCTACTTCTAAAAAAATACGGCACATTTAATAATAGACCTAGGCCCTTAGGCCTATTTACTGTAGTCAATTTTTAGTATCGCATGTAAAACTCAAAGGAACCTGAATTTTCTTTGATTTTTTGCAAGGCACTCTAATTGATTACTGACAGGTCTATAAGCATAAAAACACCCTGTGGGCCTACTATGGTGATTGGACATTCTACAGGTCAAATTTCTTTGTATAGTCCGAATCACGTTTCCGTTCATTATTTTTTCCATGTCTTGCTGTCTCTAGTTCAGACTAATGACCGAATTACCCTTACCTATAATTGAGGGACTTACTAGACCTATAGCCGGCCGCCATACCAAGTTGAATCCAGCGGACCAGAGCAGGTTCAAAGATGCAGATAACTTGGTCGTGTGCACAATGCCGGTACGGAAACATGGTAGGACTTGTCCTGGTCACCTCCGAACTAATCGTGTGACTTCACTGTGTTTTCCAAGTAGTTCGGAATCCACTATAATCAGGAGGTCCACTGTCCTATGGTCCCACACCGTGGCCTGGGACTGTGTCCAACCATTCTACTACTAGACCTATAACTCCCCTGCCATAATTTTGTTTATTTTTGCAGGTACACGCGCCTAGGCTAGACATCTGCTTATCACATTATGGTGTTCTGTACTTCTGTGCTGCATTCCTACACCCTGCGCCAACTGTTGGTGATCTTTCACCCTGCTGTTCGAAACCTTACCTTCGGGAGTGGCCGAACTGCTGAGCTTTTGACACGTTGGAAACATTGAGGTGAGCGACTAGATATATTTTCAAAAGTATGGTCCTAGTCCTGTATCATATATCATACAAATACTTTTAAACCAAACAAACAGCACACCTACTTTCGCATCAATAGACAATCAATGACCTGAAGTTGGAGATTCTAAATAAGCGCGCGGCGCTTCTGAGTTCCAACAACAACATCACATGTTTTTCAGGCCTCGCAATGATTAAGGCCGCCACTGCGGCTATATGGACAATATTAAAAGAAACAAGGAGACAGCATTGTTTTACAGTATGAGAGTTGTGCAGCGAGTACCCATCTACTTAATAAAATAGAAAGAGAACTAACCACTTTATGTTTGTACATAAGATTTATCTTAAATAAAGAGGAAATCCGTTAGGAAGATTGCAGACACATGGTTGGAGCTATCCTCATTAGTGCAATTGCAAATATGAGACTTGCTACAATTTCCCTGCAATAATATAGTTATTTTGTTTATCTTTCCAGAGGTTCACGCCCTCCTGTCTACCATAGCCAGTATCTGAAGATTGGTGTTTTGCAATGCGTTCCTATACTGTCTGCTGCCAACTGGTGCGTGTGCTGCTGGTCTGGTGACACCTTGAGGAATTGACTGCTTCCAAAACTACCGCCACCTTCTGCAAGACTATCGACACTTCTGAACCATTGAAGTAAGCTACTATGAAAACATATTTTTATAATCCGCAGGCCTACCGTATATGGACAGAATTGAAAGAAACAAAACTATTTAGCACGAGCATTTGTAATATGTAGGTAATAGACTAATAATGAATACTGAATAGACCAGTTTATAATGATGTTAGCACGCGTTTACTACCATATCCCAAAAATCTGTCAGTAAGATTGAAAGCCCATGACTTGAGCTACCGTTGTAAGTGTATTATTATTATTAATATTGAAGTGTTCTTTTATTGACGTAGGCCTAATTATATAGTGGCCCAATGAGCCTTGCCCTGCCCAAGACCCCATGGATTTTATGGCATTATTGGTATTGTTTCTGCAAGTATTTAAAAAAAAACTGGTACACTTCCTTGATATCAGCCTACACTGGCTGCATGCGATAATGGACACGCTGAGACAAGCTTACCGCTGACACAATGTTACAGGTGTCATCGTGACTTAGCCAAGTACGGGTACTTTTAAGTGTAATTAAAGGTCTTATACTGTAATTCCAGATGACATGTGTATTTAATATCATTTTACCTGCACCCAAATATGGCTGCCCGCTGAGTTGAGACTATCGCCGCCCGAAATGGCGAAACCAAGACCAACCCCAGTGGCAAGACCAGTGGTCACCAGTCGAAAAGGACCTTCAAGGTCTGCCTGCCTAACAAAACGGTAAGTTGCACGTAAGCTTTCTTTATACTGTACTTCAGTTCAAACTGTTGATGTTGTTAGCCGATAAATGGGCTAATTGCCTATTATACACAGGAAGCAGTGTCAGCCCCTGGATCAGTTTTACCTCACTAATCCGGGTGTCATTCGTTCCCGTAGTGTAGGCTAGCCAACCCCTATCGGACCTGCAATAGTTAGCATTATTGCAGTATTGTGACAGGTTTTTCAGGCATTCTCTATCAGTGCTTCAATTGTTCCCTTGGACAAGTTGCGGCAAGTGAATGTTTCCAACAAGAGGCACTGCATGTCCACAAGCTATGCCAATGTCGGCAACATGTGCGAAAATATATTTTAGTTTTTTTGTAATCACATAACAGCCTCGTTGAGCATCAAACTGTAGATTCCCATCAAGAGTTATCAAGGCATGTTCCCCACAAATGCTGAACCAATGCCGTCGACTTAATGGGTTGCAGGTTTTGTTACCTATACGAATAAATCTGGCCGCGGTAGGTGCAAAAGGTTGCAGCGGCTTAGTTATAGCCTATACGTATGCCAAACATTTTATTGAGAACGGTTTATTATTCAGGGAAAAATGGGATGAACAACTGAACTGTGTAGCCTATACGGATTTTTCGAAATTTCAACTGCTGCCGGCATCGAACCAAAAAAATTATGCCTAACTTAAGGTATAATTTTAATACTTTATCAATTTTGGTTCTTTCAGCTAACACAACATTGTGCCTTCGCCCGTAGAACCCCCTTCAAAGTATCCGACGTGATTGGTGGCGTCACCAGGCTGGGCTGATTTAGAAGTCGCGCAAACCAATTCCGTGGTACTCACCGGAGGCCAGGCAGTGAAATGGCAAGTCCCACAAAATAAGCTTTGTTCAATTAAGGATGTGCTTGTAGCATAGAACATTCAGCACATGCTTCTACGATCCTATAGGTTAGAGTATAAAATGCAATTACCTATACTATAAAGAGCCCTATAAATTTTAGTGAAGTAAGAATAGTAACCATTGGCTACCCAGGTAATGGTGAACCCATTGAGCGACCGTTAATATGGAGCTAGACCGAGTCAGTACCAACGGTGCTGCTACTTATTTAAAACCCAAATCGTACTTTTGGCTCAGATCAGGTTCCCATGAATATTCCATGAAAGCAGAATTGCCCAATCAGTAGGAACAATGTATTGAGCATCAGAGAACTACTTAGCTGTATTCATTTTTATAAAGTTTTACGCATTAGCTCATTGGGCGATTCCGCTTTCATGGAATATGTATGAGTTCATGATCCGAGCCAACAGTACAGCGGATGACGATAATTTGTTAGCTGCCACGGTTAGTCTGCCCTAAGCCAGCTCAAACCATACCGAGATGTTAATCATTTTACATTTCTCAATGTTAAGTAATGTATACATAAAGAGACTTTCACTGAGTTATAATTCAAAAGTAGGCTGCAACACTTCTCAATATCGGGAGCAGTCCTAAGAAATCTGCCTGAACTAGATGATTGGACTGATTTTTTAAATTCCAATTGTTGTTTCAGCATTCTAGACGTCATCACCAAAGAGGACGAGAGGCATCAACGGAGGTCGTTCTCGGCGAGTAGGCTTACTTATGAGGAGCTCGTGCAACGCGTGGTCCGGACAGGCTGTGGCAGCTTTAGCGGTGGCGCTGCGGCCGGAACGAGTGGAAGCTTTCTGCCGAAAAAAGCCTGGCTGCTGGCAAGGACAGTGATTCAGCCAATTAAGCAGCCATGGAGCTGCAAAATTAGTTTACTCAAAAGTGTAAGTTAAATTATATTTTCTACTCGGATATATGAGAAATGATCTTGAGGCTCTTGTAAAAAAACATCCCCAGAAACGTTATGTTCTGTACACTGTCAAGCTATGCCGATGTCGGCAACATGTGTGACTACCTCGTTAAGCATCATACTTTAGATTCAGATCATGAGTCACCAAGGCATGTTGCCTCCAAATGTTGAACCAATGTTGTCGACATAATGTTTTGCAGGTTTTGATATCACAGTAAATGTGGCCGCGGCAGGCATATGTGGTTGCAGCGGCTGTAGCGTATGCACATATCGCTCATGTACGAGAAAAGTGACACATTTCAAAAAATTGCAAAATTGAGTTATTTATACAAAAATGTCGAGGAAAATATAGCGAATTTTATGAATGTAGTGTCACATATCTAGTTTAATTTGTTTCCATAAGATTGCGTTTTGTCACTGATCCATTGTCAAGTTTGACTACTTCGGGTTTGGCAATACTGACATAATTCGGAATGTGCTCCAGGCGTTGACGTGGTAATTACACTTCTCTTTCAAGTAAACTGTCTCATCTCATAAGTATTAAGTGCCTCGATAGTACTACAAGTAAAAACTAAAAAATGGTCAGAACTAAAATTTGAATTATCTCAAAAGTCAATATTTAGAAATGTGTCACTTTTCTCGTGCATGACCGATATGAAACATTTTATTGAGGACGGTTTGTTATTCAGGGAAACAGAAGTTAATAGCCAAAGGCAACGAAACTTCGGAGGTAATAAGTTAGGTTAGGTTTTCCTATTTCTATGGTTGGTGGAGGTTTCCATCCTCACGCTGGGCTATTTCTCTATTTGCTCATTTTCCCTTTTTCTACCAACACAGTCAACACCCCTGATATTAATAGTTAAAAAATTGATTTAATATTTTGAAAGGAAGATTTCTGGGAATTTCCGGGTCCCTCATCACTGTATAAGATTGTAGAGGAGTATTTCTTCTAGTCTGTGACTTGTCATTAAGCTTTAGTCTCAAGATTTCATGTGAAATTTAACTTTGTAAAGAAATTATGTTAAAATGAAAGCAGGCATGGTCTAGTTAGAAATCTCATTATAAGAGATGAGAAATTCAACGTTCCCATATTGGAGTCTCAGATAGAATCTTTACTTGCGATAAATTTGTCTGTTCAGTAGCAGTCATGACGCCATAGAGACCATTGTTAGAAGAGTAACCTTTGCGTTGTTAGTAGTCCATGTCTGCTGAAGATCAGAAGCTCAGAATAATAGTATCCGTTTATTTGCAGAGTCACTTTATTGGCATTTTCAGTGCCAGAAGGTGTGTTGAATATTGAAATGAGTTCAACATAAGAAAAATAACAGTGCCTTACGGAGTCGAATGAAGAACCAGTAGAATCCGGGCTAATAGGCCGTGGTCGAAATGAAAGCGAACTTCCAAACGTTTCGTCAACATCTGCGGTCGACATCTTCAGTGGAACTGCATAGACTTTTACGATTGTATCTTGGAGGCTCAGCAGCTACTGTTGACTTCTAAGATACAATCTTAGAAGTCTACGCAGTTCCACTGAAGATGTCGACCGCAAAAGTTTGGAAGTTCGCTTTCATTTCGACCACGGCCTATCAGCCAGGATTCTACTGGTTCTTCATTTGACTCCGGCCGTGAAAGCCTTTGCCCTTACAGAGTCTGAGGCACAAATAAGAGAAGAGAAGTCTTCAGTGCCATTAGGTGCGTTGAATGGCCACCTACAGAGATATTTTTTTTTAGTTTCTGCACAGCTACAGATGGAGCAGCAGCCTTCACCTCCAACGTCGCGTTGTCATCGCCTCCAGGGACCTCCCACCAGCACCAGCAGAAGACGGACCACGAGTCAGACCCCCGCCGCCGCCCACTCCAAACCATTTCTCTTGTGTCATCCGCACCTCGTAGACGGCGGCGCACGCACCACATGAACTGCGCTTATACCTTCTAGTCTATGGCCCGGACGATTCAGCACCGATGATTTTAGTCATTTTAGCAAATGGGAAATTGGAAAACCACAGATTTAACTTCAGAAGATTTCTGAGTCTGGCGTCAAATCTATCGCACACGGGGGCATGGTTTTTCCTGTAATTGCCTCAGTGGTTTGCCAACTACCCATTTGCTACAATGACAAGCCATAGTTCGTGCCGAATCGTCCGTGTGTACTGGGCTGTAGAGCATGGTGGCAGGATATTATACAGCTATCTTCCTGTACGTAGGCCATGTCGGCTTTCTCGAAGGTATTTAATTATTTTTGGTGATTTTCTATATTTTAGTGTTTCCGGTATGCATCATTTCTACTTTTGTTACCGCACTCTTATTCAAGCGCTATCAGCTCAATTGAATTTTATGATTAGCGCAAGGACTCTTCGCTATGGATACGTTTTCGAAATAGGTCCTGTAACTGTACCTGGTAGTATCTTTTAAATTTTTAATTGATTTTCCCACGCCAGCCAGAAATAATGGGGTAATCCAACTGCACCAGTGAATCCCACAATAATTTAACCTGTATTATTTTTGAACAGTTGAGAGACATGGTAGAGATAAGCTAAATTGAGAGAAATTTTCAGCCCATATTTGATTCTCTCATACAATACTATGTAGGATACAATTTGGTGGAATTTCATAATTGTAAGAAATGCTATTAATGTAGCCAGAATTTTTTTTCTTCGGTCTTCAATCAGTCAACTAATAAGTAAAGCATAGAAATGTAAAATACTACAAACCCCGACGTCTAGATTGCTAGTGAAATAAACAGTCTTCATCACAAGTCGTAGGTATAGAGACTCCACTAAAATCTAAAATGATTGCTAGCCTACATAATTTTTTTATTCATTTTAAATATTAATAATACCTTATCAATTGTATAAGAAATTTGATTGTGGGATAGGAATGGCCCTAAGATATCACCTCATTGATTATCAAAATGGTGCTTCCTACAGTTTAACTGCTTCTTACTTTTCCCAGTCAATTTCCATTTCAAAAATATGCTTAGGCTACTAGTGTGTGATCCAACTTAACATTAAAATTTAGAGAACAGCATTTTAGTAACGCCCCTAAGCATTTACTCTCATTTTGGTAGAAGGACCTCAAACACCTAGTTTTGTAGGAAGCTTTGAATGGGAATGTTAGAAGGTCCTATTCAGCATGCCTTACACAGTCTGTTGTTTTGCGTCAAAGCATATTCTACGCCTCTTCAGCATTCCTTAGGCTACAGTAGATTTGATGGCTGCGCTCCCGTTCTCGATTTGTTGGATCTTCTGGGCCTAGAGCTATTGTCTATTTTTGGTAAGGTTTGATAGCTTCAGTACCGATTTGATTCATCGGTAGCTGTTGCGTGTAGTTTTGCGATGTATGCCAGGCAAGGTCGTCTTCTTAAAGGGCTGAGGCTTCTTCAGACTTGTTTTCCAAAAGATTGCTTCGCAAACTGAGTAACGGCTAGCCTCCAAGTTCTTCAAAGGTCAGTTTAACTTCAGTTTGGAATGTTGCGAGGTGTTTGGAGTGAATAATTGCGATAAGACAGTCAAGTGTACGAGTTGTATTGCGGACCAACTATTGCAGCTAAGTACAGGAAATGTACACAGAAAAAGCCCGACAGAAGAACGACGAAAGTCGGCTGTCCTAGTATGATCTGCCATGTTTATTTAGTACCTTGGTTAAGTTTTCTTCTTCTTACGTTTTCTTCTTTTCATCAATGCCTCTTTATACATTACCTTCGGCCCAGCAGCGTACGTGCAATCCATCTGGCCATCACTGGCCATAAGATTCTTCCCCTACGCGCTATAGCACATCATCTCGATCGCCTATTTGGCTATTCATGCTTTCACTTATAGTCCAGGTTTCACGGTGACCTAGGAATATTATATATATTTTATCTCCTTCTTACTTCTCCCGTCCTGCGATTATCAATCCCCCATAGTTATTCACATGTTCATGTGTTAAAATTGTCAACAACCGTGCTAAATTGACATTGTAAGTCACGCTAGGGCTACTGGATGGGAGCCCAAAATGGTCGCAATTTATAAGATCCGAAACAGTATAAGATGGATGCCTTCGGGCAGCTGGGTGTCTTGAGGGTCTGGTGAAGTGTCTGTGAAGTGGGAAGAAAGAAGAGGAGATGAACAAAACACATTGAAGTGCGTAGGCTTAAATTTGGCATTTGGTGAAGTGAAGTGAATGTGATTGGTAGGGTTGAGACACCTAGCTGCCTGACTTCGGTCCATGTATCGGTCATTGTATCATATGCCTTTCCAAGCAGTGGCGCCCACCTAAAGTTCTTAATCCAGGGCTCTTCTCCGCTCTTCTGTCGGGTATGCACTCCAGACGTGTTCTGAGCACTGAAGTCTATACTTGTCTTGCTACTATCGGTGGCCCGCCATGCAACTCAACACCTAATTGTCTGTCCTTAAATTCACCGTTGTGCTGCCCAATGACCATGGCACTGGTCAGTTCACTGGTGTTCAGGGAAATTCCAATATGGAACTTTAGTCACTGACTCCATTCCAAACTGAACTTGAACAGTGGTATTTGCTTGGGTTCTGAGACGAATATTGCCCGATTATCATGTGAATGCATGCATATGATTGTCTTCTATTCGTCGCTGATAACAAGAGCTTAACGTTTGAGGAGCTTTGACGTTGCCAAAGCTCAGGTTGTGAAGATTCCTCTTCTGGAAAGCACATTATAAGAAACTACTCTGCGCCTAAGAAAATTGATCTGGAACTGGTCTATATCGAGGGCTGCATCGCACGAATGCCGCCGATGTATTACGTCATTACTTAGCTGAATCTTATCATCAATAGTACATTAGCTCGTAAGGGACATTAGATTGAGCACGTTGAGAATGAAGAGCGTAACTTTTAAAACTGTTGCACCCTGATGGCGCTGGTTAGACGTATAATATGCGAATGACACAGACAACTTGGACCGTGTGAGACATGGTGTGGGATTGGATAGGATTTCCCTGTTAAGTTTCCTGGCAATCAGAGTGCTTTAAGGTCCCGATTGCTTATAGCCCGCTTGGGGCGTCCAATGGCGGTGAAACTTGTGTAGGGTGACCTCTCATGGGGATTTATTTTGATAATGGTTTTAAAGGCGCAGAGGGGTAAAAGCTATATAGGTGTAAAACAACGAATACCTACCTATCTCATGGAATATCAGTCGTAGAGCAGTAAAAAATATGTCATGACGAGCAAAACATTAAATATTGAAATAATTAAATTAAATAAATATCGGTGTATTGAGTTCCAATTTAACTGTTGATTAAAAGAGCCGAAACGCAGGCAAGCATGGGTAGGTAACTAGAAAATGACGTCACATTTCGAATACTAATTACAATAATGCTACTGTTATACCGCGGCCGTCACGGATGATATCGCATTCCTGTCACGTGACCCCCTTTTTAATCGTCACATTTAATTGATGCGAAAAATATTTTTTGTCCTACTAAATATGTTTTTTTTTTTTTTTTTTTAAGAAAAAATAATAATTGTAAGGGGCATAAAATTAATCGGTGCTATTGCATTAAAATAACTTCTCAACAATTGGCAAGTAGCCTGTTTACGGTTTGATTTGTAAAATTTGTAGATAAAAAAAAACGATTGTCCCGAGGACAGGAGTTTAAGAACTTTAAGAATTTGTGTGAGTGCCACATCGAAATGTAGAGGGGCATTTTTAAACTTTTAACTTGGTTTAAGGGCAAACCGGAGTCGCCGATATTCCATTTCTGTGCAAACTTCAATTTCTCATGAAATATCGAACGTAGAACAATGAAAAAATGCTGAGTCGCAAGAAGAATTTTTTCTCCTAATTTTGATATATTGTATGTTGCAATCATCAATACCGATCGGCTATTATTAGTGAACTTGATACGCAAAAAATAACGGTCACTCAGGAGTACAAGTTGAAGGAGTTCATCTACTGGCGAATTGGGGTTAGTTTAATCAAAATTAGGAGAAAAAATTCTTCATGCGTTGATTCAGCATTTTTTCATTGTTCTGCGTTCCATATTTCATGAGAAATTGAAGTTTGAACAGAAAATGGAATATGGGCGACTCCGGTTGGCCCTTAATGAATATTTTTGACGGCTCTACGATATTTTCCGTGAACATCGACTTTGTACCAAAAACGAGTACCTTGTGGGGTACTCCGGTATACTCTTAACCGATAGTATTTCGTAGTATTTGAGAAATTCTAGCTAAAGTAGAACTTGATGTGTAGAGACAACGACGGGCTAAGCTAATAAATGTTCAGTTAGCCTACTAAATTGAGGGTCACGAAAGCAAAACATGGAACGCCCCCCTCGTTCCCCTGACCTTGGGGGTCTTGGGGTACCCTGGGCAGCCACTTTTTTTTTTAATTTGCAAAAAATTAATCAAGATTTTTAATTATTTCCAGCCATATCAATCATTTTGATGTCCTATGGTAAGAATCAGTTGGCCCCCGATTTGTCACCCTACTCTTGTGTGTCGCCATTGTGAAGTGAAACCGTAAATTGTCATTAGGGGTAATCATCACTATGGGATTCAGCATGCTAAATGTTCAAAATTTTAAATTCGTAATTGTAAACAACGTGAAGATACCGTAATTGTACTCTAAATAGACCTAGTCCTTCTAAAATGTAAATAAATAATAAATATAAAAAATAATACTAGGCTAAGTAATATTTATTTATTTAAAAAAATTAACCATTCGCACTCCAAATATCTGCTGATAATAAAAGAATTAAAAAATATAATAAAATTAAAATTGCCGCGAACTTAAGGCTGTTTATACAAATCTATGTTTAAATTTACATTTGCTATGAATCTAGTGAAGAAGCGAACCCTAAGCGCTAAATTTCAGTGTTTCCATTGTTATAATTTACGATTGAGAATAGGATTCTAGAATTAAAACGTTAAATAACTCTGTTTAGCATTAAAATAGCGGATATCGAATACCCCTATTATTATGATTTGTTTTGCTTTTTGAATATAATCGCATACAGTAAATATTTTAATGAATGCATCAGATTTACCTATTCAGTTGCCTAATTAACTTAATAGTAATTGCGTTGAGTTACGGCACGTCGCCGATCGCAAAGTGTGTAGTGAGACTCGCAAGTACAATTCGAACACCCGACCACTATGACACAGAAGCCGGTTAACTAATTTTTAATGGGCTGGAATTTCTCTTATTTCAATGGCCTTGTATTTACCATACTACATCCCTTTCAACACTCGATCGTGCGTTTGGAAAATAACTACTAAACTAAACTAAATGCGGTCGGCCTGACTCAAGTGATTGGTGTGCACCATAGGCTCCTTATGGCCAATTCTACTCAACAAATTTTTCTATCAAGTATCCCTTAGATACACGTACACAAATCCAGTCGAAGTAGTCCAGAGAATAATGAAATAAAAATGCCGCTAGTGCGAACTATGTTACAACACGGTAATGCCTTCTAATAAGTTATGAGGCACGCAGGGGAGTTTACTGGACAGTTTCTCGCATAATAGAATCCGCATGCGCACGATTGAACAGGATTACAGGGCCTCCACTTGGTCACTTTTTCAACTATTGGTTACTTTTTTCAAGGCAGGTAACTTTTTGGTTACTTTTTTTTAATATTTGGTTACTATTAGTTACTTTTTAAGGGGTTTTCGATATAATTTTAATTTTTTTAACTAATGAAAATTGCTTTTCTTGCAATCACGTGCAATTTAAAATTTGGCGCCGGTGGTAATATTTAAAATGGTATTGTGGGGTCTGCACTCAGCAGCTAGTCTGCACACAATACAAAGCCAAACAAGGTCACGCAACCCCCATTCATAAGAGTACCTGGCCAGGCCTCGCTCCGCCCCTCTGGAACTATCCCCTGGGCTTAACTTATGGACATGGACTGTGGATTATCCGCTACAGTAGTTAGTAAGTCAATAACTGCACTGTACCTAAGTCGTTAGTCACCTCGTGGCTTGGTTTAAAAAAATAGAAAATTGCTATTATCAGCTAATCTAGCGGAGTTAGGGCTATAAAGCCCTATCTCAACACTTAACTAGAAGAGCCCGGGACCGCCTACTTTACATGCCATCCAAAGCATGGCCAGAAAATGCAGTCAGTGTAGCTCCTGACATATAAGAAGAGCAAGGCTGCCAGATCCGGTTTTTCGAAGGCCGTAGCCAGGGGGGGGGGGGCTGCAACCCCGAAATGAAAAGTTAAATAAATCTAGTTCGGTAACATTAATGTGTCTTCCTCAGTAAATTATAAACTTTACTGCTGTTTAAATCGTAAAATCTCACTATTTTGGGCTTATTTTTTCAAAACATCTCTCCCGGGGAAGACCCCCGGTACTCTTGTTTGGAGCAATATCAATATGCATTCCTTTGCAAGCTTTTCTGCTGTAAAACCCCACTGTTTAGCACTTACATTTTCAAATTTTCCCCCAGGGGGAAACCCCTTCTGCTGTAAAACCCCACTATTTAGCACTTACATTTTCAAATTTTTCCCCCGGGGGAGACCCCCGTGCCCCCCTTTTTGAGGTAAATTCAATATTATTTTTATGAAGAAGAATTCTTTTGTAAGCTTTGTAAAATCCATACTTTACTACTGTTAAAATGCGTAAAACCCAGCTATTTTGCACTTATATTTTCAAATTTTTCCGCCGGGGGCAACCCCCGGGCCCCCCTCTTTGGGTTAAAAGCAATTTATTCCGCATGTCCGCAAAATATTATAAGCCAGTGTTCGCACCGAAGCTAAAACCTCTAATAAATTTTCTAGGCTTTCATACATATACGAGTAACACACAATAACCTCTAAAGAATACACTAGATACAATTGAATTCACAAGAAATAAATTTACACGGGCTTGGGTTTTTCAAGGATTTGTCCGGCTGATAATTTGTTGATGAACCGGTCCTACCCAAAAAAGAATAAAATTTATTAATAAATAATAAATACCTCAAAATTTAAAATGTTTTTCCATTCTGCGTTAACGTTGCAATTTTGATTTTAGTCACTTCTTTTGAAAAAAAAATCAGAAAATTCAAATTTGACTTCGTAAAATTGAGAGTAAATTTAATTATTATTGGAGCTTCAGAAAAAAAATGTATACTATATAAAATTACAATACTTTTGGGGTCTTGTCTGGTTTTGAACTTCGCTGAATCTGACAAGCCTGAAGATGAGAGTTTAATTTTTTGGGGCGTTGGTGTGCATGGAGTTGCAAAGTTTCCCAAAATCGAAACACTGCCCTTAAATATAAAATTTTATTGCCCTACAAATTTGAGTTCATTGATTTTGTATATTGCTTATTAGCGTATGAAACCCCTGACCATGTTTTTCAATGGTTACTAAAAGGTCACTTTTTTCAAAGTATAGGTTACTATTTCAACTATTTAGGATCAATTTTACGATGGAGGCCCTGGGATTACACTACGAGCCCATCACTAAACTGACGAAAGTCAATGCTAAAAGGGGAAACATAATTAATAATTAATCAGGCACAGGTTTTTTTGGAAGTATCATCGTTGTATCGTCTCCCGATAAAAATTTCCGGGTAAGCCATGTACTTACACTTTATGTTAACTCAATTTAATGACTTTGGAATACAATATAGGTATTAATCTAATTAAGGGTTTAACCTGTAATATCCGATACTTCAAGGATGGAAATGAGAATGTAAAACGAAAGATTGAATGACTTTTTCTCCAATGCTAATAAGCGTGTAAGAAGCTACTGATGGTTTTGTCCCCTTTCATGATGATCAGCTGGGCCAACGTGCAGATTATAATTTTTTTTCATCTTCAAAAGCACACAATATAAAAACAATTGGGTGCAATGTCTTAAATACTAGGTCCTCTAGATCTTAACTGATTGCTGAGATTGGTCAGGACTGGGCTTAGAGAACTTCAAATGCTATTGTATTTTGATTTACAAAAAAAAAAAAAAAAAAATGCCACTGTCATTTTTTGGGAGGCTCATATCAATATGAAACATACTCAGTATGTATAGGTTGGGGCTTTTACTTTTAAGCCTACAATATGACCATATAACCAGACCTGATAGCATACGGGACCTGTTGCGGTATTGGTGAAGCTGATGTTAAGGCGCTTATTCCACCTACGTCAATAGTCAATAGTAAATGTAGTATTAACGTGGTAGCAGACATTTTTAGACTGTCTTTAATGTCTGCTACCACGTCAATACCACACTTATTGACGTAGGTGGAATAAGCGCCTAATAAATGGTACAAAGTAATAATGATGCTAATCGGAGACATTGATTTTTTTTGCAATTGTGAATTGTATGCCACCTCATTTGCATTATCTTTCGCCATCCTGCCACCATTCCTCCACGCTCTTTCGCTTTAATCAGCAGTTGATAATAGTCTATATACCCAGTTACTAGGTTTAAGCGTACCTCCCGCATCGCGTCCCCTCAGTGGGTGGCGGAAAAACATTGTTATTGCCCCCCGGAACCCTTCAACAGCATCGTCAGATGTGGAACACGAGTCAGACCCCCGCTGCCGCCCCTCCAAATCATTTCTCTGTGTTACCCACACCTCGTAGACGGCGACGCTCTTACATGAACTGCTGTTATACCTTCTAGTCTATAGCCCGGACGATTCGGCCTGCACGAGTCACCAATGATTTCTGCCATTTTAGCAAATGGGTAGTGGGGAAACCACGGACTTAACGTCAGATGGTTTATGGTGTTTCCTCTAGTTATATCGATGGTTTTCCAACTACCCATTTGTTACGATGACAAAACATAGTCCGTGACTTGCCCATGCCGAATCTTTCGTGTGTACTAGGCCTTAGAATCTTAGCATCTTCCTGCACGTAGGCCATGGCGGCTTTGTTGAAGGTATTTAATTATTATTGGTTCTTTTCTATATGTTTATATCTTTATGTGTTTCCGGTATGCATCATTTCTACTATTGTTACCGCACTCTTCTTCAAGCCCTTAGCCCTATGAATTTTATGAGTAGCGCAAGGACTCTATATAACATTGAAAAAGCCCAATCTCTGCATGAAAAAAGAACACAGCCTCAAATGAAACAACCACTGATCCGTTAAACTGTTCAGGGATGGCTTATCACCGGTGAGACCACTTAATTAGGGCTATTATGCCGAAAGGGGGTCTGCTAAATATTCTGAATGGGAACCACAAAACTAGATAACCAATCAGGTCATTGAAATCATGGTTCTCTATGAATTCCTATTCAAAACATGTCCTGTACCTGAATTTTTAAAGTTTTTTTCTATGTTTTTTCTCACGCAAGCCAGAAATAATATGGTATGTAACCCAACTGCACAAGTGAATTCCACAATAGCTTAGCCTCTATTTTTGAACAGTTAAGAACCATTTGTAGAGACATTTTAAGCCCATATTTGATTCCCTCATATAATAGTATGTAGGTTAATTTGGTCGAATTTCATTATTGTAAGAAATGCGATTAATGTAGCTTGAATTTTTTTCTTGGTGATTGATGTCCATGTTCCAGCAGGACCGGCGCGTAAAAGTCAGTGGCGCAGTGTAGTTTAAAAGCAGTGCGGTCGGGGTGGGATGAAGGAAAAAAAAAAAATGTAATTTTTGCTATTTGACGTTTTTCCATAGGACTTGTAGTTTTGCCGGAAATGAAGATTGTACCGTATTTCACCCTTAAAAACCCACCCCCACCTTCTTTCCAAACTCAGATCGCCAGTAATTTATTTTTCCTTTAATTTCTGTCATATTGTCTTCCATTTCCAATGGGTTCCATTGTACTATACTACAATGTGATGTCTCATTTCACTATTTTCCAGGGGAACTACCCTGGACTACTAAGATACCAAGTCATTGATTATCAAAATGCTGCTTCCTAGAGATAACTGCTTCTTACTTTTCCCAATCAATTTCCACTTCTAAAATATATGCTTTGACTACTATTGTGTGATCCAACTAAGCATCAAAATTTAGAGAACTGCATTTTAGTAATGCCTCTAATTATTTACTTTCATTACAAAGAGTTACACTAGCGGTCACGTGAGGTCCACTGTCGGAAATAAAAAAATTAGTACCCAGTTGTTCAGCAAAATGTAAACCACCCCGCGTGGGAGCTTAAGGCCAACCAGTCAATATTAGACGGAAGCACAGGCTTCAAACATCACGCATTACTGAGCAGTGGTGAATCCAGCACTTCGCATGAGCTCGTTGGGTCTCAAGTGACCAGTTAATTAAGGGTGAATTTAACCGTATTCGATTAATTACGGGCTACGTGGGGAGGGCGCTAAATTATATTTTTCACGGGAGTTAAAAATATTCACGCGCCGGCCCTGCGTCTAATCTGGAACACTAAATTGAATTTTTGGTAGAAGGACCTCTAACACCCAGTTTAGTAGGAAACTTGAAATGGGAATGTTGGAAGGTCCTATTCAGCATGTCTTACACAGTCTATGTTGTTTTGCGTCGAAGCATATTCT
Organism: Psococerastis gibbosa; assembly: GCA_963971405.1. NCBI lineage: Eukaryota > Metazoa > Arthropoda > Insecta > Psocodea > Psocidae > Psococerastis > Psococerastis gibbosa. The sequence goes on from OZ020487.1 coordinate 29,843,655, forward strand.
ACGCCTCTTCAGCATTCCTTAGGCTACAGCAGATTTGAAGGCTGCGCTCCCGTTCTCGATTAGCTGGATCTTCTGTGCCTAGAGCTACTGTCTATTTTCGGCAATGTTCGAGAGCTTCAGTACCGATTTGGTTCATCGGTAGCTGTTGCGTACAGTTTTGCGATGTATGCCAGGCAAGGTCGCCTTCTTAAAGGGCTGAGGCCTCTTCAGACTTGTTTTCCAAAAGATTGCTTCGCAAAATGAGTAACGGCTAGCCTCCAAGTTCTTCAAAGGCCAGTTTAACTTCAGTTTGGAATGTTACGAGGGGTTCGGAGTGGATTATTGCGATAAGACAGTCAAGTGTAAGAGTTGTATTGCGGACCAACTATCGCAGCTGAGTACAGGAAATATGCACAGAAAAAGCCCGACAGAAGAACGACGAAAGTCGGCTGACCTAGCATGATCTGCCATGTTTATTTAGTACCTTGGTTAAGTTTTCTTTTTCTTACGTTTTCTTTTCATCAATTCCTCTCTATACATTACCGTACATCTACGCTTAAAGTCCAGCATCGTATGTGCAATCCATCTGGCTTTCACTGCCCATAAGATTCTTCCCCTACACGCTATAGCACTTCTTCGCAAGCGCCTCTATTTATCATGCTTTCCCTTAAGGTAAGGTCCATGTTTCACATCTAATATTAGGCCTATTGCATCGTACTTTCCGGTTAGATTGCAAAATCTGTATCTTCTTATTTACTGCCAAGTGACCCAGGAATATTCTATTTTTTATCTCCCACTTACTTCTCTTTACTGACTGTGTTATCAATCCCCCATGTTCATGTGTTAAAATTTTCAACAACCATGCTAAATTAACATTGTAAGCCACGCTAGGGCAACTGAATGGGAGCCTAAAGTGGTCGCAATTGATAAGATAAGAGAAATTTCGATTATATAAGATAGATGCATTCGGGCAGCTGGGTGTCATGAGGGTCTGGTTAAGTGTCTGAAGTGGGAGCAAAGAAGAGGAGATGAAGAAAATTCACTGTGAAGTGCGTGCTGTAGGCTTCAATTAGGCATTTTGTGAAGTGAAGTGAATGTGATTAGTAGGGTTCAGACACCTAGCTGCCTGACGTCGGTCATTCTATCATATGTCTCTCCAAGCAGTGGCGCCCACAGAAAGTTCTTAATCCAGGGCTCTTCTCCGCTCTTCTGTCGGGTATGCACTCCAGACATGTTCTGAGCACTGAAGTCTATACTTGTCTTGCTACTATCTGAGGCCCGCCATGAGACTCAACACCTGATTGTCTGTCCTTAAATGCACCGTTGTGCTGCCCCATGACCATGGCACTGGTCAGTTCACTGGTGTTCAGGGAAATTCCAATATGGAACTGACTCCATTCCAAACTAAACTTGAACAGTGGTATTTGCTTAGGTTCTGAGACGAATATTGTCCGATTATCATGTGAATGCATGCATATGATTGTCTTCTATTCGTCGCTCATAACAAGAGCTTAACGCTTGAAGAGTTTTGACGTTGCCAGAGGTCAGGTTGTGAAGATTCCTCTTCTGGAAAGCAGAAAAAAGAAACGACTCTGCGCCTAAGGAAATTGATCTGGAACTAGTGTATATCGGGGGCTGTATCGCACGAATGCCGCCGATGTATTACGTCGTTACAAAGCTGATTCTTATCAATAGTACAGTGGCTTGTAAGGGACATTAGACTGAGCACGTTGAGAATTAAGAGCGTAGCTTTTAAAACTGTTGCACCCTGATGGCGCTGGTTAGACGTATAATATGCGTATGACACAGACAACTTGGATAGTGCGAAGCATGGTGTGGGATCGGTTTGGATTTCCATGTTAAGTTTCTTACCAATCAGAGTGCTTTAAGGTCCCGATAGCTTATAGCCCGCTTGGGGCATCCAATGGTGGCAACTCTTGTGTAGGGAGACCAGAAAACCCCAAGAAAAAATTCTGTATTAGGTTGGGTGTCTTCCATGGCGGGGGGATTCCCTAGGAATTTATTTTGAGAATAGTTAAAACTAAGTTGAACGGATATTTTTTGACGACTCTACGATATTTTGCGTGAAAATCGTCTTTGTACCAAAAATACTCAGTGGGGGTACTCGATCCGGTTTCAAGCTAATATATTTTCACGGTTAGCATACGAAAAGAGGGTCACCAAAGAAAAACGCCTCCTTCCCTTGGGCTTTTGGGGTTGGAGGGTAGCCTACTCTAGGCTACCACTATTTTTAATTTGTTAAAAACGAATCAAGATTTTTAAGCTATTCCAGCCATATCAATTATTTAAGTGTCTTATGGCAAAAATCAGTTGGCTCACGATTGGTCACCCTACTCTTGTGTGTCGCCGTTTCGAAGTGAAACCATAAATTGTCATTAGGTGTATTGATCACTATGAGATTCAGCATGCTAAACGTTTAAAATTTTAAATTCGGAATTGTAAACATCGTGAAGATCCCTTAATTATACTATATATTGACCTTCTAAATTGTAAAATCAATATATTATTTCTCATTAAATGTATATGTATAAATGTGTATATAATAAATATAAATAAAATACAAGAAAATAATAATGGGCTATGTAATTAATTCTCATTCTAACTATCTGCTGATAATGAAACAATTAAAAAATATAAGAAAATTAAAGTGGCCGCGACCTTTAGGCTGTTTACACAAATCTCTGTTTAAATTTACATTTACGGCGAATCTAGCGACGAAGCGAACCCTAAACGCTAAATTTCCGCGTTTCCTTTGCTATAATTTACGATCGAGAATAGAATTCTAGAATAAAAAGTTTAATAACACGGTTTAACATGCCGAATACCGGATAGTGAATACCCCTTTTATTATGATTTTTTTTCCTTTTTAAATATGAATCACATACAAACAATTTAATGAATGTATAAGATTTACCTATTCAGTCGGCTTAATATTAATGGCTTACGTCACGTCGTCGATCGCTATTGCGAACTACCTAAGTTACAACACGGTAATGCCTGCTAATAGGTTATGGGGCACGCAGGGAATTTACGAGATAGTTTGTCGCATGCGCACGGTTGAATAGCAATACACTGAAGAAAGTCAGTGCTAAAAGGGGAAAAATTATTAATAAATCAGGTCCCGGTTTGCTTCGAAGTAGGCCTATCATCGTCGTATCGTCTCCCGATAAAAATTTCCGGGTAAGCCATAATATGTGCTCTCAATTAAATGACTTTGAAATAGGTACAAATGATGTAACTAATAATTAAGGGTTTAACCTGTATTGTCCGATACTTGGATGGAGATGAGGTTGTAAAAGTAAAAAGTTGAATGAAATTTTCTTCTAATAAGCGTGTAAGAAGCTACTGATAGTTCTGTCCCTATTCATTATGATCAGCTTGGCCAGTGTAGAGATTATGATTTTCTTCTCTTAAATTAAAAAAAAAAATTGCCATGTCATATTTTGGGAGGCATCAATATGAAGCGTACTCAATAAGATACACTGTAGTTTGGGGCCTTTACTTGGGACTTAAAACCTACAATATGACCATATTTAACAGGACCTGATAGCATACGATACCTGTTGAGGTATTGGCGAAACTGATGTTAAGAAATGCCACAAAAGTAATATTAATGATGCTAATCGGAAACATTGTTTCATTTTTTTCAATTGTACGAGTAACTTGTCTGCCGCATCAACAGTAGATAATAGTTGATATACCCATCCATTTACTAGATATTTAAGTGTCCCCGCTCGTCTACGAAGTTTGGTGCTCCCTTTAAACCTTAAAATGGGTGGCGGTCGGAGGACACTGAAATTTTGTTTACCTTATCATTTGTGATCTACTGTATTTAAGTGTAAAAGGTTTCTTGACTTCTTTTCGCCTCCTATTGTGCGATTGGTTAGGTAAAATTCGCGTTTAAACTGTGATATCGAAATATTGTTGTTCATAAGAGAGACCAAATGAATATTTAATCAAGTGTAGGTAGGGTACATTGTTGTTGTTAATTGTTTATAAACACTGAATGTGATAATTATTGTTCCCCAGGGGTGCCAAGGGGAGGGGCTTGTACGTCTTTGCCCCATCCGAAGAATATGCGCTTTTTTTCTATCAATAGCTGTTGATCCTGATTTCTTACTAATATTTATAATATTTTGTAAATGAGCAATTGTGCCCCACAATTGTTTTGAGTATTGAATGAAACCAAGAAAATTAATTCTGGGGAAAACCATCAAAATATTTTGACTGCTCAGTGTCGCTTTGCCTGGTCTGATGTCCGCGGTCACTTCATGTCGATTGAAATTTTATTTAACTTAAAATTTTGGCTAGCTTTTCCCCACCCGGATTTTCAAAACCCTGCGCCCCCTGGTTTTCCCTACTGTATGTGATTGTGAAACTATCCTAGACTAGGCCTACTTTTTCGTCTGCCTTGATAATTGTAATAATTACTCGATGCAATAATTTAATACACGAGTAGATGAAGGTATTAACTAACATAATCATCGTTATGAGAAAACTGTATTTTCTGCCCTTCTCAATGTTTATACATTACTGCAATTTATGCTGTCTGGTTTGACTTGGAACACCAGTTTAGCCGATTTTTTCTCCAACCCATCACAGTAGGCTGTCATGATACAGAAAATCTATTAACACCTTCATTTATAATCCACTTAAAATTAATTTCCTTCGTCCACTCGTGTATTGCATTATTGATCCTATATGGCATTACTATCATATCCCAAGGTGAAGTCATTGTCCATTAGAGAAATGAAAAGTATACCTTAAATAGCCCAAGTACCTAATCGAAATGCTGTTTGCATATTGTACTTCTTTTACAGTTTATTTTTTACGCATTTAGCGTTTTAAATTTGCCATGGGATATGTGCGTATTGTCAATGGTTTATACTAAAAGTAATAGGCTAATTGAAGACACAAGTATATGAAGGTGTTAACTCGCATAAGGCCTATTGTTTTGAGGTAAGCACATTTATAATGTTCCTTAACATTAATTTCTGTGTGCAAATAGCCTACTTCAAACAATGACCTCGTGGGATGTGAGGGAACAGAAAAATGAAAATTTGTGACTCAAATCTCATTCATCTACTCGTGCCTTCAATAATTGTTGTTGTTGAGACTACTCCCATATCCCATGGCAATACTATAGGGACACTGCATAAGGTTAAATTATAAAAAATGAAAAGAAAAGAAATTAGCAACGGAAATTTCGTTCTCGGTTTATGTCAAATTTAACGTTTTATCAGAGCTTGCCACCTTAGAGCTACGTACATGGGATGTGTGAATAGTACCCCTATATGAAAGCCAGGTTTTCGTTAAGGAAATGCGTCAGTCTATTAACCCTTCATTATCAGGGTTGCCAAAGTGCCGAGTTTTGGGCTCCATGCAAGTTGGGCAAACGCCCGATGTGTAGGCTTAGTGGCACCCTACAAGTGTACCCGCTACCCACATGGGGGTCCAAACTCATTTTTTATCACCATCAATAATTAATCAGCTCAATTTGCCAAGGTGTGATATGTGAGCCTCCTCCACTATCCACTTCTGATTATTCGGCCTACTTCCTCTGATACCATTCCCACTCTTTTGAGGTTGTCCTCAATCTGGTTCCTCGATTTATTAATTTTGGCGCTGATAATGTAATAGGTGAATACAGCTCAACTCCAACCCCAACCCATCCGTTTGACGTCTCAAGTCACCAAAGGGTGTAAAGTCTGAGGCATTTCCTTATTGGTTGAACAACTCGAGAGAAGTTTTGATTTTTTAAATTCATTCCCTATCCTGTTATAGGCCGTACCGTATGCGTTAAAATATTTTAGACGATATCTATAGGACCTATAGGGGGGGGGGGAAATCAATTATACCCTGGTTAGTGGTTAAGGACCGATTTAGGAAGCAAAGTGTTAGGTAGGTAGTGTAAGTCTAATTGTGTCAACCGCGTTCTATAATTGCCTAGTCAGTGGATAAGGGCCAATTTTTTATTTAATCTTAAAATGGAATGCTTTGTCTTGCCAATAGGTACCGTATCTATCTAGCGTAGACTTAAAAACAAATATAACAAACATACGGTCATACAACTGTATAGGCTAAGTGCATAGTAGGCTAACAATTAGGGGATATTCAGTTTCAAGGTATTTTGTATACGGTACGGCTATAGGGTTAGAAAGTGACTACCGTGCTTAGTCTCCTAGAATACGTTGCGTCCAGGTAAGTCTTGGCAGTGTAATAAAATGTCTGAAGTGTTTCCTTTTAGTAATGGCGGCTATAATATGGGTACTAACATATGTGAATGCAGGAGTAGCCGCCATATTTGATTTCTTAGATCAGATAGCTCCTTGATGTCATGTGCACATGGGCGGTTCTGCCAGTGGCTGCGATATGCCGAGGGCTTTAATAGTGCGCTCAGAAATATATAGATCAATGCGTAAGTATTACACTGGAATTGGCCAAGTAGAGGTACCATGAAGTGCTTAGGTGCCCATTCCACCGACCGGCTAGGGGTTTCCACCGGCCTCGAATTGCAGAATTGATGGAAATGTTTATTTTCCTCTAAGTTATGCCATAGTTAAAATTGATCAATGAACATACAGTAAATTCAAAAATGGCGTCATGGGATATGTTAAGTACAAACATTTTAATAGATTTCTATAAAAAGAAATTCCGTCAATGTCATTTGCATTCCGTATTGCGAGATCGATGGAAACCCCGCCTAAGTCTTGAATGTCTGCTACCACGTCATAGTTTTTGTTAATAGCCCTAGCCGGTCGGTGGAATGGGCGCCTAATAAAACTGCCGAACACGTATGGGGTTCATTTGTGACATCATTTTGTAGATGGCAGCACCAGCTGCAATAATATCAAAGCGTTGATTTTTCCGTAGGGTGGGGCAAAAATCCGCACCCCTAATTCAAAAGGACCGCCAAATATTGTGGTTTTAGACACATTTTTATGTTGGCAACATTGATAGCAGACGACTCACAAAAGTTATATGGCGTCCGACCGGCACAACGATAACAATGAGGTGAGAATCAGGGTTGCCGTTTTGCGTGAAAAATCACGAAATGCGTGTATTTTCAGAGCTTGCGTGATGTGCGTGTATTTTAGACAAAATTGATTTTATAATTAAATAAAAATATTGAAATTTAAACCAATAAAATAATAAAAAAAATTAAAACCCTGGAAAAATGAAAACTTTAAAAAAAAAAAATGCTTAATAAACAAAAAATAACAAAACTCTAAGTTTTTGTTATTTTTTGTTTATTAAAATGAAATACCACGAAGTCACGAGTAATCTAATTATTTATCCGAAAAATGCTGTTTACCTTACCTGATCTAGGACCACAGACCACAAGTGCCAAGACCCCAACACAACTCCAAAAATCATATTCCAAATCTACTCGGCCGGCGGGTGGCCATTGTGATTTGCTCATTATTTCATATTTGTCTGCCTCTGCGCCACATGGGCGCAAAATCGAACAAGATAACAAACATGCATATTATAGAACAAAGAAATGCCACGTGTGAGAGGTCTTTTTCTGATTGAAAATTAATAAAAAAAAAAACTACTTATTTACGAACCACAATGTCTCAAAAGAGGTTGAACTCTTTTGTTCAAGCGAATAAGGCGACCACTTAAAGCCTTAAAACCCCACGATTTTATAGGAAGTCAATATTTTGGGCCGAATTATTTAAAAAGTAATAACATAATAAAGTGCTCATCTGAAAAATCTAAACATTTTTGGCAAGATGCGTAAAACCCCGTATTTCAGGTCTATTGAACAAACATCTTCTCCCGGGGGAGACCCCTGGACCCCCTCGTTTGGAATTAGCCTATGTTCATCGCCTGTGAACATTGAAACGTTACTCCTATCAAAATGCATGAAACCCCACCATTTCATGCTCATCATTCAAGAATTTGCTCGTAATTGGATTCATTGCCTGTAAAATCTAAGCGTTAACCTATCAAAATGCCTAAAACCCTACTGTTTCAGACCTATTTTTCAACAAAAAAAATCACCCGGGGGAGACCCCCGATCCCCCTTGTATGTAGTTATATTCATCGTCCGTACAATTGAAACATTAGTCCTATCAAAATGCGTAAAACCCTTACCATTTCAGCCCTATTTTTAAAAAAATTTCACCCGGGGGAGACCCCCGGCCCCCCTTGCTCGTAATTATATTCATTCTCTGTAAAATCATCAAAACGTAACAACTTAATAAAGTCGTTATCTACAAAATCTAAACATTTTTGGCAAGATGCGTAAAACCCCGTATTTCAGGTATTTTACAAAAATCTTCACCCGGGGGAGACCCCCAGACTCACTCGTTCGTATTTAGCCTATCTACATCGCCTGTAAAAATCGAAACATTACTCCTATGAAATTGCGTAAAACCCCATCATTTCAGGCTTATTTTTCAAAAATTTTGACCCGGGCCCCCCTTGCTTGTATTTATATTCATTACGACCCTTGGGGGCCCCCGTTCACGTCTCCCGAACCTCCGGGCCCCTGTGCGACGGACAGTAATGTCATTAATTTAAATGCTGCGAAAGTCCTTGAGAACGGTTTTCCCCTTATTCTACACTATCATGAAAATGTGGGAGGGGGGGCAAATTAAACACCGCCACCCTCGAAAAACTATCGTTACGCCACTGGAAGTAAGAAAAATAATTCACACAGATTTTTCAGCCCCACTACAAGCTAAGCATAGAAGTTGTTAGATAAAATTAGCAAAACAAATGACATCTTTTTAATTACCATATTAAAAAATTTAATATAAATTATATATTATATGTATATATTATATTAATATGCATATATATTAGCCGATTAGTTGCTTGCGTGATATGTCGTGAATTTTGAACGTCAGTGGCGTGATATTTCATATGACACGTCCGGCAACACTGGTGAGAATTCTTCTTACTTGTTTTGATGTAATAATCCCTAGGTCAGCTTCAGTTGAAAATGTACTTTCTATACGCTTTGCTGACATTTTTACTGGTTCAACTCCATAATTCAGGTTTTGAATAGCGATCTACAGACAATAATTTGGCCAAATGTTTTTTTTTGATTTTATGTTAGTTTGTGCTTACAAAATGGGGCAGAGGTCCGCACTTTGCTTGGGGCAATGTTCCGCGCGCGGACGTTTGCCCCAAGCAAAGTGTATTTGTATCCATTGTTTAATTTTTGTTTTTACGTTATAGAAACTACAAACGCAAAACTAATGTGAAGCCGTTCACACCAGAACTGTACTTGCAGGCCCAAGAACTGCTAAAACAGGGGCTATCCATTAGAAAAATTGGGGCGGAGTTGGGATTCGATGAATCAACTGTACGGAAGAGGTGGGTTGCCCCCTTCAGTAAATTACGGAGTTACGAGTTAGGAATCACTAACAATCTTTCATTCTGAATGCCGATTTGATTTCTTACAGGTTGAAAAAGGAAGGCGGCGCCCGAAAACTGGGCCGGTTCAGAACAACATTCACTCATTTGCAAGAAAAGGATATTGTAGAACACTGCCGAACCTTGAACCGTATGTTTTATGGTGTTTCCTTCAAAACGCTCCAAATTCTTATATTCAAATGTGCTGAAGAAAACAAGATTCGACACAACTTTAATCAAGAAAAGGGAATGGCAGGGAAGGACTTAACAACTTCTTTCATGAAGAGACACAAACTAAGTTTGAGAACTGCGAGAAAAACGTCAGCGGCCCGAACAATGGGTTTTAATCGCAATCAAGTGGAAGGTTTCTTTGTTAACCTAGAATTGGCTTATCAAAAATACAAGTTTGCTCCTGGTTCCATATACAACATGGATGAAACTGGAATTCAGACTGTTCCTGACAAACTTCCGAAAATTGTGTCCGACAAGGGCCAGAAAGAAGTAGCTAAAAATGTAAGCGCCGAACAAGGCCAAACAGTTACCGTCATCTGCTGCCTCAACGCCAACGGCGGCTACATTCCGCCCTATTTTATATTCAAAAGAAAGAGGGAAAATCCTCTTTTAATAAAAAATGGCCCGATCGGCTGTAAGATGGCGGTCACTGACAAGGGGTATGTTGACACTCCTACATTTATTAAGTGGTTAAAACACTTTGCAGAACATGCCAAACCCACTCCGGAAGCTCCTGTTCTCCTTATCCTGGACAACCATGCCTCGCATGTTTCAATCGAATCAATATCTCAGGCTGAAGCATTGAATGTGGCTATGCTCAGCTTGCCACCCCATACGAGCCACAAAACACAGCCACTCGACCGGGTGTTTTTTAAACCCCTCAAAACCTACTACAACGAAGTCACGGATTCATGGCAATCGTCCCACCCCGGGCAGGTAATAACAGTTTATCATGTCGCTGAGCTCTTTAACCGGGCTTATGAAAGAACAGCTACCATTGAAAAAGCAACTGCCTCCTTCCGAGCAACGGGAATCTTTCCCCTGGACCCCGGGGTTTTCTCGGATGCTGATTTTCTTCCGAGCCAGGTGACGGATCAAAGTCCGGAAGAAGATGATTTCGTTCAAGAACCAATGCTAGATTTTGGCGACGATAACTGTGATGCCGTTCTCGACTGCCCTGTTCCTGAGCCTTCAGTGCTGCCTCAGGCTCCTACGTCCGTAGGACTTGACCGAAGCCCGGAAGAAGATTTCGTCCAAGAACCAACACTAAACTTTGGCAACGATAACTGCGATTCAGCTCTCGACTTCCCTGTTCCTGGACCTTCAAGGCTGCTTGATCCTGTTCCTGGACCTTCAAGGCTGCCTGATCCTGTTCCTGGACCTTCAAGGCTGCCTGATCCTGTTCGTTCAGCTCTCGACTCCCCTGTTCCTGGACCTTCAAGGCTGCCTGATCCTGTTTTTTCTACTAATTCTCCTGGACCTGTCTCCACGTCACCTCTTGGGTTAGTTGTGTCTCCATCAGACATACTACCTCTTCCCAAAGCAACACGACGTAAGCGGAGCGGAAGAAGTTTGAAGTCGACATTTCTAACATCTTCTCCGCACAAGAAAGCCATTCGGGACAAAAAATTACAAGCTGAAAGGTTGGTCAAAGAAAAAGAAGATCGAAAAATTAAAAATGCAATGAAACGGAAAAACAAGCTCATGATGGCAGCAAAGCAGAAGAAGAAGCCACGACGTAAACTTCAGTTTGATTCAGATGACTCATCTCAGTCTCAGTCTCAGTCTATTTCATCTGGAACTTCTGTCTACAACGAGTCAGAATCTGACAGTGATCAGAACATGGAAGAATCGTCTGAGCGGATGGTGCCTCCAAAGAGGTGCATAGGCGAATTTTGTACCGTTCGATATGAAGAAAAACTGTTTCCAGGAGTTATTACTGGCGTTTCAGATACCCATGCCACTGTATCATCAATGGTGAAAGCTGGAAAATTATGGAAATGGCCCGACCGGCCTGACATTCTCGATTATGAATGGGGATCAGTCGTTTCGAGTATAAAGGAGCCAAAAAAAACCAGCAGAACCCGCAATGTTTATTCAGTCAGTGAACTGGAATGGTTTTACTCATAACTGTGAATAAATAAACTGATTTAAGTTAATTTTTCTGTGCATTTCATCTCAATGGGGCAAAGATCCGCAGCTGCGGACAATTGCCCCGCATCTGCGGACGTTTACCCCAAACAGTGGGGCAAAGGTCCGCAAAGGCAAGGTTTTCTACTTTTCCTTTTTTTTCCTAAATGGTGCTTATTTCGCTACTAATAAAAGGGTACATTGTAGCACATAAATTAAGATTTCCAGTGAAGTCAAAACCTGTAGGACCTTTTACTTATTGGGTGAGAAAAAAATTTGAAACTTAAAATTGCGGATCTTTGCCCCACCCTACCCTAAGCCTCAATACTATTTTAAAATGATTTTTAATTGCGTATTATTTTAAAGTGATATTTTTCTATACATCATGGAGAATATATATATTAAATTATATGCAGCGAAATAAGGTCCAGACATAGTAAAAATATTAAAAGAATTAATTAGATGCTAAGAGCTTAGCTTTCACATGCAAACGGCGGCCATTTTGAATAATATGGATATCGGTTTGTCGTCAGCGAACCTAGTGACCAAAACTGTCCCTACAGAACCTCATTGCATGTGGATATAATTTCATTTCTTTTCGGTCAAATGTCAGCATTTAAACCTGGCAACCCTATAGAGGGAAATAACCAAAGAGGACAGCCAAAGAAGGAATTCATGGATCAAGTAAAAGAAGACGCAGGAGCAATATCATATCAAGAACTGAAGAGGAAGATCGAGGACCGACTAAACTGGAGGACGAAATGCAGGGAGTTACTGCCAACCAATCGCTATGATTGTAACCTTAAGAAGAAGAAGAACCCTATAGTATGGCCAGGAAAAATTTAGGCAACCCTACGTGTGATGAGATGAGCTAAGTTATTGATAATTAGGCTATGTGATGATATTTTCGATCCTAGATCCTATGGTGCCAAGATGTAATTAATTTATTGTCAATTGTCTTGTTTGTGAAAACCTTAAAAACTTGTATCGGTGTTATGAGTGTCTGGGCATAGCATAGGCATGGAAAATACGTCGGTAAATCGTCACTGGCAGAATCGTTCGTGTGTACCGGGCAAGAACTTGCGAGAAAGAAGTTGGCCCAAAAACTAAAAAGTCGAGGAATGTCGCGTGATCACTGGCGCCAATCGATGTAAACAAAACGGAAAGCAGACGATACATATACAAATGGGTAAAATCGTACGGCTTTTGCTTTATTTTTTATCATTATTAATGTAACATGTCACTTGTTTACGAAGATGCATAGAGGCCTGCATTTAAGGGCATTAAGAGAATTAGCCACGTCTAGTAACAAGTAAGGTAAAATTTTGTTCGAACAGGCAGAAGTAGAAAATGATGAAATTCTGTCTGATTCTAAAACACAACTGTTCCCAACAGCCCCTACATATGTATTATGTTGTTCTGTGCTACATAGTGTCCACTAGCATGCCTAGTTTATTATTTTGTTGTCTAGCCCAGCAAGTCTAATGTCCTAACATGCACTTTATTGGGCTACGGTACATAAATGCGTGTAAAATACCTAGGCTGCCTACTTAATTTGTGTTTCGGGCGTAGATACCTCCATAGCTATAGGATATTTACTTTTCAGATAGGCTGCTCAATGGAGAACTTTAAACTTTTGTGTAGGAACCCATGGAGACTTCAAAACTCAATGTGTGGATTTGTTGGGCCCATGATTTGGATCGTCTCATTGGTCGGCGGCATTTTTCAGAAGTTATCCATTCCCTTGTTTAATAATTTTTACTTGTTTATAGAAGATTTGGACGTTTTGACGTCGTTGTACCCGGAAAAGTGTCAAAGCAACTTACAGTTCCTAGCCAAATAAAGGTGCCCACACATTTAGCTGTAGAAATACCACAAATAAGATCAAAAGATGCCATTAAAAGGATCCGGAAAAGCTGTGAAACTGCAAAAAAGGTTCTTGACTACGCCATTGGCTTTACAAAGGTAAGTATGGCCTTATATATTTTTAAATTGAGCCCCTTGGAATTAAATGTCAAAGTTGGTAGGACTAGCAATTGAATGCCTATGGATGGGCGTAACTGTAATGTAGGCCAGGTATGCTGCATGCAATCAGAGCACTGAAGTGGCCCAAGTAGGCTCTCAACTGGCCCGCATGTGACCCCATCATTCGTTGTGAGTAATATATAGCCTTAGCTCCAAGTTCCACGAAGTCACCAAGGAAACTCTCCCAAGGATATATAGCCTACCATTAGTGAAGAGGATAGCGCGATGAAGACTATAGTTTGGTCACGTGCTCAGAATGAAAAACAGTCGTTGCGTGATTTACGAAGAGGAAATAGAGGGTACCTACTTAAAGAGGAAGACTATAAGGAAAAGATCCAGAAACCCAACCAAATTCAACATATATATACTGTAAATCTCAGGATACGTCAGTCGGCTTTGATGGCAAGGTGGTAGAGTGCTTACGTGCGAGTCTCTATACACCATGATCGGATACGTAGACTGAGTAACTCAACACAAGTATTAAGTTACTCAGTGAGGCGACTGAAGAGATCAATCGGATACATTATGAGTTTAACCCTTTTCTTAAAATAAACATTAAGTATAGTATCTCATAAACCTACTATGTGTAGATGCAAGCCTGCCATACCTCCCGCTTTACCCGGGAGGCTCCTGGTTTTCAGCCCAATCTCCCGACTCCCGGGTGAATGTTGTCGGGAGGCAGTAATCTCCCGGTTTTGGAAAATGTCCCGGAAAATCTCTCTGTTTTTGTAAGACATGAACATTTAGTGATGTAATTTTACGATTAAGTATAAATTTTAATCGAATTGTGGGCAATTGTATTCATCGCCAGTAAATTCTAATTAATGTTACTGCTATCAATCTGCGTAAAACCCCACTATTTGAGGCCTGTTTTTCCAGATGGGGGCCCTGCTGCCCCCCCCAAAAAAAAAAAAAAAAATAGCATACACTGTATATAATAGGACGTTCTAAACAAAAACCTTAGTATGGAAACATGAAAATGTCTTCCATGTTTAAATTATAAACTTTTCTATTGTAAAAATCGTAAAACGCCACTATTTTTAACTTATATTTTCACATTTTTCCTCCGTGGGAGACCCCCGGGCCCCCCTATATTTCCAGCAATTTGAATAAGCATTTCAGCATTCCTTTGTAGATTTAAAAAATCAATACTTTACTGCTGTTAAAATGCGTAAAACCCCACTATTTTGCCCCTATGATTTCAATTTTTTCCTGCGGGGGAGACCCCCGGGCCCCCTGTAACCAGCAATATGAATAAGGATTATTTATTGCTGCTGTTAAAATGCGTAAAACCCCACTATTTTGCCCCTGTTTTCAATTTTTCCTAAAAAAACTATTTCTCAAAAACCGCTGAACCGTAACGATTTCTTTTAAATTCACATATATTGTAGTCGTTATTAATGTTAACAAAATGCGGGGGTCGCTTGCCCCTTGATAGTTTTCTACTAGGGTAAAAAAATAAAAATAAGTCAATTTTCATGATAAATGACTAAAGATAATTTTTCTGCTGAACATTTCAATCGATGATTTCTACCTTCAGGTATGTTTTAGGCCCCCGGGTCCCCCTGAACCAGCAATATGAATACGAATTATTGCTGCACTATTGCTGCTGTTAAAATGCGTAAAACCTCACTAATTTGCCGTTATATTTTCAAATTTTTCCCCCGGGGGAGACCCCCGAACCCCCCATTGGTGCCTCTCTGCATCAGGCGCATGGGTTTTTCATGTTATGCAATTCATGTAATGTAATAAATTAATTTAAGCCAACTTTTCAAAAATTTTCTACCGGGGGAGACCCCCGGGCCCCCCTTGTGAGCAATTCTACTTTTCGCCTGTCAAACCCCGCTATTACAATCTGGATGTTACTGCTATCGAAGTGCCTAAAACCTCATTAATTTAAGCCAATTTTTCAAAAACTTTCTAGCGGGGGAGGCCCCCGGGGCCCCCTTTTGTACAATTGTATTCGTCGCCTGTCAAATCTAAATTTTTAAAAGCTGCGTACGTCCATGAGAACGGGTTTCCCCGTGGAGGCCCTCTATGTTTTTGAAGCCATTGTACTTCGCTCTAGATGTCGAAAAAAATTAGAAAAATAGGTATAGTGTACCTATACCACAGAAAAACATAATATACTGTATATGGTGTATACTGTATAGCAAAACTGAAATCTCCCGGTTTTTTGAAAAATAAATCTGGCAGGCTTAACAATACTGAGTCCCTGTCCTGTGAGTCGAGCGAAAGTCGCTGAGTTTTAGGCATTCCTAGCACTTCTTAAATGTTAGGCAAGGGCCTGGTACACCAATAACCTGAATAATTTATGCTTGCCTGTTGCAGGTAGGAGTAACCACAGATGAAATAGACAAGGCGGTGCATTCATTATGTGTCGATCTGGGTGTCTACCCTTCTCCTCTCGGCTACTGTGGCTTCCCCAAGTCCGTCTGCACGTCAGTCAACAATGTCGTCTGCCACGGGATACCCGATGACCGGCAAATTAAAGATGGTGATATTATTACAATCGATGTTTCGGTAAGACCGAGTAGTATTTCTAATAATAACGAAGAGCTAGAAGAGGGATGCGAGAAGAAGCAGACAAAGCTGTTGCGTTTGGCACTAGAGTCCAACGCAATATCCTTTGTCATGCCAATTATAGTTGCTCCATAAACCAAACAAATATTTGTAATAGGAGTAGGAGGATAACTTAGTTAAAGGACAACCAGCCAACCGCTATAATATCTCTCTCCTCGATGAGTGTCAGGGTGCCACAAAATGGTGGAAATATATCAGAAGATTCGGGAAGTCTCTGCTAACAGGGGCCTTTCCAATTGAATGCCTAAGGCATGAAGAAATGTGTAGAATCCTGAGCATTTGGGGCGTTGGGCGGTAGCAGACGAATGTTATAAAAAAGAATGAGCTTATTTATTGTACAGAGTACCAAATATTTTTATTAAACGGGTTAGCACTGTTTAAAGTACGTTGAGTGATCTAAGAACGAGATAGCAGCAGCTTGCACCTGACTGGTCGGCACCCGGCACTTAACTATCGTGTCTTCAGCGGCTTTCTTGTGTAAAGGTTAAGTCAAGCAAGTAAATGGTTGTATGAATGTAGTATGTGAGGTTCGAGAAGCCAGATATGGCAGGACCCCTAATGCCAAAATTTCCATAATTAAATAATGAATAGGCTAATCCCCATTGAACAATACCCCCTCAGGTGGCTATTTTTATTTTATTATTTACTGTACTTGCAATCTATCGCAATTTGTGGCGGGGTTTCCACCGACCGGCTAGGGCTAATTACAAAAACGGTGACGTGGTAGCAGACATTCAAGACTTAGGTGGGGTTTCCACCGACCTCACATTGCAGAATGCAAATTACATTGACGGAAATTAGAATTTTTCTTTTTATAGAAATCTATTAAAATGTTTGTACTTAACATATCCCATGACGCCATTTTTTAATTGTAGTTAGTTTGTTTGTGATTTTACTGTATGATCATTGAACAATTTTAACTATGGCATATCCAACCACAAAGTAGACTACCTACTTACATTACAGTGTGGTCCTCGACATCGTCATAACAACATAACCTTGCAGAGTTATGGTTTTGATCATGCTCCATGTTTATGTAAAATAAAATATACGATGACTTTGCAAAAGTATAAATAAAGGATATTATAATAATTTGTTAATTAGGAAGTTCCAAGGACATTTTGGCGGCAGTAACATGAAGTAGGCCTAACACTTGTATCGTGTAGTCGCAAACAGCCAAACACACCATATTTTTTATGTTTATATTTTAAATCTAATTAGACCTATCTAATTTTATGATTTTCCGAATAATCCAGTACCAATTGATTCGGATTCAGAGTTCTACTGTACTCATATATCCCATGGTAAAATCAAAATTGGGAAACACGAGTCCATTCAGTATCCAAAAGCATTCATTACTCTGCAGGTTTATGAAGATGGCTACCACGGAGACTGCTGTCGAACTATTCTAGTCGGTGATGTTGATGCTGCTGGTGTCGATTTAGTCAAAGCTTCCGATGCCTGCCTTGAGGCTGGGATCAAAGTGTGCGGGCCCGGCTGTCCTTTTCACGATATCGGAGAAGCTGTTGAAAAAGAGGCGTCAAGAAGAGGTTTCCACATAGTCCCCAGTGTCGCTGGCCACGGCATTGGACAGGAGTTCCATGAATCACCCGATATCTACCATTTTGGTGAGGATAAAGGCACCCAGTTGAGAGGAAGCTGACCGTAGATTATGACCACCCCTAAAATCTGCTGGTTTATGTTCTTTATTCATTTTATTACGGTATAAAGATTTGACCAATCCATCCATGTGAGAGTTTCCTTGGTGACTTCGTGGAACTTGGGGAACATCTTAAATACAGTAATAACACAATGATTCACAGTAAGTGACCAATCCATGCAGTGGATATTTTTTAGGTATATTTTCATATATAGTTCTATAAGGAATTTCTCTTTTCCTATTTATACGGTAGATTGTATAAGGAAAGCTTTGTGATGGTCGAAATTCCGAGATTTCAACGGATAAGCATAATATAAGCATAGCATAAAATAACAGCACTTTCAATCTCACGCTGCATGCTATTTCGGTGTTTTTTTATAAAGGTGTAACTGGTTTGGAAACTACCTGTATAAAATATATAAAATTAAAAAATAATAGTATTAATGGGTTTTCTACGAATGTCTGCCTGCGGCTCTGTACGCCGTGATCAATGTTGTTCTCAACATAAATAATTAGATTACTCGTGACTTCGTGGTATTTCATTTTAATAAACAAAAAATAACAAAAACTTTTAGTTTTTGTTTTAGTTTAGTTTTAGAAAAACTTGTTATAACAACCCGAATTAGTAAAACCCAAATAATCGTTAAGAAATTAACTTTATCTAAGAAACCCACTTGTGTTAGTTTAAAACCCTGAGCGCTTTCGGCAAGAACTGCCATCTACAGAGGGAAACCCACTACCACAGTTACATCTTATCTGCGATTTGAGACTTGCTCAACTCGAGGAGAAGATGTAAATGTGACTAGGGTGAGGAAACCTTGGTTTATATGGGACTGGGGGCGGGAGGGGGCGTGGCTGGTTACCTATTCCTAACCTACTAGCTAGATCTATTAGTGGGGATGATTGTGTGAATGTTATGTCGTTTGTTAATTTTTCCTTATTGTGTAAAGCTCTTTTGATTTCAACATTTTCAAAAAAATTTAAAGTGTAACTTTTCTTTATTTTGTGTAGGGCTGTCCAATTGTGAGGATTGAATGTGTGATTTTCCGAGTTAAGCTGTTTCGCGAATGTGCTGTTGGTGTTGGTGTCTCCTATACCTGTTAAATGTTCTTTGACCCTAGTTTTAAAGCTTCTGCCTGTTTGGCCTATGTAAATTGCGTTACAATTTAGACGATAAACTCCATTGCCTTTTTCTTTTTCTGGTTTGGTTTTGCAGTTCGTGAGTTTATTGGCTAAATTGTTGCGGTTGTACGGGGCTGGTGTTTTGTCTGTTTTAGAAGAAATGAGGTTACTTATTTTTTTCTGTGATTTTTTCTATGTTTTGTATCCTGAAATATGATTTATTGGTTTCCGAGTTTAAGCTCTCTGGGGGGTAAATTAGTTTGAGGTTGTGTTTGATTTTGTGATGTCGGAGGATTCTGTCTATTAGATTGTGAGTGAAATTGTTATTTTGGGCAATTTGTTTTATTGTATTTAATTCATTATTATAGGCCTAGTTGGTTTCATTCATGGGGATGTTAAGGAGCCGAAAAATCATACTATGGAATGCTGCGTGTTTGTGCTGGAATGAGTGAGAAGAATCGACAGGGATTATATTATCGCTATGGGTTTCTTTACGAAATATCTTGAAGTCTAGGGTACTATTATTTCTGGTGATGGTGAGGTCTAAGAAGTTCAGGGAGTTGTTTTCTTCTACTTCCATGGTAAATTGGATTTTTGGGTGAATTGTGTTGATGAAACTTAAGAAATTGTCTAGTTGTCTGTTACTTCCTGTCCAAATGCAGATGAAATCATCCACATACCTTGTCCAGAAAGATAGACATTTAACTAGGGGATTTTTATTGAGCAGAAGTTTGTATTCGAAGTTATCCATAAAAATTTCAGCAGGAAGGGGAGAAAGGGAAGAACCCATAGGTAGGCCTATTTTTTGTTGGTAGTAGTCGGATTCGAAACGGAAATAGTTTTGATGAATGCATGTGTCTAACAGAAGGAGGGTCTCAGAAATAAGGCTGTTCGAGGTATTATTGTGATAGAGTGACTGGGCAACTAATTTACGTACTTCGGGTACGGGAATATTAGTAAACAGATTTTTGACATCGAAAGAGACGAGTTTCGCATTGTTGGATAAGGAAAGGTGCTTAAGGCGGAAAACCAACTCGAATGAGTTTTTGACGCTGTGGCGGGGTTTGAAGTTTGATAGCTCACGTATGTGTTTGTTGAGAAAACAAGCTACTTTGCTGGCTGGGGCACTATTATACGAAACTACTGGGCGGATAGGTTGATTGTGTTTATGAAGTTTAACTAAACCAAAAAATGAAGGAGCTACGTGGTTCATGTTGGTAAATTTGGAATCGTGGTAGAACTTTGTTTAATGGCTTTTTTGGTTGCTTTTTGGAATTTGTTTGTGGGGTCTACTTTAAGTTTTACGAATGTGGATTCGTCAGAAATGAGGTCTCAAAATCAGAGACAGCATAAGCCTTTACCTTAAAGTTTTACATTCAGAACTACCTTCCAAGATCAAATATACACTAAAATTAGTGGCATCACTTACAAAAAACGCACAACACTAAATAAAAAAATAAAAGAACTGAGTCAAAACCTAAATAACAAATCCAACGGAATACATCACACATCACATCGCGACACGAAACATCAGATGCGCGAGACGAACGAGTGTTCCCGGTCTAACCCCCTTCATCGATCGATGCAGACTGGGGTAGGTCAAGGCCTCACGCCTTCAGCGCAGACACTCACTACACTACCCATCACAACACATAAATTCTATCCTCGTACCGTCAACTTATCTAACACGATATTCAACACAAAAGAAATGGAACTTCTCAACAAGGGCCTCAAGTATTGCCCCCATATAGGTCTAAACAAAAACACGTTAGCCAACTTAATGTCAGACACTGAATTCAGCATAAAAAACCGCAATAATGAAAAACACCTAGCAGCAGATATTCTGAAAAACGGCAAACTTACACACAAAAACGATAACACTAAATCTATAAAAAAGAAACTAGCCCAAGATAACCTTACACTCACCAAGGCGGATAAAGGAAATTCTATTGTCGTTGTGTTATTTGACGAATCCACATTCGTAAAACTTAAAGTAGACCCCACAAACAAATTCCAAAAAGCAACCAAAAAAGCCATTAAACAAAGTTCTAATACGATACCTCGAGATATAGCCTATAAATTTACCAACATGAACCCCGTAGCTCCTTCTTTTTTTGGTCTGGTTAAACTTCATAAACCCAATCAACCTATCCGCCCAGTAGTTTCGTATAACAGTGCCCCAGCCAGCAAAGTAGCTAGTTTTCTCAACTAACACATTCGCGAGCTATCAAACATCACACCCCGCCACAACGTCAAAAACTCATTCGAGTTGGTTTCCCGCCTTAAGCACCGTTCCTTATCCAACAATGCGAAACTCGTCTCTTTCGATGTCAAAAATCTGTTTACTAATATTCCCGTACCCGAAGTACGTAAATTAGTTGCCCAGTCACTCTATCACAATAATACCTAGAACAGCCTTATTTCTGAGACCCTTCTTCTGTTAGACACATGCACTCATCAAAACTATTTTCGTTTCGAATCCGACTGCTACCAACAAAAAATAGGCCTACCAATGGGTTCTTCCCTTTCTCCCCTTCTTGCTGAAATTTTTATGGATAACTTCGAACACAAACTTCTGCTCAATAAAAATCCCCTAGTTAAATGTCTATCTTTCTGGACAAACAAGGTATGTGGATGATTTCATCTGCATTTGGACAGGAAGTAACAGACAACTAGACAATTTCTTAAGTTTTATCAACACAATTCACCCAAAAATCCAATTTACCATGGAAGTAGAAGAAAACAACTCCCTGAACTTCTTAGACCTCACCATCACCAGAAATAATAGTACCCTAGACTTCAAGATATTTCGTAAAGAAACCCATAGCGATAATATAATCCCTGTCGATTCTTCTCACCCATTCCAGCACAAACACGCAGCATTCCATAGTATGATTTTTCGACTCCTTAACATCCTCATGAATGAAACCAACTATAATAATGAATTAAATACAATAAAACAAATTGCCCAAAATAACAATTTCAATCACAATCTAATAGACAGAATCCTACGACATCACAAAATCAAACACAACCTCAAACTAATTTACCCCCCAGAGAGCTTAAACCCGGAAACCAATAAATCATATTTCACGATACAATACATAGAAAAAATAAAAATAAAAATTAAGTAACCTCATTTCTTCTAAAACAGACAAAACACCAGCCCCGTACAACCGCAACAATTTAGCCAATAAACTCACGAACTGCAAAACCAAACCAGAAAAAGAAAAAGGCAATAGAGTTTATCGTCTAAATTGTAACGCAATTTACATAGGCCAAACAGGCAGAAGCTTTAAAACTAGGGTCAAAGAACATTTAACCGGTATAGGAGACACCAACACCAACAGCACATTCGCGAAACAGCTTAACTCGGAAAATCACACATTCAATCCTCACAATTGGACAGCCCTACACAAAATAAAGAAAAGTTACACTTTAAATTTTTTTGAAAATATTGAAATCAAAAGAGCTTTACACAATAAGGAAAAATTAACAAACGACATAACATTCACACAATCATCCCCTCTAATAGATCTAGCTAGTAAGTTAGGAATAGGTAACCAGCCACGCCCCCTCCCGCCCCCAGTCCCATATAAACCAAGGTTTCCTCACCCTAGTCACATTTACATCTTCTCCTCGAGTTGAGCAAGTCTCAAATCGCAGATAAGATGTAACTGTGGTAGTGGGTTTCCCTCTGTAGATGGCAGTTCTTGCCGAAAGCGCTCAGGGTTTTAAACTAACACAAGTGGGTTTCTTAGATAAAGTTAATTTCTTAACGATTATTTGGGTTTTACTAATTCGGGTTGTTATAACAAGTTTTTCTAAAACTCTAAGTTTTTGTTATTTTTTGTTTATTGTTGTTCTCAAGACTGACCGGCCATATTTCCTCATGATCAGTCGTAGTCTGGGCAACAAAGAAACCGTGCAACCCTTCATTCTATTCTGATCATAATTTTCGTTTTATTTAGTCAGTTATTTCAATGTTTCTGTTATTGTTTCAGCGGGTGGCCCTGATTTCGGAGTAATGGTGGCGGGTAATACGTTTACTATCGAACCGGCCATCACGCATGGTGACGGGGAAATAGAAGTACTGGAGGATGGATGGACTGCAGTCACTGTCGATAAGTCAAGGAGCGCCCAAGCCGAGCACACAATACTCATTACAAAAGATGGGGTAGAAATTCTCACCCAGTAGAATAAAATAAGCCCCTAGAAATCAGTTCCCTGCCTAGTGTATAGCCTGTACCTATGGTTACATTCTACGGTCTACTTTGGCATGCTATCATGATTAAGGTTAAGATTATTACCAGCAACTGCAAAACTGCTATTTTGATGTTTTTAAATGAATATTGATTTTCAATTAAAAAAATACGAACTTCGATATTGGAGGCAGGAGTAAATGATTAAAATGTTTTTTTTTTCACTATAAGCAATGTATTATATTAAAATGTTGGGAAGCAGAATAGACTGAGCGAAAGTATAGGCGTGGGTGATGGAGCAAGTTTGCAATCACACATTCAAGCGTTATCAGATATTTAATTTTATTCAAAGTCAGATTTGTACTTGTACTAGTATTAGTAGTGCGTTACGTTATTAGCATATTTTATCAATTCAGTAATCTCTTATGTAAACTTGGTAGATCGATTTCATACTAGCCTATCAGCAATGTGTGGGAGCGGCTAGAAGATTTGAGCCAAGTCAAGGAAGCTTCACCGAAATTAGTGTTTAAAACTAGATCAAGGGTGGGCTCTGCCCGCCACGGAGCCATGCTATTTTATATTACTATAGACTGTGGCCAACATTGCTCCATTGATAAATCATTGCAACAATTTTAATGTATCAGAAAAACTGATGTTCCCCCAAAGTTCTTTAGTTTTTTGAATTGTAAGGATATTGTGATAACATGTTTGTGATTGTTTGAGAGTTTATTTTGTGTGTCAAACAGGGAATGGCTAATTTGGCGAGTTAAAAATATGAACCCTTGACATCATGTAAGTTTTATTTAACCAGAAACAGCTTGTTGCATGCTTTTAATAATTACAGCAGTGTTCCTGACTGAACCTCATTACATTGCATTAAAAAAGGTTTTGTTAGACTAAACCATGGTCGAGTGCTTCCAGACTTTGTGGGAATCTGTTCTGTGGTTTATTTACGGGCCGTTGTCTCGCATAAGCTGTGCCCACTTCTAAGCAATATGTATGTTATGCCTAATGATTTGTAAGCAATAATTCGAAGACGTTCCTTTGCTATCCACTGAGAAATTAAAATTTTGTTACCATAACGTTTGATCAGTTGAACACCTACCGTCAGGGAATGGGGCTGAACATTTTCAATCTTGTGGCAGCTTATAGACATTTGCCCATGAAAAACCTAACAAACTTCCCTACACTATTAGGGGTATTCACTGCATTTCGATTTCCCTAAGGGAATGTTGGACCAAACTCCAGTTTTTCTACGGTAGAAAAATAATGTCATAGGGAAATGCATTTCAAAACATTCTCCCACTTTCCCCAACTACTTGGTTGGATAAACTGAACTTGGGAAATCGAAAACGCCAAACGGCCATATTTGTTGTTTTGCATTTGAATTTTGGTTTTTATTTTTATTTAATTTTAAAAAAATGAGCTCTGCGACAGAAATTAATAAAAAAAACAACAAAAGGAAACATATGGCAAGAGGTGGACTACAGCAGATGTTCATAAGTTAAGCGAAGGCAAAGAAACTTTGGAATTAGGTTAGGTTAGGTCGGGTAAAGTCGGAAACTTAGAGATATACGTTTCCATGGCAATTACTTTTCTACCGTAGAAAAACTGTTCTATTCCTACTTTCCCTTGGGGAAATCGAAATGCAGTGAATACCCCTATTATTAGCATTATACATTTTTACATGCAAAGCCAGGTAACAACAAATTAGTTGTCAATTCTTTTATGATACATACTAGGCATTAGTTTGGCACCACTCCGAAGAACTCAAAATTTTGTAAACAAAGGCTGTCGTGAGTTATTTTGACAAAATTAATTAACACCTTTTGAAAAATCTCTTCAAAAGACTATTCTTAAGTGTTTAAATCGGTGGATTGAGAAATTAATTAATTTCATTAAGAAAACCAGCCACTTTTTTTTTACATGAAGCTTGGAACGCTTCACCTTAAAGTGATGATAAATTAAAAAAATTCATTATTAGGTTGGTTCTGTCTTAATGAAAAAACAAACCACACCATCATATTACTATTGTATTATATTAGGCTGGGGTAGTTCTAAATTACAAAACAGTGATGGGGAAGGTTCCAAAATATTTTGTAAGCAAATGGTCGCGTATTTTTGACAAAATTAAGGCTCAGCCGCTGAGCCTCCAAGGTATAATCTTAGAATTGTATGCAGTTCCACTGAAGATGTCGACCGCAGATGTTGACGATACGTTTGTGGGTACGCTTTCAGAACGACCACAGCCTATCATCCCGGATTCTACTGCTTCGTCACAATGCAAACTTCAACTGTTATATTTAATTTCGTCAAAAATACACAATCCTTGTTTACAAAATATTTTGAAAACTGTACCTGAAGTACATAATTACTTATCTAGATGTATTTTTTAAAACGACCGGGGTCAAGCCAGCAAACAACCTAATGTCGTACGCTAATAATGCTACATAACGTAGTGTGCCCTGGCCTAAGGAATACAAATCAGTTTTACAATTCATAGATATACAGTACTTTTCGTCTGTCTCAATTTCGTCTCAATTCGCTGAGCCCCATATGCTTCCGTGAGTGCACCTGCACCCGAATATGCAAAATCCGTACAATTCCTGAATCAGCTATGCTAAAACTAGCATATAAGCAATTAACACGCAGAGAAATTATATAAACTTTCAAATATTTAACAGATAGTTAAGGCAGCTTCCAAATTATACGTGAAAATTTTAAGCAATTGAATTGCAAACTACACCATTCGCGTAGACTAGGATACTGCCATCAGAAAGCATGAAATAAAATTAAAATGTAGGAAGATGCAATTAAAATACACTGTTGAACGTATCAGGAGAAAAAGTATGGTGAAAGACTTATCTGTGAGGTAGGCCCTATAGAATTAATACTAACTAGTCAGCTGTGATGGTAAATGGCAAACTTGCAACTTTGGTAGGTAATTCTTACTCTTAAATAACACCTGTAACAGGATTAAAGAATAGTCATTGACAGAATGAAAAAACAGTACGACAATGTCAGACGTGGCACCGTATTATAGATAGACCTCAGATATGACCATGCCACTAAAAGTTACCAGTATGATTCTAAACAGCTCAGATGAGTAGCGAACCACAGATTAGTGATTTCTCTCACTTACTAGCACAATCATATCAGTCAACAAATATTGGCCTTAACTGGTTTCAACTACCAATCGTAAAGAATGTCAACACTGGAAACAAGTTTCGACGGTCTATCTTACAGTGAACGCAATTAACATAATTAAAGTACGATGTAAATAATAATTACCTATTAGACATGGAAGCACATCTGTTAGAGGGGGGTTAATGTCCTTGTGATGTAGGCAGACTGATAGGCAGTATTGGGAGTGGGGAGGGGAGGGGGTTTCGGGGCTTGCTTGAAAACACTGACGCAATGCGACACCACAGCTCGTGTCAAACGTATCACGGCCCAATGAACGGAGAATTGTAAAATGAGGGCGCCAAAGCCTTTGTAGAGTCCTGATACTCCTTCAGAGGACATGATAGATGAGTAACAGTCACCAATTCCTTCGTAAGCAGTCAGAATGGCGACGACTTCGGACCCGGTATCCAGATTATCGACAATAGTTCTTGTCCCTTGCAGGTGCAGTCTGAAATAGAACAAGTTTGCAATTGAATGGGATATTACTGTATATTTTCCCCCTAGATCGAAACCGGTCGATTTTGGTATTTGGATAGCTTTTACTGCAGTCTTTGGCTTGTAAGCAGTTAGCCTCCTTTTTCAAACCTGAGGTTTTACATTGTGTCCCTCTGGTTACACCTTTCCTTAGTTCTTATAGCTGCTGTGATAGCCCCTTGACTAAGCCCTGTTTTTGCTTCGCTATAGTTCGGGTATCATTCTTCCCCCTAGCGTAGCCACTCAACTGTTTCACCTGTCAAGCCTACTAGTGTCTGCACATTTTGACTTTGCCGCAGTCTCTATTATGTACAATGTACATGGAACATAGCAGGAGCACGGTGCACAGTGCACAGTGTTCACATTGTTAACTTTGAGAAATTGCTGCAAATCAGAGATTCCAACAGGAAGCAATGTGTTTCCACAAGCCATGCCGATGGCACGTAACATTATATTAGTGGAGTCATTGGTAAATCAGTAGTAAAAATGATATCGAACTATGGATACTAACCTATGCAAAATTGTCTCCAGTGGGTAGCAAATAACTTCCGAAGCCACCAAGCCAATGAACGCTGCGGTTGCTTCCATATTCTGAATTCTATCCTCATTCAATGGATTATCTTTATAGAGAGCTCCCTGAAATTAATTAAAAACACTCAACTCAAATACCAGTATCGATAATACCTATACTTGAGAGTACATACTACAATGCTATGGCTCAACTGTGTGACTAGCAATTAAAAGCCTGATACACTGTTTTTTCCAAAATAATCATAAACTGCTGGTTTAGAGCATTGACTTCTAGCACATCGCAGCGAGATCCAAGCGCTTTACCACAAATGACAGAGTAAGTCTAGGACTTCTCTTCGCTTGATTTTCTATAATTTTGGATAATTTCTATGCTAGTTCAGAGGAATCCTGTATAGCTAAAACGTGAAATTATGGCATTTGTGACCTCCGGTTAACGCATCGCTTAAAATGTCGAAATAACATTTATTTTCTTATGGTGACAGCCATGCCCCAAGTTCATGACATCCGACATTCCAGGATCCCAGCAGGCCACAGAACGACCGGTCTCAATGAACAGCCCAACCATCTTTGGTGAACCAAGACCAGTGGCGGATTAAACAAAAAGTTTTGGGAGAGGCGGATCTCATTGGAAATGCAAGTACCCCTTTCCGACATTGCCGCAGCGTCGAAAAGGAAGGCTCGGCACTAGCCCCAGTAGACGGCAAGACAACAAGAATACTTAGTTTCTTATTGTTGGAAAAGGTGTTGTTAAAACTAATGTTCGAAATTATTTTTTTACTCTATGTGATGGAAAATGCATCTTTCTTTTTTCATAGCTTTGGGTAAGTAGGGGGGCGACCCCCCCCCCCCCCCTTTACTCCGCTCTGGCCAGACCCGGAAGTTGAAATGATAAGATACATGTGATGAGGCAGTAGAATCAGGGCTGATAGGCTGTGTTCGATCTGAAAGAAATATAGAAGTACGCTTCAGATCAACCACGACCGGCGACTCATCGACCCGGATTCTACTGCTTCATCATTTCACGCCGACCGTGAAAGCCACTGTAAGCATATTGATTAAGATACGTACTCTTTTCGATTGCTCCGCACGGCTTTTTAAATGCATCGTCCTCGATGCAACGCCCTGTACGGCAAGGTAGATAAAGTACTTGAACATTCCATGGAGTACAGTAGGACCAATCAGAGCACAGACGGAGAGCATGCGGCCTTTGACGGGCGATCCCCAACTCACAATACGGCACAGTCCTTCTTTGAAGACATCAAAAAGACCCGGCTTTTCACTGGCAATGTCACTTTGAACAGTCTCAACAAGACTAGCAGAGTAAAAAGGTGTGATAATCGCCAAACTAATGCTGGAAACAAAATGGGGATTTATTAATCGATTAACAATGTGTACCATAGCGAGCACAGTTCTACGAAAGTAGATGAAGGAATTCTAAATTATGTGATGAAATTAGCAGAATACTACATTAAAAATATAGCTGAGGCCCAAATAACTAGTTTCTTTTAATCTTAAACGGTCTTATTTGCTAGTTTGTCACAGTATTATTATGTTTTTATAAAATTTGAGATCACTACTGCGGCATTCACGCCGTCTATCACACCACGTTAGTAAAATAGAATAGATCACGCCTAATCATAAGCTAAGTATGGCCAATAGCGGGCGAAGGGGGAAATGCCACAGGAAATATGAAATGAGTTGTGGGGTTTCAACATAAAAAAGAAAATATCGAAAAATGAACTACTCAACAGGCAGGGCTAACAAAAGAGTCGCATGCGCAGAAATGCACATGACCTTGGGTTACAACTACGGGAATCGATGCCTGAGCTGTGGGGCATTTTGTTGGCTTATGATGGGGACGACCAGCTTAGGCTTGGTCACAACTGCGGAATCGTCGCTTGACTGAGCCGAGGGTGGCTATCTTGCTAGCCGTGGGGTCAAGGACAAAAATGATTGACTGGCGCATTCTTTTAATGTGAATACAACTCTAAAATTTTTAGCTAGTTTCCTAACTAATATATAACTATAGTAGGGGAGCTTAAGCGGGAATTTACTCGAGCGCGTCAGATTAAGGTATGCTAAGTTCTTCTTCTTCGGCCGGTACTCCCCTGCGCCGAAGGAATATATTTATAAATTAACAATTATACCCTTTTAATACAAATAACCTGTGGGCCCCATGTTAATCAACTTGTCAGAGGCTAGCACAGTAAAAGCTATAGATGATGCAATATGTTTTCTATTTCACGTCTGTGTTAGCAATATTAATAATAATAATAAACGTCTTTAGTGAAAAAAAAAAAAAACACAACACTGTTCGCAGCGAATATTAGGGCCATGGGCCCTCTCTTACAATTAACTGCTTAAACTAGAATGATGACTGTAAAAAAAATAATCTCATTCCCACACATTCACACTCAGTTTCACGACTTTCACTCACTAGGAATTGTTCGATGCCTGAAGGTCAAAGAGGTATTTTGAATAGTTTTTCTTGAAAAGGTATATAGAAGCGCAATGACGCATTTCAGTGGGTATTGCGTTCCATAATGAGGAGGATGAAATAAGAAAAGAGGAATGAAAAATATGAGAATGGGAGAGATGAATTCATTACATGCTAAGTAGTGTATATTTCACTAAACTGACCATTTGAGTGTGACCTAAAGAAACTGGAGAACTTTAAAGATGTGCAGCTGCGTGATGCCTATATTTCTCACCGCGTCCCCACTTTTAGTTCTGTTGCCATGACGCCATGATATTATTTCCAACGTTTTTGCTAATTTTGTGATTTTTAATTTATTTTTAATAAAAGTTATGAGAATTAAAGTTTATAAATATTTACTATTTAATATGATTAATATGAATATAATATAATACTATATTTAATAATTCCTGAGCTTTTCAAATAATTAAGTTCAATGATTTTAAAAAATCGAAGAAATTTTTTTTCTTTTAATTGTCAGATTAGGCAGATTCCTCCAGATAATTGTCAGCTTATTATACAGCACGTCTAGGACATATAGATGAACCATATATATCAATATCTGACGCTCGAGTATGTCCACGCAACAGTTTTTTTTTTTTACATTTTTGAAAATCTATAGGCGCTTCGCTGAAGAGGTATACATTATATAACATTTTTTTTCTTTTTATCATCTAAGCTTTGCAACCCAATAGGTCTCTATGACGCCCCACTTAGCATCGCGGGCTCCCCTACTACTAGTGTCAGGGGCAGAACTTGTAACAGCGCATGGATCGGTACAATTTAACAGTAGAATGTTCTCTCCTGGCGATCCGGTGTTGGTTATGGAACGATGGCTATATGGTTAGACATTCTTATGAAAACTTACCACTTTAGAGCAATATGTTGCCCCATAGACTTCAGAGTGCTACTACTATTTATTTCCCTGGAAGTAAAAGAAAAATGTTAAGACAACATAGCCATAAATTTTCAAAAAAAGAACTGTCTCTGTTTTAATTAACAAAGATTTAATCATAATTTTTATTACGAGTAACTTAAACAGAACTGTTTAAGCTATATCTAAATTTACGACGTGAAGTTCAAGTGATGTATCGCGCTTTTCAAGGAGATTCAGTATAAATTACTGAGACATTCATCTTGGATTTCTTTAGCAGTCCCTGCATTTTTTATTTGATTACAAACTTACTTTGGCCAGGGTGTGAACTTGGAGAAGGAATCTTCCACAGCTAGGGTCATTCCGCGGACAAGTAGACAACTTCCAAGTCCTTTCCATAGAACTGATATTCCTTGTGTTTGATGGAGTCGCAAGACTACGGGTACTAGTGAAAAAGGTATCACATGCCACCTTAAACTACTTGGCTGGACTTGGCACTGTCTCCGCAGAACAACAAAGGGATGGCTCAGGAAATTTTCAGTGATGAGTGTCGCCACTTCAACATAGTGGTGAACTGCAATACCTGCGAGAAATAATTAAGTGATTGAAAGTGATTCTCTTTTCTGATCTATAGGTCCACTGCACATTTGACATTTTATAATGGTATGTAAGGCTACTCATTCAATGCAAAACAGCTGAACGGTTGTGGCTGTGTCTAGCCCATAAATTTGACCCTGAACAAGTTGGTGGCCTATATGGTGATTTATCAAAATTTAGATATATATTCACAAGCTATTTTTTTCAAATCTTAAAATAAAACAAATAATGTATATCGAATTACCACAATCTTTGTTGACAGTTTCCTCGGGTTTTTCATCGGGCACAGCCGGTTTTAAATGAAGTTCAGTCGGACGCAGGCGACGTGCGGGCTCATTTCTTGGCGCAAAAGATTTTAACTGATCACTATACGCCACATCATATGGATACTGCTCAATTCCGGCCATAACTTAATATTATTTAAACTACAAAATTACAAAACATTTTACAGATTCCGTTTTTCTTCTTGTTTTTAATTTTGCATCCAGCAGAAGATTTTTTGTCGTGGATGCAGACCAGTCACTCCATGTTAAAAACTTGATTAATCCAATAAAGGCCAACCTCAGTTCTGCTACCAGAAACGAGAGGCGCTGTCTGTTTCCCGCCAGTATTCAAATTATCCTACTTTTCTTAAATAAATTTTTAAGTGAAAATATTTCCAAATATTAGCTAATGTAAATGCAACCTCACTGAAATTCAGGTTTACCATCACCTCAACTTATAATTGCAGCAGTAATATTCCATATTGAACTCTGACAATGCAAAAATTCAATCTTTTCATACACTTATGCATGTTAAGTCTAACACTAGTGAATAAAATCTATGTAAAGTAATTTGGTAGACCACGAAATTATTCTATAGGACGTTTTGATGCTTTAATTTTTCCTCTTCTTATCCCCTAAGGGGGAAGGTGTTCCGGCATTGGCGCTTCTACAGCCATCTAAATGACAATGCGAGTTGGTCCACACCTGTCTGAATGTGTCTCGGCAGCGTCATCTCCGCTTCTCCTATTTCCTGGTACCACAATCTCCTCATCCTTTTCCAGGGGATGAGTTTCACCTCACCCTTGAACATGCCGATTCCATAATAGGCGCTTTCCCCCTAGCTTGAGTTATTTCGGCAGTTTTCAACCCAGCTTTGAACTGGTGGCTCCTTTGCCTGTCTGCCAGGGTTTCTTCAGCTGCCCAGCGTAGCAACCTCACCTCCGCCGTATCAGCTAGTAGCCTACCACGTCCATATATCAAGCAGTGCCTAACCACTTGCTAATAATTATTTCTAGTCATTTAACTTTTTCGGTATATCTTTCTGTCTACTAATAGCCTTATTCTTGCCATTTCTCAGAATTTGGCATACGCCTTCTCTTTCTATCATTGATGGAGAAGCCCTAAATTATATACCGACAGTAAGTTAGGGCCTAGGTTACATTTTAACAGTGCCTACTTGCTACCTGCTTGGTTGAGTTGAGAGTTGAAGAAACTAGCCTTAGCGAGACTTTAAATGTTATGGCACCTACTCTTGTCTACCATAACAAATACAATAGTAGCTATCATTTAATTTGTGAAATAGAAAATTACTCAGGTTATTAAATTCCTAAAAAAACACTAGATATTCTTAATTTAAATCCTTTTATTTTTATAACTTTCCACTCTGAAATACTGTCACCACCCGAACATTAGCCCTGGCCTTCCATCAGATTGCAAGCAATTTCCCTTCCCATTTCAACAGACTTAGGACTGTCCAGTGAAAGGCAGGCAGGCTACAAACAGTCATCAGAGAAGTGATGTAGATGCTGAAATAAAACGTTCGTTACCTAGGAAGGATGCTTTTTGGAGGAAAATGGATAGGGTAGAGTATGGGTAGGAAGGAAACGCAGCAGTACGGCAACTAGGAAAGGCACAGTATCCCGTACTTGACACGTACTTGGGGTAGTCAGAGTTAGTCTTGTACGCAAGTTCGTTCGTTAGTAGGTTTGAGCGTAGCTATAAGCTGTGAACAATAAAATAAAATATTAGCTGGGGGGGGGGGGGGGAATAACGACTCAGGCGGGGTGACCATATTTCAGGGTCCAGCTGAGTCTTCTCTGTAATTCCCCCAGGGGGCAAGCAAGCGGCTCCGGGAGGAACCAGCGAGATTTCCAATATGATCAACATATCATCAGGGATGACTAGGTATCCAGAAGAACTAGCAAACGTAATTTAAAACGTACGAAGACTACCTTATGCATCATATAATAAGGTATTTTTAATTTTCGAAACTGTAGTTTTTTCATAAAACGCTAATAATTTATAAACAATAACTTTTCACGTATAGCTACAATATGAAAAAACTACAATAATTTCGAAAATTAAAAATACCTTATTGTATGATGCATGAAGTAGTCTTCTACAACTTAAATGAGCCTTTAATAACTTGATTAGTTAATTAAATAAAAACGAAAAGGATTAAATTATGGGCAGGCAATTTTTTTTTTTTTTTTTTTTTTTTTTTTAAATAGAGCCCCAACCTCGCTCTATGAAATGGTGGCAACCGACCCGGTTTCGAATACCTAGGCTGGTTTCAAGTACCGCAATCACCTCCCGAAAATCTGAACGGAACGAATAAGAGTCTGCCCAATGAAAATGGACTCTTGTCTGGATAGAATAGCCTGAATGTAAGTGTAAGCGGAACAGGGAGAAGGAAAAGGCCAATAGGACAAAAAACCTTCTCATGTGTCTGAATGATTTTGTGTGATTACCGTATTAATTTATATAGGAAGAGAGATAGAAGATAGTAAGGAGACAGGAAAGAGTTCTGTCTTAAAACTAAGATGTGTAGTAGAATTATCTCAATATGCGTGAGAATTGCTCGGGACGCAGCTTATCTTTTCATCCCGAACTTTCTCAACACCACGAAGTGTGCAAGAATTGAGTGTCTTGTGGTGATCTGTAAAAAACACATTAAATTAAGTATGTGTAGCCGCTGCGGGTGCCACTGGACAGTGGTGCCATCAACTTGAACACCAGCTGATCGAACTGGGTCGGTCTCTGTCACACCATGGCCAGCAGCTCGCAGGGCCACAAACAAGAGTCTGTAAGGGAAGGTTATGGTAGTAACAAGGGTCGCGGAACAGGGGTAATGGGATGGGGTCTTGTGAAATCCTAAGTAGATGGGGCCCACCTTGCGACACTGGACCAGTCTGTACGGAATATGTGCCTGTAAAAGAAGTAGGAGTGATTAATGAAATTCCAGACGCGAACCACAGGAACTGTTTAATTTGCCTGTTCTTCAGTTAGTTGGTTTCTCATTGATGGCTCTGTAGGTTCGGACAGCTCTGTAATCTGAAACAGAAAGACGTTAGCTGATATCTGGAACAGAAGAAACGTTAGCTGCTCTTCACGGGATTTGGACCTGCAAGAGAATGTGTGCTAGTACGAGGACTGACTATAACATGGGTTTTACATTATACTAGGTACAGTATGATTGTACACTATTCATGGCTGATGGTGCAAAGGTGCCACGGGACGCCATTTACACATGCCAATTTCCTATGGGACGTTGGGACGTACACTGTTATGTAAGTGGAAGTATTTTAGGGTTTATACTTAACATTAATGAAGGATTAACTAATCAAGAACTATTATCGAATTCTCTATTTTTTATCTGTTTTCTCATTCGGCAAAGTACATCTTGCAATGGAATCGGAAAGATTTTTGGAGTACGAGTCTTGGGCCCTTTTAAGACTAAATCCATGAAATACAGCATGAAAAGGCCGCAATCATTGCCGTTGCTTTGCTGGGGGACAGGGCACATAAAAAAATTAACACTAGGACTTCTGCTCTTAAGTACAGCTTTGAAATTTTCAGCTGTTTGGTAGGCCACATTTTCATTAGTTTTCCCTGAAGAGTCCATGTGATAGAAAGTTCTAATCTTTTTGAAATAAACCAACAAACTCCAATGAGTCCCAATCTCACCCATCTTGGAGTTATTGACGGGAAATAAAATCTTATCAACTGCTCCATTCAAAGCTGATAAATGGGACTCAGCCAATTCTGGGCTATTTAATAGAACGTTTGAAATCAGTGGGTTCACTAAAAGAAAAGAATTCGATGATTTTATATACGTTTTCCTCAAATACAAAAGATAGTAGTTAACATCACTATCATCCAACCAAGCATCGACGCTGACGCCAGCATTGACATCGTTTGTGTCTTGTAGAATGTTCTTAAATACAGGCACTCCAGTAACCTTCCTTTTCCTATATCGACCGCTAGAGTATCTCTAGCAATTTCGATGTTTTCCAAATTTTCAGGAAGCATTCTCTTCAAAACTTCTCCAGCAACTTCGGTGGCTTTCATAACACATAGATAAGGATACTTCAATGATATACCTTAGATATTTTATTAGGTTTCACCCGCAATGAAACAACTGTGGCTGTTTTCTTGGATATAGAGTCCGCCTACGACAATGTCAACCTCTCTATTCTTTATAAAATTCTGCTGGACACAGGTCTACACCCGCAGGTTGCCCACCGCTTAATAGCGCTCATCTGGGAAAGAAATATTTCAGTCAGAATAAATGGTCAGCTACACGGCCCACGTGTGACGGGACACGGTTTGCCACAGGGATCAATTTTAAGCACAATTTTATTTATTTTATACATTGCTCGCATTGAGTCGGTGATGACGTCTAAGGTAAAAATGATAACATACGCCGATGACGTATGTGTATACAACGCATGTGATAACTGGGGAAATGCGATCTTAGAACTTGACCAAACTATAAAAAATCTGACAGCATATCTTAATGAATTAGGTCTTAGCATCTCTCCAGTTAAAACAGAAGTATGTGTTTTCACCAGAAGGAGAAGACTCCCATACCAGGGATCTAAAATTAATTTTGGAGGCATGCCTCTTAATGTAGTTGAAAACGTTAAGTTTTTGGGGATTAATCTAACAAAGCGTTTGTCTTGGAACAGTCAGATTGACCAAATTATAGTTAAGTGTGAAAAGCATATGAACATTTTGCGGTCGATAACGAACGCTCACTGGGGGGCCGACCCCCAAACTGCTATGGCCTATTACCGCGGCACTGTGCGCGCGACGATGGACTATGGGGCCTGCATTTATGCTTCAGCTAGCAACACCCAGATTAAAAAACTAGAGAGATTACAGTCATGCTGTTTAAGGATGATCCTTGGCAGCTTGCAATCAACGCCACTAAATATTATAAATGCAGAAGCTGGGGAGCCTCCAGTAGGGTGTAGATTTAAAATGTTAGCTGATAGGTACACACTGAGCACGTACAATCGCTGCCAAACCATTTTTAGCCGCCTAAACCAGCTAGCAGTGTCCAACCTTACAGAGCCATATTGGCAAAAGAAAAAATCACCGATACTATGCGATAGCTACTACGACCTTAGCATGTTTTTCCCCCTCATAACATCATCCGAAAAACCACTTTCTTTCAGCCTTCCCTACAAGCAATTAATTTCCACACCAAGCGTGTACATACACCCGCATACCGATTTCTCCAAATTTGAGCTGAGAGAATTATTGTCAGAGAAGTGACCGGACGCCCTGTATGTATATAGTGATGGGTCCCGAATGTGTGAAAAAGTAGGTAGCGCCTTTTATATAGAAAAATTAGAAGTAAAAAAAGACTTTCGCATAGCAGACTTTGCGTCCGTTTACACCGCGGAATTAATTGCCATTCAGATGGCGATGGAATACATTGTAGCATTAAGGGGAGCCCGCATTAAAAAAGTGGTGTTTTTGACTGACTCCTTGAGCTTAGTGGAGAAATTTAGAAACATCTCTCCGAGATCCGATTTTATAAAGCCAGAGATTGACATACTGACCCTTCTCGAACAGCTAGCCTGTAAAGGATGGGAACACCAATTTATTTGGATTAAGGCACATGTCGGGATCGTAGGAAACGAGACGGCAGACGCTTTGGCCAAGGAAGCTACCCGTCATAGGTGCATTGACATGCAGGACCCGGTATGTCCCCCGTCCGACTTGGGTTTTCACATAAGACAGTCACTGTTGGCGAAGTGGCAGGGACTATTCTCCACTCACCCAGCTGGGGTTCAGTATAAGGAGATCTTCCCAAAAATATCATTTTCTCCGTGGTTTAAAGGTTACCAGTCACCACTCACAAAAAATTTTTATACGACCATTACAAGACTGAGAAGTGGCCATGGGGTCACGACGAGGTACTTGTGGAAGATAGGTAGGGACCCCAGTGGCATGTGCGACACTTGTCCGGGGTCAACTGAAACCCTACAGCATATTATATTAGAATGCCCATCACACTCAGCACAACGTACAGTCCTCCTTAATTGCCTCCCAAATTCCATAGTCAGACCTTTCAATCTACTTTCAATTTTAGAAACATCCAGCCCAACAATATATTTTGCTCTTCATAATTTTTTAAAAAAACAGTAAAAAAGCTATTTAAGACTGCCGCACATTAGTGGCTGAATGGCTCCCCATCGCCGACGCCAAAGGAAAAAAATAAATAAATAAATAAAAATAAAATACTTCAATGACTTAGTCATCAATCTGTATTCCTTGATTGTTATAAAATCGTGCTCAGGCAAAATTGTATCTGACAATAAATAATTCTGGCATTCGAAGCAATTTTTAATTTCTTTCACTTTGCTAATTTGTTTTACAATAAACCCGGCCACATATGAAAACTCATCCCCGTTAGTATTATGCGTAGTACTTGAAACTTTCAATTTTGAAATAAATGTTTTTACATCTTCGTTTTGAATAGCATATTTATTTTTACTTACTTTGGATTCTGATGGAACAGTTGACCTAAGGAAAGATTGCACGCTAAGCAAGAGGTCACTGGCATCTTCCTCACAATTAGAATTAGCTGATTTCATTTTTTTAAAGTTAGAAAT
Source organism: Psococerastis gibbosa (assembly GCA_963971405.1). Taxonomy (NCBI): domain Eukaryota; kingdom Metazoa; phylum Arthropoda; class Insecta; order Psocodea; family Psocidae; genus Psococerastis; species Psococerastis gibbosa. The sequence goes on from OZ020487.1 coordinate 29,881,791, forward strand.
GGCGACAGACTTTAATGACCCCTTAAAATGAAAAATATTTGGATTTTTGTTATGAGACTTGATTATTGAAAATAAATTCTCTACAGGGTCCTGATTGAAAAATCGGGTGCAAACATACCTCATGCCTTTCACATGAGCTAAATGGTGGCGTAACTCCTTTAAGGAACGAAGCGTCCTAACCCAACCTTTCGCAAATTTCCCCTGCATTTTTACACCGCTACTGTTTATTCCCTTCAATGAACTAAAAATCCTAATTGCCTTTAGCCATTCCATATTGTGGGAACTTTCCGCACTGTAAGCGATTTTATATGGATAACCCCTTTCAGGTCTGTTTGATTTGGCATTAACAGTATCGAATAAGTTATTCATAAATAAAATGAATTGTGCTGTATCCCTCGCGTTTGATGTTATTAACAATTTTTCTGCCTTACAACGCATACCAGCGTAAACAGAATAACTGAACGCACGAGTGGCAGGCAGTACCTTCATTCTAGGGATCTTATTCGGAATGACACATCTATCAGTCAACTTCCGTGCAAGTCTAGCCCTGATCAGCAGCGTAAAAATCTGTGACATGGGACCATGAAGCTGTTTTTTTCCCGTCATATGTAAAGTCATACTCTATTAAGTTGTTTCGTGTGGCTTTAAGTAAATGAGGAGCATCAAAAACAACATAAATGTTATTACCATCGACTGGAAAGTAACCCAAGTCATATGATGCCCCCTTCGTATGAGTTAGTAATTGTTTCACAGCCGATACATTCGTTTCACCCATGTCGCACACTTTAGCTAATACCGTAAAGCCAGCTTCAAAAGTTTGACGTAATATTTTTGGAATAAGTTCTGTTAGTTTAAGAGGGATGTAATGTAACTCGCCTCCTCGACTCGTCGAAGGTGCATCCTGGATAACGCTAAATGAGTTACACCTCTGCGCCTCAACCGTGTTACAACTAGCAGAGCAAATGGCCAACGCAAGACTTAGGACCAACGGCCCTTTTCAGGGCGGCGACGAAGCCGTTCAGCGGCGGAAACGTTCTTTAAACGTGCTATTCTGGAACGCAGGCGGACTGAACCATGCCAAGTTCAGCGAGCTGAAGAACCTTTTTTATTTACATGATATCGACGTTTTTATCATCACTGAAGCTGGTGCCGCAACTGACAATGTGGAATCCTACCAACTAAGTGAATACACAACTCACACAATCCGTCGAGCGCGTCAAGTAGCCAGTGGAATCCTTGTCGGCACCAGAAACGACACAACAACCTCCTTTAAATGCCTACATAAAATGGAAGTACAAGATAAAATTGAAGTTGTCCAAATTGACATGTGGCTGGACAACAACCATTTCCGAATAGTGGCGGCCTACAACCCCCCACAAAACAAGTTCGACAACCTGATTATTGAGCAAGCCATCACCAAATCCACCATCGTTATCGGCGATTTCAACGCCCCGTCTACCCGATGGGGTTACCCTCGCACCTCACCTGTGGGAAGCATTATGGAGGTCCTGATTGACAACGCATCACTGCAGCCTATCAATACGGAGCCAACCTTCCTATCCTTTGCAGGACAATCAGGCCGCCCTGACCTAATACTACCACACGCCTACCTCGCGCCTAGATGTGAACATCAACTCCTCGATGACCCCTCGGGATGTGGCCACCGTATTATATTGACAAAGCTAAAGCCCAACGACCCCGTAGAGAAAAGAAAAGTGTACACAAGATGGAACTTCAAAAAGGCTAAATGGATAGACTACGGAGCCGAAACAGACCTGCTGATCACGCCAAATATCATCGCTGCCAACCCAGACCTTTCCTTCTCAGCAATTACGAAGGCCATACTTGTCTCAGCAAAAAAGCATATACCTAGAGGGCAAGTAAAAAAATACGCCCCCTTTTGGAACAAAAAGCTAACTGAACTAAAAATTACGCGGAACCAAGCTAGGACTGCCGCTGAACGTAGCCACGATTTGAACGACTGTATCAGGCTAAGAAAAGCACAAGCATGCCTTCAGGGAGAGATAACCCAGAGCAAGAGAAGCAAGTTTCGAAACTTCCTATCCAGTCTAGACTACCGCAAAGATGGAGGGAAAGCGCACCGCTTTATATCTAAACTGGACAACCAAAATAAACGACCGAGAGTAACACCACTGACATGTGGGACTGAAACCATAACTTGCCAGAGAGAAATGACAGAATGTTTCTGCAAACACTTCTCCACATGCAACGTAAACTTTCCCCATCGAAGGGTCTCACCCGTAACTTACGGACCACATACCCAAGAAGATAGTTCTGGTTTTAATGACGACTTTAATATATCTGAACTAAAACAAGCAATTGCTACCCTGAAAACTGGAAAGAGCTGTGGCCCTGATGATATCTTCCCTGAATTTATAACTCACCTTGGTAAAAGCGCAATGAAGGTTTTCCTCTCCGCTATAAACCAAACATGGCAAGCCGGCGTCCCGGATATCTGGAGGAAGGCCGAGATCATACCGATCGCTAAGAAAGGTAAAGACCCCAGCTCCGTAAAGGGCTATCGACCGATCAGCCTCACATCCACCCTATGTAAGATCACGGAAAGAATGGTCAACAACCGTCTGGTGGAATACCTAGATCGCCACCAAGTGATTGAACCGGAGCAAGCCGGCTTTCGGAAGCACATGTCCACTACAGACCAGATAGTCAAAATAACCCAATACATCAAAGACGGATTCCATAGGAAAATGACCACACTTGCCTGTTTCGTTGACTTCCAAGGGGCATACGACACCGTCAGTCGAAAAATCCTCAGGAACAAAGTAGCTGGATACGGTGTACGCGGCAACATGCTCCGATGGCTGTCAAGTTTCTTATCGCAAAGATTTGTGAAAGTGCGATACGGCAGCAAATCTTCCCGCTACCGCCAACAGAAAAGAGGCCTTCCTCAAGGCGCCGTCCTAAGCTGTGCGCTTTTCAATGTAATGATCAATGACCTTATCACAGAGTTAAAGAAGATACCTGGCATCCAAGTCCTGTGCTAAGCCGACGATCTCACTATTTGGGCCACTAGTAGTAACGTAAAAGCCCTTGAGGACGCTGTAAATGAAGCCCTCAAACGACTCCACTTGTGGTGCTCCGAAAACGACATGATAGTCAGCAAGGACAAACCCACAGCACAGATCTTCACTATGTCCACCAAAGACATCAAACTCTCACTTGCCTCAGAACCGCTAGAAGTAGTAGAAATGACCAAATACCTTGGCGTGACCCTGGACAAAAAGTTGAACTGGTCCAACCACATTAAATGCGTCGCAGAGAGGGCCACTAAGAGGCTCTGTATACTCAGAAGGCTCGCCGGTACAACCTGCGGAGCCTCCCAAGACGTCTTGGCTACGACCTATAAGACCTACATCAGACCCCTAATGGAATATGGCAGTGAAGCGTACTCATCAGCTAGTAAAGCCTCAAAACAACGCACTACGTATCGTATGCGGTGCAGCTTTCTCCACACCAATCACGGCACTCGAATCCCATACCCTCACAGAACCAATGCAAGCCCGTCGCGACAAAGCCACCTTAAAATTCTTTGAACGTGCACGCAGAGTTGGGAATTTCTGGGAAACGTACCATACTGCAAACGCCAGGTTAATTTCTCAAACCACGCCGTTGCAGCAAGCGCTAGATTTACAAGACAAGTACCAAATTGACCACGGCGAGAGACAGCCCTTCCGGAGAACTACAATCCCAAAAGGCACATCAGAAATACCAGTATACCTGGTCCTCCCAGGTGTCAAGGATCGCAAAGCTGATGTTCCACAAAGTCTCCTCAAATCTGCCGCACTGGAAATGCTTGCCACCGTCTACCCAACAACTGAGTGGGCCCACGTGTACACTGACGGATCGGCAATGGGGGACAATAGCGGTGCCGGTTTCTACTCCTCATTCGCTCAAGGCTCATTATCTGTCGGACTACGCAGAACGAACTTCGATGGGGAGGTTGACGCAATATACCACGCAGCGATGAAAATACGAGGGTACACATCCAACAAGAAAATTGTCTTCCTGTCAGACTCAACCTCGGCTCTGCAAGCATTATCTTCTCCCGTGGCACATGAAAGCGACCTTGTGGCGAGATGTAGGGAGGCTCTGCACCAACTTCAAGCCGACACAGAGCTTTGCTTGCAGTGGGTACCTGGTCACTGCGACCTATACGGCAACGAGTGCGCGGATAGACTAGCGAAAGCCGGCTGTGATCTCCCCCAACAAGTACTACCAACCACCTACGCTGCTTCGTGCAATGCCATCAGCAACGCCATCAGGAGAGCTGTCCAAACAACCTGGAAAGCGGCTGCTGCTGGCAAAAGATTGGAAGAGATCACATCAAACTCCATACCGAGCATGCTGTCAAGGGATGTCGCTGTGGCCACTTTCAGGATGCAAACCGGCCACGACTATCTCCAAAGCCATCTGCACAGAATGGGACTCGTCAACTCACCTACCTGCCCCCTCTGTAATGAGGCTGAGGGCACGGCTGACCACCTGCCAAACTGCAGAGCTATGGACACAAACAGCAACAACAATGAAGACTCCTTGCGACAACGGTCAAGGCTCTACTGGGCGACACGGCGCCAAATGGCAGAATTGCCACGGACGGGCGTTGGATGACCTGACCAGTTTAAGAGCACTAACAGTAGAATGAGTGAAAAAGTATGCTACTGGAATTTTCCAAGAGGAAGTAATTCCTCTCAATACAAATACCAGTGCATGATCGGCTATCCTGCCTCCACGTCCACCTTCAGATCCGAAGTCTTCGAACCCTTCGTATCTTCCTAGTGAACTATTGAAACTAATTGTGGGCAAAATTTAGACCTCATCAAACATAAGAGTGCAAAGTCGGCTAAACACGGTCATACCCTCCCCCCGCTTTTTTAATATTTTCAATGTGTAGTTATTGATACCAACAGTGAAAGGAATCTTACGCAGTAAACGGTTAACGGTGGACGCACTCGGCAAAATCGCATTGCTAGCCATAAACTTATAATTTGACTTACTTTTTTTAAACAGATACGCGGCAGTCGCTTTCTCCACATTACTCCAGCGCCGACCACGTCTACCCTTAGATTTACTATTAAAATCCCCTTTAATAAATAATTTAGCCAATGCAGAAGACCCCTCCGCCATATTCATGTGTGACCTTTTACGCAGGGACTTGTTTTCCTCTTTTAATTTTTTGATCTGGATGTAAGCATTTCTAAGGCGCCCATTCCACCGACCGGCTAGGGCTCTCTACAAAAACGGTGACGTGGTAGCAGACATTCAAGACTTAGGTGGCGTTTCCACCGACCTCGCATTGCAGAATGCAAATGACATTGACGGAAATTAGAATTTTTCTTTTTATAGAAATCTATTTAAATGTTGATACTTAACATATCCCATGACGCCATTTTTTAATTTTAGTTTGTGATTTTACTGTATGATCATTGATCAATTTTAACTATGGCATAGAGGAAAATAAACATTTCCGTCAATTCTGCAATGCGAGGTCGGTGGAAACCCCGCCTAAGTCTTGAATGTCTGCTACCACGTCACTGTTTTTGTAAATAGCCCTAGCCGGTCGGTGGAATGGGCGCCTAAGGGCTACTTGCAAACGTCTCGCCAACGTGACCAAGTCAGATCGGGAAGGTGTCATGGATTTCAAGGAATGGCCAAAAAGTAATGATCTATTAGCAAGAGGTGTCTTCCGGATACTTCTATGTGGCCTACGACATGGGGTCTGTTCTGAAAATGTCTGGGGAGGCTTCGTAGAAGTAACATTAATACTAATACTATAATTGTGATCAGGCACAGAACAATATGAGTGATCAGAAAATGAAAACAAGTTAGGTTTAGATTCTGGATACTCATCGTCATCAGACTCGCGGCTATCGTCTCCAAAAAATCATATACCTTATCTTCCCCTATCTCCACATAACAAGCAACCTCATGGTTACAAGTCATGGGCAGGAATAACGTTGGGACACAGCCTTTAATAAGTCTAATTTCTCCAAAAAAAACATTGTTTTTCAAAATGTTTAGATCAAACATAAACTCTGTTCCTGAATATTTTTTTTTTGGATATCTGCCACACTGCTAGAGTTAATACTTATACGGTGCACAGTGATTCCATCGGTCCTGCTGGAATTTAAACATCCCTTAATATAACAATAATGTAGAGCTGCCATGATGGAAAAAGAAAAATACAATTTACAGCACGGAACAAGCTAAGAAGCCAAGAATAATTATTATTAAACTATAATTACTCACTATATGCGACGAGATGTTGAGCCAGTAACTTAGTATTTTACCTATGCTATGCAGTAATATTAATTTATACGTGCGACGTGTTATTGCAACAAATACAAAGCAAAATAATTAATGAAATCAATATTCAATTGGCCATGCAGCGAATTTGTCCGTTGTCGAATGTCGAATAATGGCCGAAATCGAATGGCATGGCGATTGTTTATTTATGTACATTTGAACATTTCGGTCATGCGCATCCGCCAAATAACAAGTCAGTAAGCCACTTTTAAAATTAATATATTTTTATATAATCAAAAAATTGCAGTTTATATTCGAAAATAATTAGAAAACGTTTTTGAGAATCAATTCGACGTTCTTGTTGTTAATATTATCAATAAAATGAACATAAATGTTTAACGTAGTGTGACTAGTTCCGCTACCAGAAACGAGACTGCGCTCTTTTGAATAAATTAAGGCGGGCTATGTCGGTAGCTCTTCTATCCTATCGTTATATTCTGTGATCCAGACAGCTAGGAAGTGGTATTCTCATTTATCGCGCCAATTTACTCGTTCTTGCGGTTCTTTAATATTTTGTTTGGCAAATTTCAATTTACTTGGAGATATCTGGTCATATTGCTAATTAATTGCATAAGATATAGTTGTAGCTTGTCGAAGGACGATGCAATTGAATAGGCAGTGTAGACTTGAATTGGTTTGTATTGCAGTGCTTCGACTCAAGTTAGAGTAATTTAACACACAGTGGTTACAATATGAGCTGTGAGACGAGAACGATACATGCTTACAATTAATATTGAATTTGATCCAGCCTGCTTCCATATAGAAAAACCAACTCTGTGTCCACAGCCAAAGGAGCTGGTGAGACACAGAGGGTAGATTAAAGATATTATTGAATAAGAGAAATAAATACGTAAAAGGAAGATTGAGGAATATTGAATTATCTGAATGTGAACAGCGCCATCTACCGGGAAAAAGGTGAAGCTGGAAGCAGACTGGTTATTACACATGTGGGACTAAGTGGTCCCCACATTACCCCCCTCCTAAGACTGGAAGTCGGAGAAATGTCGTGGAACGTGGACGTGACGACCTGAGCGAGTGGTGCGAGTCGGTGGTGTCGGCACGACGTCAGTGGCAGGAAGTGGTGAGGAGACCTTCTCCTGAGGTTTATCTTGAGCAGGATGCTGATGCGGGGGGTTGATCGTAGACTGGTGAGACGGTTCGTCTGTACTGGCATTAATGTAGGCCGGCTTGACCCTGTCCATTGACACAGTAACCGCACGACCGCGGCTTGAAATCGTAACTGTTTTGTCGGTGCGACTTAACACAGGGAATGGTCCCGCATAAGGACGTTCGAGGGAAGCACGGACGTGGTCTTGTCTCACGAAAACGTGCGTGGCCTTGGCAAGGTCTTGTGGGATGAATGTTTGATGAGCCCCGTGTCTCTTGACGCGAGTGGGGCGTAGTGAGTCGAATTTCCTTCGAAGTGAGATGAGAGTGTCCGCCGGACTCTGATTTGAAGGAGGAGTTGTCAGCATCTGTCCTGGTAGTTTTAATGGTTCACCATAGACCAGATCTGCTGGAGAAGCTTGAAGATCTTTCTTAAGAGTGGCGCGCATGCCCAGTAAAACTAGCGGAAGGGCTTCCGTCCATTTGTCATTGGCATGACACATAATGGAGGCTTTGAGTGAGCGGTGCATACGCTCTACCATGCCGTTGGATGCAGGGTGGTAACTGGTAGTCCGTGCATGGTGAAATCCGCATAATCGGGCCAGGTCAGCAAACAAATGGCTCTCAAACTGTCGGCCGCGATCTGTAGTAATTGTCTCCGGGCACCCAAACCGGCTGATCCAGCAGGAAATGAGGGTTCTGGCGACGTTTTCGGCGGTGATGTTCACCATAGGAGCGGCTTCCGGCCATCGCGTGAAACGGTCAACGAGTGTTAACAAATACGTGTAGCCTTCCGACGGTGGTAATGGGCCTACAATGTCGAGGTGTATGTGCTGAAACCGTCGGTCAGGCTGAGTAAAGGTTCCAATCGCAGTGAGGGTGTGTCGATGTATCTTGGACAATTGACAGTTGACACACAGACGAGCCCAAGCGCGGCAATCCTTACGGATAGAAGGCCATATGTAGCGTTGGGCAACCAGGTTAGCAGACGCTGCTATTCCTGGGTGATGTAGGCTGTGTAGGTGCTCGAAAAGTTGTCGACGTAATGGTTTGGGCACAAATGGGCGTTGTATGTCTTGACTAGAATCGCACGTAAGGACTGAATCAGAGCCCGGAATGGGAACATCAACGAGGATGAGGGACGTCTTTCTACTGGACCGAAGCTCTTTGAGTTCTCTGTCGTCTTTCTGAGCAGAAGAAAGTTGCTCAGGAGATACGGGAGTAGAGATTGCTTCGATTCTTGAGAATGCATCAGCGGCCAAGTTGTCCTGCCCAGCGATGTATTGGATGTCCGTGGTGAATTGAGAGACGAATTCCATTTGCCGCATTTGGCGAGGTGAGCAACTTGTTTTTGGATTCTGAAAAGCGTGCGTCAACGGTTTGTGATCGGTATACACGACAAAAGCGCGCGCTTCTAGCAGGTAACGGAAATGACGAATGGCGTCGTGTACCGCAAGCAATTCGCGATCGTAGGCGGACCATGTTCGTTGGTTTTCTTTAAGTTTCTGCGAGAAGAATGCCAGTGGCTGCCAATGATCGTTGATCCGTTGTTGGACTGTAGCTCCGATACTGGTGTCTGATGCATCTGTGACTAGTGCAATCGGAGCCGTATGATCTGGATGCGCGAGTAGGGTGATGCGTGCCAGACTGTGTTTGCATGAGCTGAAAGCTTCGGTAAGCTTTGTTGTCCATGGTATCGTAGCGTTCCCTTTTACCTTGTCTCCAGATAACAACGTGTTGAGTGGTGCTTGTTCGTTGGCTGCATTTGGTAGGAACCGGCGGTAGTAGTTAATCATGCCAAGGAAACGGCGTAGATCTTTGAATGTCTTTGGAAGAGGGTATTCAGTGAGTGCCTTTACCCTGTCTGGTAGGGCTTGTGTGCCTTCTGCTGACACGAGGTAACCAAGAAAGCTGATTGACCCAACGCCGAGGGTACACTTGCTAGGATTAATGACCAGGCCATATTCTCGGAATCGTTGGAAGAGTTGACGTAGGTGTGATTCGTGCTCCTGCTTATCACTCGATGCAACCAGTACGTCGTCGATGTATGAATATGCCCACGGGAGGTCGCGTAGGATGTTATCCATGAAGCGTTGGAAGGTTTGAGCAGCATTGCGAAGACCGAATGTCATGAATGGGAATTCGAAAAGGCCGAACGGAGTATTTATTGCTGTCTTTGGAATGTCACCATTGGAAACTGGTATCTGGGTGAATGCTTTGACCAGGTCTATTTTGCTGAATACGGTTTTTCCTCGCAATTCTGCACTGATATCTGCGATGTGGCGGACTGGGTACGCGTCAGGAATTGTTCGAGCATTGAGCCGTCTGTAGTCCCCGCATGGGCGCCATGAATGGTCGCTTTTAGGTACTAGGTGTAATGGTGAGGCCCATGGGCTGTCGGACGGACGACATACGCCGGTCTGGATCATGTCGTTGAACTCCTTTTTGGCGATAATAAACTTGTCCGGGGCCAACCGGCGTGGGCGGAGACGGGAGGTCCGTCTGTCGTTCTAATGTAGTGGACCGTGGAGTGTTTGACCTGGTCTGTGGGTTGTCTCGGCCGCGTGAGGTCGCTAAACTCCTCAATTATTACTTTTAGACTGGCCGGGGTACTGTGCGGTATTGTTAAGGTAGAAACGCTAGGTTGCTTGGAGGGGCTTTGACACAGGTTCGCCTTGCGATGCGTTGTCCCGTCGATCAGCTTTGAGTTCTGGAGATGCACCAGCAAATTAGAGGCTGCGAGAAAGTCTGCACCGATGATGGGTTGCGTGACATCGGCAATGATGAAATTCCAACGGAAACTGCGTCGTAATCCCAGGTCCAGTTGTTGAGCTGTTGTTCCGTACGTATTGATGATTGTGCCATTGGCGGCAGTCAGCTCGAGTTGAGTACGACGGAGCGGTAGGTTGAGACGGGCACGTGGAAAAACGCAGATGTCAGACCCTGTGTCAATGAGATAACGTATCTTGGTGCAAGGGTCCGTGATAAGAAGGCGATGTGAGGTTTTAAGCAGGTGTGTAGTGGCGCAGGCAGGCCCTGCCTTTACTGGCTGCGATCGTCGTTTTTCGGAAATCTGCATGGCTGCTGGCACTTTCTGGCCTTCCTCCCATAGGTTTGGTGGTAAAAACACCAAGTTGGGTCTTGTTTAGGCGCTGGTGAACGGAACTGGCGCTGGAACCGTGGCTGTGTGGCACGTTGTCCGTATCTGTCGGTGAACTGTGCCTGTAGAGCCGCGACGTTCTCTGTTAACGTCTTCAATAGGTCCACAGGGGCCATTGTGCACTCAAGAATCCGGTCACGTGTTGCTGAATTGATGGTGGCCATCTTGTCGGCGAGGTTCGCGACGTCACCTAGTGACAGGTGATCATGACCGATGATTGCCAATTGTATAGCGTGCGGGAGGCGAGACGTCCAAATGGTGCGTAAAACCGAGTCTGATATGGCTTTCTCTGCGAGGGCCCGCAGTCTCCGGAGAAAAGAGCTGGGAGTTTTGTCCCCTATGTCTTCCGACATTAGTAGCTGAATGCGACTGCTTGCTGGAAGACTCATTCGTTGGATTAATTGCGTTTTTAGCTCAGTGTATGGGTTTACTGGTACTGGGGCAGCTAACAAATCTGAGATCTCGCTGAGGGTACTTTGGTCGAGCGCTGAAAGGACGTGGTAATATTTCGTCGTTTCCATTGTGACCCCAGCAAGTGCGAACTGAGCCTCCGCTTGAGTGAACCACAGTGCCGGTGACAGGTTGGCCGACTGTGTCCAGAAGGGTGGAAGCTTGACCGAGACTGCCATCGTACTAGCAGGGCCTGTCATCTTGGTTGTAGCCGTGGGTGTCGGTGTTCTGGCTGTAGCAGTTGTAGCTGTAGCGGTTGTAGCTGTAGTCTGCGGCATCTTGCACGTTGTGGCTGTGGTGAATGTAGCTGCTCCGGGGTGGTTTCCACCGCCTATGGCCGGATGAGACGTTCTGGAGGCTGGAACTGGAACTGGAACGGGCTGGAAGCTGGAACTGGAACTGGCTGGAAGCTGGAACTGGAACTGGCTGGAAGCTGGAACTGGAAATGGAACTGGCTGGAACTGGAGCTGGCTGGAACTGGAACTGGAGCTGGCTGGGACTGGAACTGGCTGGAAGCTGGAATTGGCTGGAACTGGAACTGGCTGGAACTGGAGCTGGAACTGGAATCTGGAAGGCTGCTTGTTCCGTTGTCGAGGGTCACCAATGTAGCTTGTCGAAGGACGATGCAATTGAATAGGCAGTGTAGACTTGAATTGGTTTGTATTGCAGTGCTTCGACTCAAGTTAGAGTAATTTAACACACAGTGGTTACAATATGAGCTGTGAGACGAGAACGATACATGCTTACAATTAATATTGAATTTGATCCAGCCTGCTTCCATATAGAAAAACCAACTCTGTGTCCACAGCCAAAGGAGCTGGTGAGACACAGAGGGTAGATTAAAGATATTATTGAATAAGAGAAATAAATACGTAAAAGGAAGATTGAGGAATATTGAATTATCTGAATGTGAACAGCGCCATCTACCGGGAAAAAGGTGAAGCTGGAAGCAGACTGGTTATTACACATGTGGGACTAAGTGGTCCCCACATAGTAATACTTAAGAAAAAAGTATGAAAATTATATTTAATATTTAACTGTTTTACGAAGGTATTGCGATTTTCTGTCCATTAATCTTCTAAATAATCAATCTCAGTGCAGTGCAAAATTCAAGTACAGTATTATTAATTTGTTAACTAAACATTTATATAGTACCTATTCATGGGACTTGGTGAATGAAGAATGGTTTTCTTCGGTTACCCTTTCGATACCTTGTACCTACTTACCAGTGGCGTAGCCAAGGGGGTCAGTGGGATCCGGACCCCCCCCCCCACATTTAGCAAAATATTTAGATATTTATCATAAAAAAATCGCCGGGGAGACCCCGGTCCCCCTTTTTCCAGGTGTGTTAATAAAGTTGTCGGCTGCAAAATCAAATTTTTTTTGCCGACAAAACTATGGGGGGGGGGGGGCGCCGAATGAAACACCACCCCATTCGAAAAACTATCGTAAGCGGGCATCCTTTATGAAAACTGGACCCCCCCCCCCAAAAAAAAAGATCTGGCTACGCCACTGTTATTTACCATTATATACCGTAGATATACTCTAATTTTTATTTTCAAGCTATTCTACCTAGCTGACCCGTTTGTGCTAGGCCTACCTACACTAAGCTAGCATTTACAATTAATTTACAATAAATAGAAGATAATCATGTAGGTAGCGTATTTTCTTACAATAGAATAATGCAGCTGGCAGTCTCGCATATGCATATACCCAGCCTGCCTACTAAGTTGACAGACATACCTATCTTACAGCACGTTCAGTAGGTACCTTAAGTAGTTAGCAGGCCTATAGGTAGCCTTCATGTACATTGTAGTATTATAAGGTATATATATAACACTGGCATTAAATTAACTTTGGTTGAAGAGGTAACCTCCTCGTTATACCTAACCGAAATTAGGGGATATGGGAAAAACCGGGTTGGTGGCGTTCGAACCCAAGATCTACGCCTAACTGGGGCGTCGTCTTGACCGCTGGACCACAAGCCTGTGGTTAGGCGTAGAGTGGGTTCGAATCCCAGTTTCTTCCATATCCTCTAATTTCGGTTTGCCTTCATGTACTTATTGTACCTATGTAGGATGTAGTTGTGTAGGTATTATTGAAAATATCACAGTTAAAACACTACTCCGTAATATTTGAATATCTTTTAATTGTGTTTACAGGAACAAATTAATTAAATAACTATAACTATTACATTTATTATGAGTGAAATTTTTACTCGACGACCTGTACATACTAGATCTTGATTAAATTGCCAACCCTTGTCATCATGTGATGAGTTTAGAGTTTGCCTTGTAGGCTTTAGGCAAATAGATACCCAAGTTAGCCTATTGGGGCCTATTGCCTATATAGTAAACCTGCCTGCATTTTTTGTGTGTCGTATGGATATAGGTTATGTTCTTCGCCACAATATAAATGAATGCGCAAGACTTTTTGGTAGAAATAACATGCCTGTGAAAGTACTCTAAAGTACTGTGATTATAGGTTTGCCTAGATAGGCTATAATTAATTTATGCACTTTTGTGTCCATCGGTACAGTGTGTGTAGTAAAAACAGGACAAATCAACAATATAAAAATGCATCAATTGAACTTAAATTAAATAAATATAAAAACTTAACAATCCGACAATGGTTTAACCTATAACTCTATTGAAGGTTCAGTAATAAACCATGCAAATAATATGCATATATTATATGCTTCCTATTAATTACACTATGACTTTATAGAATGGTAATGGTACTAATATGACTGTACCTATATGTTAGGCCTACTGTATCGTCAGCAGCATACAGTATAAACACTATGATACGAATCATTGTTATTTTTTTTTTAAACCTGAAGCATCGTAGGAACTTCCTCAACATTAATTTGCATACATGCACAGTATATGTTAAACGTGTATGTATGTTACGCGTACCTACGTAGGTATGCTATACAAGCACCTTGATAATTTATAACCGAAATATCATTGTTACCAATTTTTGTAATGCTCTTCAGGTATATGTGGGCCTATAGACCGAGACAGCTGCTCCCTCTACAGGTGTCTTCTACAAGTGCCCGCGAAAATCAATTGGATGCAGTATTAATGGTCACAGTTTATATACCCTAAGGATAGCTTTTAGTGTACGCCGTACGGTATAGTATAGTATTTTTGAAGATGGAGTACTACAATAGTATACTATAGTATAATTGGTAGGTAATTATTGCGCCCATGGCCAATTTTAGCTCAAAATGTTCTAGAATAGATACTCTAAAAATATTTAACGAAACGATTGTAACCTAGTTATACAGCTAGACCTATCCTGTAGCCTATTATAGTGCGTTATACAGAGAAATTAAAATCAGTCGCTCTTGACGACGAGAGTTCGAAACATGTAAAAATCTAATAGTAATAATTTATCTCAAGGGCGAACTCATAACAGTCCAAAAAATGCGAAATGTTTACACCCTTCTGTGCCTTTTACCGGGAGTTTGCCGTGGACTTTTTATTTTTCCCATCTTCCCACCCACAGAAATGCGTCACTTGTCGATCGGCACACTAGAAGCTGACACAGGGGGTGTTGTTCGCAGACACCGGTTAGCCCGCAGTGACGAGGAGAATCCCAAATTGCTAAGTGATTGCTGACTGTTTTCTTCTGTCGCATGGTTCTTCATCCGACGAATGTTGTCAATACTGAGAAGTTGGCTGCTTAAAGTTGGTAGCCCTCGTTTCTCCTTTTCCCTATTTTCTCCTTCTTTTTCCTTATCTGCCCTCTTTTCCTCCTTATTACCCGTGTCAATAAGTCTCTTATTTTCGTCTACGGAATGTCTTCTCATGGTTTGCTCATCTGAAAAATTTCTCCTTTCTTCTGCAGTACTCCGTCGTTCCTCAGATATGTGTTGTCTTCTATCCTCTAAGCGTAGTGAAGTTCCTATAAAAGGAAAATAAGAATAATAAATACAGCGAATGGCTAGGACTTGCAATGCGTCTTGACACCGGCCAGCCTTGTAACGCACTCAGTACCTACAGTACATAGTAATATGCTATAGTAGCCTAAGTTGGCTTTTTATTATTGCTATCAGCAATGTGTCTTTGTGTCTTTTAGTATTAACTTATTCTTTTGGTTAAAAATGTAAACAAAACAATTTTGAATAGCACTTTCTATTCTAAAACTATCTTGTTTACATTTTTAATCCCAGGCTATGATTAAAAATAATCGTCAAATAGTGTCAATGAGAAAAAACGTCGAGATAGTCGGGATAGGTAAGATCTTGGTAAAATTAGACATTATTCCCTTCGCCAAAGTCGAAAGAATTAGACACATGGAGCGATTGGCTTGACACCGAGCTCCAAACTCCTTAAATAGGTACAGCACAATGAGAGAAGACGGCAAGGTAGACTAAGGAACCGTTGGAGACATAATGAGGAAAGTGACCTTGGAAGAGGCAAGCGTAATTGTTTAGACTGCACTATATGCAGTAGGTTTTGGTACCGGTAGCCCTTAGTAGCTACTCAGTCATTTAGATACATACATGCACTAGTAAGTAATGATAAAACTGTAATCTACCTATTGCACTCTGTCGACGATCGAGTGTACAACAGAGTTGATGGTGGTTTTCCCAGTCTCTGTGTTGACAAAGAGCCCCACAATATCGGGCAACATTGCACCCAGAACAGGTTTCTTGAGCCTTCCGTCCACAGTTCCAGCATAACTAGAACATGAATTCAAAACACTAGGTTCTAGGTACCGTCTTATTACTTAAATATAAGTAGGTACAAATGTTACACAACAAACCGTCGGCCTCTCTTCGCGGGGTAACGACTTAATGCCAAACCAAGGGCAGAGGCTCTGTCGCAACCATGCACAACGTCGGAGGTAGGATGAGCTTATAATTATGCCGTTTCATGTAATAATTATTATGTTCTTACGTTTTGATGGTGGCTGGTAGTGTTCTGTTCACTGCTTGGTTCCTCCTCCTCCCGAACTTTCCCATTTCTTGTAAGCAAGCGCTCCAACTCAACCATGGCTTGCCTTTTCACTTCAGCCACGGCTTCTTCTGATGACAAAAAATATTTTTTTCACAAACGATATGCTAAAGCAGAAGAAATGCTCCTATTCATGCGTTGATAGATAGTATGTGGCCGTGACTAACACCAATTCACCGCAGTTTTGGAAGCTATTCGACCTGACATTTACGGCGACCGTTATTATTTAACAAATCAAGTTCCATAACTGTGGTCCGCCAGTGCTAGTGATGGCTACAAAATATACGTCAAAGCGTCGAAGAATATATTTTATAACTTGTGACACTTAATTTTATATTTAATTCATGAGAAATTTGACTGCTCCAAAATGGAAAATGATGGGCTCCATTAGCCCTTAACTTACAACCTTAGGTCTATAATACTCGTGGGGTGGATCCAGGATCAACGGTCGGCACGAATACGATTTCGAGCAGTTAAACAAACCTATTGTTTGTTCCAATCCGTACATCTAAACAATTCGAATTCCGCTAGATAGCAGCTCTCAAGCATTAATTTTAACTCACATGTAGGCTACTGCACAGAAGCATTCGACCGAACAGGTCCATAATATAAAATAAAAGTTGAACTCACCTGCTCTCCTTTTAATTTCCCCAATTCTGTCTTCTGTTATCCTTATAATATCATTGGCAGCTCTCTTGAGATCTGACTCTGAAGCCATTCCACGATCACGGGATTGCAAGATAGATAAAGCACGCTTGGTCTTCTCCACCATGCTTAGGATGCAATTCAGCATCTGTTGAGCAATACAATCTTGTATAGTCATAGTGCAATAATTTATCCAGTTGGCTTATCGTCAGAAAGTGCTTTCCAACGATGTTTGAAGCAATAAGTTTTGCAGGTTTTTTATCGGAACTGTTCTGTGAACTACTGTCCATATGCTGTCCATGGTGAGAGTGTGCCTACAAGGCTTTATATAATTAAGGGCACAGGCCTGCTACATCTGACAACCCTGAGCCCGATGGCAAATACAAGTCTAAGTAAGGCGGGATTTCCACCGACCGGCTGGGGCTAATTACAAAAACGGTGACGTGGTAGCAGACATTCAAGACTTAGGTGGCGTTTCCACCGATCTCGCATTGCAGAATGCAAATGACATACAACAATTCGTTATTTTTATAAAAGTCACTCAATATGTTGGTGCTCAACATATCCCATGACGCCATTTCTTAATTTTATTTTAGTTTGTTTGTGATTTGATCAATTTTAACAATGGCATAGTGTAAAACAAACATTTCCGTCAATGTCATTTGCGTTCTGCAATGCGAGATCGGTGGAAACGCCACCTAAGTCTTGAATGTCTGCTACCACGTCACCGTTATTTTAATTAGCCCTAGCCGGTCGGTGGAAACCCCGCCTAAGTAGGTAGATGTAAAGACATACCGTATTGATGTTTTTCCATTCCTCATCAGCCGCCCTGTCGTCTTTGGGTTGACCTGCGAAGTCACCAACGGGCAGGAGGTGAGGAGGTGGAGCCGACTGGGGCAAGCTCCCTAATCCACCCAAAAGGGGTATTCCTCCGCTGAGAAGCCCCGAATACTGCCCCAAACCTGGGTGGAGGGAGGTCAGAGGGGCGAGAGGGTTGAAAAGGAGAGGCATCGTCTGGGAGTGAGGATACAGCCTCTCACGCTTCGCTACCGGTTCCCCTGTTTCCTCCTTTCCAATGCCGTTCTCGTAAATACTGCAAGAAGGGTAAGAAGGATAATGTTATAGTAATAGCTGATTTCTTCAGAAGGAGCCATCCCGAGTCCAAATTTGATTCAAATGTAACCATAAGTATTTATTACCCCCGTACGTACTCGGGGCAACGCTAAGTGGAAACATCTAGCGGCTAATCATCCTCTCACCACCGAGAAGAGGTCAAAGGCTTCCACTACCTTTTGGTGTGCACCAACAAAATTTGTTTGTTTACAGTTTTAATCCCAGGGTATTAAATAAATCCCGGTATTATAATCGCCATGATCAGCCTGCAGAGAAGTTGTGGAGCCATATGTTTTTAAATGATATAGTTGGTGTGCACCAACAATGGCGTCAGGTTGGCAGAATACTGGACCCAGATACTAGGAACTTCTACCTCAAACACTAAATGAAGAAGAAAGAGAGAACGCTTCCACCGACGATATCAGCGTCACTTCATTTCTAATTGTTGCGAGTTTTGTCGAAGCAGTGTAGGCGAGGAGAACTCAAGGAGCGTGCTTTTCTAAGTATTTACATATACAGTATATTATTTAAACATATGGCTCCACAACTTCTCTGCAGGCTGATCATGGCGATTATAATACCGGGATTTATTTAATACCCTGGGATTAAAACTGTAATCAAACAAATTTTGAATAGCACTTTTCATCATAAAATTATCTTGTTTACATTTTAATACCATCCTGGGTATTAAATAAAACCTGGGATTATAATGGTCAACAATTGCACAAATAATTAATTTACAGTTACAATAATTTTCCTTCTAAATCGATGGAAAGCTCGGCGAAATTATTAAATTAATGTTAGTAAGTAGTCTCATTAGAGTTGCTTTTAATTTATTAGGTTTTATAGATGGCTCGGAATAATATGCAATAATTGGCAAGTAAAAAATGTAAATAGGCATAATTGTCATTATATCAATATAGATTTCATCTTAAAACACTTCTTCTGGCTCTACAGCCCTTGATGAGCTTTGGCCTGCTCGGCAACGCTCCTCCAGTCATCTCGGTTTTGTCCACATCTACGGACTCCCAACTCGCGAAGGTCAGTTTCAAACTCATCCTTTGTCTTAAAACACTACTCTAGTGCTATCCATCTAATTCCTGTATAGGTATAGCCTACTTACCTTTCTGTATGCTTTCTCTTTCCGTCTGCAGGATTATCCGAATGAAATATTTCAGATGGCTCGCTAGGAGAACAGGAAGGGTCTAAAACCATTTGCTCGTGTTGCCGCAAGAACTGACTAACCGTCTGTAAAAATATTTAATGAATTATTTAAAATCTTCTTCGAAAGCTATACTTGCTGGAAATGGTTGGAGGCAACTTGGGTTTTCACATTTCATGGAATTATTCCATCACCCTCTGGCCCTTAATATACCATAATATTATATTATTATTAGTTTACAATAACATCATATAATGTACCATCACGGAACTTGAAGACCACTTTATTAAGGATTTTTATAGACTACAGCGCCTACAAGTAAGAGACTGTGAATTTTGAAATTTTTCATCATTTGTCATTAAGTTAGGTACCTAAATTTTCTCACAGCAATGTCATTCGAACGAGTAAAATAATAGAGGTTTAGGTGAGGGGTACTATCGTTACGACCAGATGGTGGGACGTCAAATAAAAAATACCCAAGTTAAAAAAGAAGTTTGCATAAAATTTAATTCTTAGAATGCTCCTAAAATATAAAGGATTTTGGAGTCAGCTGCTGTAAGCTCGCCCCTCCTCCATTGCTGATTTCTTTCGACATTTCCGACAGTTTGCCGGCTGTTGCCCATATAGAGCCCGTGTTCTCCAGTCTGCCGCTTGTATTTAAATTTATAAATTTTATCCCTCCTCCGGAAATATTTGAATCAATTTTATTTTATTGAGAATCATAGGCCAGATTGATGATTGCTCTGGCGATTGAAAGATTTGAGCAAAGAGATAATATTGTACAAAAAAATTATTCAATTTCACAGAACAGATACATAAATGAATTGCAAGATATACACTAAATTTTACTATGTTGAAAATTACGCACTAACGCACTGTTGGGAAAACAATTGTTTATTACAAATACGTCTACGCCACGGTTTCAATTTATATTCAATTGTGTTATAATTATATTCAAATGTATGCATACTAACACAAAAAATACAATTTACATGATCTTTAAAGCCGGGTCTCACCATCCCTACAAAAGTCTCAACTTGTCATGCTACAAGCTACGCGTAACTAATTCCCACAAATAATGGGCAACATGACTCTTTAATTATATACATAAAAATCCGCGCAAAGGAAGTGCTAAACAATTCTTCCAATTGAGCTGTTACAAAGCTATACGCTACTGCTGCAAGCTCTATAGCCTAGTAGAAAAGCTAAAAATTTAGCGTTAGAAAATGTTTAAAACTAAGAAAAGATAGCCTGCGAGGGAAACTTGGGACCCCCATCCTCTGGTGGGGGCCGGGGCGCCATTTGCTCCGCCGTTTCATTACGATGACAAATTTGCATATTCTTCCGTTCTTTTTCTTCCCGTTCCAAGCGCTAACTACCACCCCATCACTCCAGCTGTCCAAATAAGGCTCTTTCGGTTTTCAATACCCAGCATTTCTTATGCAATTGAACTTATCACGGGATTTCCCGCCATCAATGTTTGAAAAGTGTCTTCGACTGATGACAAGAGCCTCCCTTGATGTACCCATACAACGTTTGGATGAAAGCATAAAATTTCTCAAGTATTGAATTACTGAATTTTTTCGGGCTTAGAGAATAAACAACAAAAGAATAAACACGAACATATGAAATACAGTACCTATACGGCATTGGAAATGCTTAATACCAGTATGCAATAATATGCTGGAGTGTAGTTATTCGAGTAGGTTATAAGTACTATTGGATAAGTACCTACTACAATTTACAGTAATAGCTCAATTGAAATACAGTATATAATTAGACGAAAAACAGGCTAGGATACTGTTACTACTCGAATATCCGTTACAAGACTGATAAAATGATCAAATTTAAGCGGTTCGGAACACCTATTATACATATTAGTGTAATTCTCATGAGTGCTCATTTACCACGGGCGATATACTTATAAAGAACCGGTCCGAGCTTACCCGAACATGCTTTCCAATTTATATATTTCTAGATGGAGGAAATGAGTAATTTCATGGTAAATAATTTTCCTATGGTTAAATTTATTTCGGATATCTCGGGGGGAGGGGGGGGGGGCGTTGTCTACCTGACGTCACTGCTGGAGGTGAGATAAATTCCAGATAGGTCAGACCAACACATTACCACACAGCAATAATGGCAGGACACGCAATGCATTTGAGCGCGAATTTTCTATCATTTCTTCAAAAAATAATTTTTTGCACAAAACCAAATAGTTTTTTGGGAAAGCAACCTGTCCAGTTTCGTTACTCAATTTAACACCTAAAACATGCCTGAAAGTAGAAATCATCGATAGAAAGGTTTCGCAGAAAAATGATTTTTTAGTCATTTTTCTTTAAAATTTAGTTATTTTTATTTTTTACCCCCAGAAGCAAACTATCAAGGGGCAAGCGACCCCCCGCATTTTGTCAACATTAATAACGACTACAACATATGTGAATTTAAATGAAATCGTTGGAGCAGTTTTTGAGAAATATATTTTTTAGACGTTTATTTTTATTTTTTTGAGAATAAAACCCACCAAATGGAGTTGGCCCAAAATAAAAAAAATTGTTCTCGAGGCATGATTTTTGTGAACCTACAAGCAAAATTTCATCAAAATAGGCCGAGTAGTTTGCCCGGAAATAGATGAACAGACAGACAGACAGACAGATAGACATACAGATAGACATACAGACAGACAGACAGACATTTCGTTAAAACCACTTTGGGTTCCTGGGACCTCAAAACGTGTAAATCCGTTGAAATCTCGGAATCGAAAATTTCGACCATCACAAAGCTTTCCTTCCTACATATAAATTGGAAAGCAAAAATACATAATGTTGCTTACTTATAATAATAATGTTTTAAATCCAATTTTCTATTGGATTGATGTCACTGCATTACTTTTATGCCTGTTTTTGACACGTAAAACCACCAAATAATCTCCAAACCACCATGACTACGTATACAACAATCTTCTACCAGCAGCTAAAGCATAGGAATGGGAATGGGAGGGGAGATGAGTAAGAATAGTGAGGCACAGTCAGTGACGGCGCTAGAAATTTTAAGGCGGGGGCCATTGGGGGGGGGGGGCATAAATTCTATCTGGGGGGGCCAATGAAAAAATAAAACATTTTTCGTTGGGAGTAGGTATAATGAAAGTAAGTAACTTGTGACCAGTTTTAATTCTGGCTTTTTTGAATCACAAAAATTCTGCTATAAAACATGTAAAATATCTCCAATGGCCTAGGGGGCCGGAGAAACTTTCGGGGGGGGGGGGGGCAGGCCCCACCGGCACCCCCGTAGCGCCGCCACTGGGAACAGTCACACTATATAATGCTATCCCGCAGGAAAATAGCAGGAGAATGTCTGTTTGTAGATTCTCAACTTTCACAAAAAAAAAAAAAAACATTGAAAAATATGTCTCATAAAACTCCCAAATGGGGACAAATGGGCCTATTTAAATTTAAAAAAAAAAACATATTGGCCCTGATTACATAGGTACTCCAATATTTATTCGAACGAAGACATATTTGGAATGGTTATGTCGAAGTATACGATTTGAATCTGAATTGTGGCATTATTACACTTTCAAATTTTTCTTAGATACATACCGTATTTTATCGGAACGAGTATTGTTCCAATGTGTAATAGAGGGAGGAGGGGGTAGTAGATTAATTTTCGAGGTCTCATTCCTGCAGTATTCAATTTATCTAAGCCTTACAAAGGCCTGCGAACAAAAGGAATTGGTTTTTCACGTCTGGAATAACAAGCTTGCAATGAGTTATATAAGATGTAAAAGGATGATAATGAATGCAAAATCACGATCACTGTTATCCTTTCCCGCAGCTCTTTTCCAATTTGTTTTGTTTTAGTTAAAACTTGCCCGAGCAC
This sequence comes from Psococerastis gibbosa, assembly GCA_963971405.1. Lineage (NCBI taxonomy): Eukaryota > Metazoa > Arthropoda > Insecta > Psocodea > Psocidae > Psococerastis > Psococerastis gibbosa. The sequence continues at coordinate 29,904,619 of OZ020487.1, forward strand.
TTGTGTAAATAAACCATTTCTTTCCTTCTCCCCCTAAAATTACTCCATTGTTCTCCAGTTTTTCATCATCTGCTCTACAACTTTCTTCTGCGATAAAAACCTCTCCGCATTTTAATTCAAAGGGGCCCAAGTGGAGTTAGAGATAGAGAATTATATTCTTTTGTACTTGTTTAAACTCTTTTATACCCTGTTAATGCGAAAACCCCTGTGTATTTCCTCCGGGTCCGGGTTATAGACTTATAATAATTTAAAATAAAAAAAATTAACACAATATAATATATATATAATAATATAATATATAATAAGAGCACTTTGGTACATAATGTACATAAGATCTATAAGGTTGGATTCGAAAACAAAGTATATACTGTACTCGTATGTATGCAACGTATATTAGCTTTGCCTTTGCAGTACGGTACAACAGGAAATCTATGCTCATACGCTCAATCTTCTACATACAGTATATCTTATAGGCCTATATCAATAGCTTGTATTGTAGTAGCGTTCTCACTGTTGTACTATCGAAGCTCACGTCAATTCTAACAGCTCCCAGCACGATTGTGTTCTAGCGTTCTGCTTTGTCACAAACAACTAATTGGTTTGACTGACGTAGTATTCTAAAGTCTAGTCTAAAAATAGTCTAATCGCATCGTCAGGTTCTGCACATATCGCACTCTTATTCTACCTATAATTAACACAGTTTCTATCTGTTTGTTCAATGCAATAAGAATAGTTTCCGTGCTTACTATTTAAGTCTATCTGTGAAAAATGGCGAAAAAATCGGGGAAGCTAGAAATTAGACGTGAAACATAAAATATAATAAGGCGTGAATTCCACTTGTCATATTTTCTTCATTTGTGCATTAAAATATGATGGGAGTTTTGTTTTAAGGAGACTATTATGCAGATACTTAACTTATCTATATAATAAATTAAGTTATAATATGGTAGAGACTTATTATTGATGTCTGCTACCATATTATAACTTAATTTGTAATAATAGATAAGTTAAGTATCTACATAATAGTCTCCTTACAACAAAATCTCATCATTTTTTAATGCACAAATGAAGAAAATATGACAAGTGGAATACACGCCTAAGCAAAATTTCCATTGAACAGAACATTGTATTTTATGCCTATTAATTTACTTTTATTTAAGATTCTAATTTCCCTGACTTTTCCACATTTCGATTCAACAGATGTAATAAATAAGACGTACGGTACTGTGTCCCTAATGTCAAATGTGTGTAAAATTTTAGTTACTTACATTAGGTGCATTTTCGTACCTGTTTGGCAATTCTTGCTTGAGCTGCAAGCTCTCTCTGTAGAAGGGGCAAATGTGTTCTAAGGAAGGGAAGAACGAATGGCCTTAACGGAAAATTGGTAATATCTTGCAGCGTGTTGTGGAATTCTTCTACAGTTGTAGAGCCATTCTGTAATAAAGGGTGAAATGCTGAAACTCTAAGTCAAACAGTCACGTGTTATATTTCTACATATATATTATTATAGAAAGAAACGCATCGTTAAGAGCAAATAAACCCCCCCCCATTTGCCGTTTTTCGCACATAGTTAAATATCTCATGAACCTTCACTCATAGAGTCATAAATGAGGTGTCATAAAGTAGTAGAAATTATCCTCTTAATTTTGGTAGATATACTCGTACACATATACATGTGCATATGACAGTGACTAACACCAATAATTGGCCACAGTTTTGGATCTCATTTGCCCAGATATTCTCATCTTTATTTTATACAATGCAAGTTCCATAACTGTGATACAACGGTGTTAGTAACGGCTACATTACGTACGTCAAAGCGTGGGGAATTTTTCCCCCCAATTTATAACACCTCATTTATTGCTCTATGACCGGTATTGCATTAGAAATTTGACTTTGTGCAAAAAATAAATATGGAGGGCTCCATTTGCCCTTAATGCCCTTAAATAAAAATTTTAAAACTAAAAAAGCTGTGTTTTGCATAATTGCGGTTTATAAGTTTTATCTCCAACCTAATACTCAACATGGGGGGCACTGTTTCACCTGCTCACTTGGATTGGTCTAAAAGGAGACATATCAGTTGACCGAAATGGTTCACAAATTCCTTGGAGGGAACGAATGTTCTATCCCATCTATATATAAAACCTCTTGATGTTGACGGTTTCTATACTAACTGTTTGTATTAACTTACGGCGAGGCCGAGGACTAGAGTCCGAACCTTCTCCCCCAACTCTGGAGAGATTTCAGTTCCGAACTGGACTAGAGTGCTGAGAAAGCGCTTCAATTTGTTCAAGCTGGGCCGCGTCGCTGGAGGGGACGTGTTGCCAGGGGCTGTGCTCGTCGGGGACGACAGCAGCGAAGAAGGCGGTGTACCTGACGTGCAAGGCGGTGGACTGCTACCTACTGGACTTTCTGGAGATTTCAAGCCTGCAAGCAAATTAGAGAGGCGCTGCTAATTATGACCGTGAACGCTGCCATAGGTAAAGGTAAAGGTAAGCATGTGCTCTGTTTCATATTCATAACCGATTATTTTTACTAGCATCTGCTTCAGGATAGTGAGCAAATGCTTGAGGAGTGTGTATATGGGTGATGCTCAGCAGATGATTCAAGGAAATGCTTACAGTTAGAAAAATATTTTTCTCCTAAGGCAATTGCTTTTGCTCAAAATTTTTATGGATAGAAAAATAATCATATGAAGTATGAGCTATAGCCTAAGTACGAAGAACGCTAATAGTATAGTGTAATATAATTTTATGTAAGTACTAAAGGTATTATGAAAATGTCCAGTGTTTTTAATATGAAATGGGTTTGAGAAAACGCGGTGTATTGATTGGGGGGCACAGCGAAGGTGGTAGGAAAATGCGGGTACCATCGCGAACCTTGCCCGCAGAGATGCGGGTCCTTCTGCAAATACTGCTGGTTACGACAGCCCCCGCATGTATATTATAGTATACCATGCCTCTCTTCTAATCTCGTCATTCAAAGTTATATTAATAAAATAGTATACGGTTTTCATTTGTATGAATTGTCAATCACAACAGGATAAAATGTGTGGGAGGGTTGTTCCCATTATTGCTTGAAAAGTCTCGCTAAGGAATACTGCAAGGTAGCCTATATACTGCAAATGCATTGGTAGACGGCGGTGCCTTCCAGTATTCCACATCAATAAAAAAAAATACGGCAGAACTTGGTTATAAGAGACATATGATCGGGCCAGCTAGAAGTTCTCTAGTAAAAAGTTATAATATAAACCATGTACTATACTTGTATATATTGTACCTGTATTTTAATTATCCTTAAAGAACCTGATAGATGGCCAATACTAGGTAGGCTGAGAAGTAGCTGTTTGGGAACCTTCTCCCTTGATGTCCCCGGTTCCATTTATGATGTTGTGGTCAGCATCATGACCGGCAGCCTTGGTTTCCTCTTCTTCTTCTTCTTCTTCTTCTTCTCTAAATGCCTCTTCTCTTGAAGATTCGCTATCATCATGACAGTTTAGACATTAGAGACTGCTGCTCCGAAAAAGGATGCCGTGCTCCTATGAAACCACAGCCTCAGGTTCAAATAGGATGTTTTTCATCTGCTGGGAGCTTACAATCCTTCTACCATCCCTTGGATTATTACATGCATTTCGGTTCTCATCACATGGCCGAAGTATGTTAATTTCTGTTTCTTAACCGTCAGCGGCAACTCGGCTCTGTATTCATTCACCTCAGAACCTCAGCAGGTACGAGTTCTCCAGGTTACGCGTGGCATTCGTCTGCATATTCACATTTCAAATGCAGAGATTCTGTTCCCATTAGCTTGTGTCAACGTCCGTCCCTCCATTTGTGGAAAAGTACCCATGAACCCAGGTTGAGTTCAATTCTATGCATCACATTGACTAATGCGAAGCCCTGTATACATACTGTTTGTAGATTCGAGTGGGCTGACCATACAACACCGGATGAATCTAAGGGAGGAGACTATGATGATAATATGGTAGGGAGGTGAGCGACGGTACAGAGAAGGAAGGCTGCGCTGTTGGGAAGCGATAACGCGCCAACATACACATTCTAATCACCTCGCCTCTCATGATTTGTTTCACTGAAAATAAAATGAGTTGGGCGCTGGTGAAAGCAATAGTTCTCAGTAGGGGTATTCACGAAATGGCAACTTTGTAGTACTACAAGTAGCTTGGTGCAGTCTACTTTAATTAATAGTTTACACTAATTTTAACAGTTTAGGTCGAACTTCGTAAAAAAAGAATCACTTGAGAGTATCTACTGTACTTATGTTTTTGCAGATTTAATACATTTACAATAGTTCATATATAATACATATTATAGCCTAGTTTATTTACATGAGATATGAAAAGGCTCGAATTCCCACAAGATACTAGCCCTATATTAGGGGAAAAGAGACATTGTGGAACAAGTAAATAATTATTAATACTCAGCTGGAAATAGGCCCCAAGTAGGAAAAAACTAGCCTACCCTTTGGCAAAGTCAAAAAATTGTGTTAAAATTGAAATTAGAAATGAAAAGTAAATAAATAATTAATGAATAAATCAATACGTTAGAAAGCTTGTTTATTTACTAAAATTTTTATATCTAATTTCCATTTCTCCTGAGTAGGTACCCATAGTAGGCAAGAGACTAATTACAAAATATTTCTGTCCGAATTGCAGCGGGTCTAGGTATAGTTGTAACAACAGTATATACCAAATCGTATTGTATATTTTTCTAAAGTAAATTCAACAAATACAGAGGGCAAGAACCAAGACAGATGGGGCTTCTGGCAAAGCAGAACTAGAGAGTTCAGCAGTATTGGACTTGAAGTCAGCAGCAGCAGTCTGTAAGCAGTCAGGAGCACATGCTGCTGGCCGGCAGCTGTTGCCGGACGTTGGCAACACACGTTGCAACCCCTCCCCGTCCTAGTTCACTCCAACGGGTCCCACAGTAAATTGCTACCAACTACCAAACAAATAGGCCTGGCGTACAATTTTATTTTGAATTGGTCACCCAGTTTTAAACGTTATGGCTTACCGGGTAGTGATTTTTGCAGAAGCTTTCCTAGTTGAGTGTAAACGGGGGCTTTATAGCCCTACCTCTAGTAGGTTGGCTCAGTAATGCATATTTTATTATGGGGAAGGGGAATTCTGAATATTTTTTAAGCTGTATGTATGTGCCGAAATAAAGGGGTTCAGCGCATCTTGCCAGAAAAAACATAAGATTTTGCAGGCGTCGGGGAGAATTGTTAAAAAAAAATACTACAAATTCTACAAAAGCGCGGTTAAAGCAGTCGCCTTATTCGCTTGACGAGGGGCTAGGACGAGAACGAGGAACCCCTGGACAAAAGAGCACAGCCTCACTTGAGACATTGTCGTTCGTAAATAATTGTTTATTAATTTTTCAGAAATACCTCTCACATATTTGGCAACGATAGAGAAATTGTCACAAAGTTTTATGTTTTAGTTTTATAATATACCGTACTGCACATGTTGACTTTTTTTTGCCCAATTTGGAGGCCTCTTAGACGATGTGCTGCCCAGGGCTAACCAACCACCCTCCCCCACCCGTTACGCTACTGGGTTGGCTTTTAAATATAATAAAAAATTATTCCTTATTTACATATGAAACTTACGCTGTTTGGCCCGGTGTATAATAAGCGGGTGCGGGAGATTCAGGTGGGCTGGATGGGCATCCGGTGCTCAGTCACTTAACGACTCCGTGTAAGTTTCCTCGTTTAAACCGATGGTACTTGCCATAAGCCTAACAGTCAAAAACAAGCCATTTAGGTTGCAAGTGATGAGCGCAAAAACTTCTTACGGTACTGCGCCTGTTAAATTGTACATTATTGTCTTTCATGTGCTGCTATTTTCTTTTTTTATGTTAGAACCCTACAACGTGGAAACTACACGTGCGATTTCTCCCATCATGGGGCTCGCAGATTTCCCCCTTCGTTTACTTGAAAATATGACATTGTCTGTAATTAAGAACTATATTTTAATTCTACTCACAGGTACAGATTAAAAACTAATATAATAAAGTAAATTGTGCGGTGATCCCAACGCGCCCTTATTGGCTTTGTAGCACCGGTTATTAGAATAAATTGTAATATTTTTTTGGTTAAATACACCCATTATTATTATTATTGCTAGCTTGGGGATGCGAGATGGTATTATTATGTATTGTATTTTTGTAATATATGCTCCTTGTCCAGGGAATACTGGACAAGGAAAAGAAAGAAAGAAGATTATTATTACCCAAAAATTGTATGCCTGTAAGTTATTGTATAGTTGTAATATATGCTCCTTGTCCAGGGAGTACTGGACAAGGAAAAAAAATTACTATACTTAGCTTATGGTTTGGCAACACCTATTCTATTTTATTACCGTTTGATATATTACTTTAGAAATTATAACTATTGCGATGGTACCAGAAGTACACAGTTGTTCCCCTTGAACCCGAAAATAGTAGAAAAATTTTCCATGAAACACGGTGGGCCTAACGTTCTTTAATAATTGACCGACCAAACTTGGCATGTTGGTTTACGAATCGCATCAATATCTAAGCTAATTGTAGAATAAAAGTGATTCTATTCATATAGAGCAGAAAGTGGAGAAGCATCTAAAGCATTTGTATGGATAAGTTTTTCATTTGAATAAAATAAAAACCATATATTGTTACAAATCCTCTACTATAAGGTAATTAGTTAAAGCATTATTTTTAAATTTTGAATATTTTAAAGTTAAGATCAGCGAGTGGGTTCCGTCAATTTTTCCATCTTCTTATCTCTAATAATTTGGCTGTGCTTGAAATCTTCTAAATATGTACGGTATTGTACAAATTGTTTCTATTTCTAAAGTATACACAGTTCGAAATCCAAAGAACAAAAGTAAATCTCAAGATTGGAACATTATATCGTCAGATTATTAAATTTATATATTTCTACTACCGTAACGGTAGGCAAATTGTAATTTACGTAAAAAACTTCGAGCCTTTCAATTTTTATTTATTTTTGTTCTAACATAGAGGAATAACGCTGAAACAGCAGCCATTGAGAAATTTCCAATCCCCCACACGTGTTCAGAACGAAAAGGATCAAACACACAACACTTCTCCCGCAAAAAAGTTGGGAAATAAATTGCACCCTGGAAGCTGGTCGAGGTGTTTTCACACAAACAATACCTCCTCTCCCCCTCCTTACTTCTTTGTTTATTTATTATTAATTCACGTTTATTAGATGGAGAACTTTCCCATTATACCATATTCCTCTTTCTGTAGATTTTATTGTTCAACTTTGGTGCCCCCTGACTCTCGTTTTTAATTGATAGAGTTTTCCCGAGGAAAGAACGGTATTTCAATAGATTTTAAATTTATGTATGCAAGGAAAATGCTTTAAAGTTTGTTCACGGGTGCGGCCATGTTTTGGATGGTTCTGTAGATGAGTTATGTTTACCAAATGTGGGGAGAATCTTATTATATCGTATACAACCATACATTAGATAAACAAAAATGATTATATAGTGATATGCCTTCATGCCTGCAAAAACTTTTAACCAGGCCCAAAATTGGCTTTTCCACGTCTGTTAAGCTTCGTAAAAGTGGGACCAAAATACAAAAAATGTTAAGAGTTTTCTGACAAAGCCATGAATTCTCGAGGCTTTTTAGAGCTATTCACCCACTGTAAAATCAAGACTGTTAATTGGGAGGCGGGACGAAAAGCATCTACCGAAAAGAATCCTAGGAAACCTGAGAAGGGACAACCGAAAATTTAACGACGCTACCGAGAAAGATCCAAGCAGGCATGGAAGAACTCACACTCTCCCACCAAAACACCTTCGATGGAGGGCTTTAATTGAAAGCGCCAACACCATAAGGGAATTTCTTCTGAAGTCACAATGTCAACGATTGGTTGGCAGCAACTCCCTGCATATCATCCTCCAGCTCTCTTGGCCCTGCGCCTTCCTCTTCAGCTCTTGGTACGTTCGAGCTCGTGCGTCCTCCAATAGGGTTTAGGCGCGGAAATAGTAAATTGTAATTAAGTGAGCATAAGCTTCATACAATAAAATCGTTAGGCATGTCGCTATATGAAATTATTTTAGGAATTTTAGGAAAGTCCACCCAAAGTCAACAATATCAAGTAGGGGCGGATTTACCAGCAGGCAACTGAGGCCTATATCTTTAATGAATTTTTGTGTGCATATTATGTAAATTTTTTTTTTAAATAAGTATGTATAACATTTTAGTTAAGGATAAGAAAGTAGGTTATTTTGATCATAAACATTAAAAAAAAATAGTGGTCTTATTAGTGAACACCCCCCCCCCCCACTATATATATATACAATAATTATTCATGTCCGCGACAAGGGCAGTGCCTATATCCGCGTAAAAGCCAAATCCGTCCATGATATCAACCTCGCATCCGTAGCCTACATAGAAGTTATCACGTAATGTCGTAATCCATTTGGGAAATTCCATGCTTGAATAAGCTAGCTCTAATTTTCATAGACTTCATTTGTTATATTCTACTAACTTTTGTCCGATTGTCCTTTTCCAGTGAAAATTTCTACAGAAAAGTAATTCAAATACCACAGTTAAAAGTATATATGCATTACAGCTCTTACCAATGAAACTAATGAATGTAAGATTCCCAATAGGGTTGGGTTGGCCCAGGCCAGGCGGAAATTGTTTTTCTATTATGTGGAGTCTGGAATTTCGACTTTATGTTTCATATTCCCCTAACTGGACTATTCCAGACTTAGTTGAGTGTAAGAGAGGGCTTTATAGCCCTAACTCCGTTAGGTTGGCTTAGTAATAGAACAAAAATAGTCAATCTTTATTCATTTATTATTAATCATTATTTAGATATCAGCAAACAATAATGAGTGGGAGGTTATGGAGGTTATGAGCCCAGTGGGGAGGGGGCCATGGGGCCAGAGGGGGGGGGGGCTCAAAAGGAGTTTTGCCGCGTCAGCTGGGACTGAGCTGTCCAAATTATAACTGCTCGCTGTTGGTAGCCACCGGGCGCGTACCTTCGCTTTGTTTGCGGTCTCGCTTTGACTCTGGCACAAAAACCGAAAGCAGCAGCTGCTGGGAACGACAGCCGCCGGGGGGTAGGTTTTTGCTTCAAGTTGGGGAGAAGGGGAGGGAGGGGGTTCATGTGGTGATGACAGGTCGTCAACCGGTGACCTCTTCCTGAGGAGTCGCTGAAGAGCGTTCATAAACCTTTCTAGAAATTATTTTTAATTTATGGCATTATTTAGTGCGATATAAATGCAATGGAGGTACCACTCTTAAAATCGTACTAAGTTAAACAGATTAGTGACTTTGTGAGATATTTGAATTGTTATGGCCTTCCTATACTAAGTTATAGATCGACCCTTCAAGGTCTCTAACGGACCCCAATCGTTACATCGTAATACTGCATAGAAGGCTAATTGAAAGCGATATGATGTAGAGGTGCAAATTCTGCATCTGTGGCCCGATCATGGCGATTATAATGCCGGGGTTAATATTGTAATACCCTGGTACAAACAAGATAATTTTACAATGGAAAGTGCTATTCAAAATTTCTTTGTTTACAGTTTTAACCCCAGGAGTAAGTTAATACTAATCGCCATAATCGGCCCTCTGCTATAAATTAAGACGCAGATACAGAGATTTAGATAAAATGTACAAAATACAATTTGACAACAAACGAAAAACAAGGTTATTTAAATTTTAAACTAAAACTCCTGCAGCCTGATCATGGCGATTATAATACCGGTATTTATTTATTACCAGGGGATTAAATAAATACCGGTATTATAATCGCCATGATCAGGCAGCAGTATCATCAATATTTCATTGTAAATTCCCGCTTAAATTTAAAACGTTTTATTTTCACAAATTGTTTTAAATGTTATATAAAAAAAATATTTTTTTAATTAATAAAAAAAATTGTGCCAAGCGAGAGGCCCCTTGAAAGTGCTTTCGCCATACTCGACACAATATGGTAAAACCGGCACTGCGCACAGCGCGTTCAAACTACTTGCTACAGGCTGATCATGGCGATTATAATACCGGGGTTTATTTAATTCCCTGGTATTAAGAACGTAAACAAACAAATTTTGAATAGCACTTTCCATTATAAAATTATCTTGTTTACATTTTTAATACCAGGGAATTAAATAAACCAAGGTATTATAATCGCCATGATCAGTCTGCAGGTAGTAAGTTGCTCTCAGTTGCAATTCAATATTTCCAACAAAAAGCAATGCTTGTTCTGAGGAAGTTAAGCTTGAAAATTGAACACACTTACGAGCATAATTCTGTAGGTATAAGTAAAGGCTTCTATTGCCATACTCCAGAAATGTTATAGTCACTAAACCATAGAGATACCGGAAAGTTGTACACTTTACAAAGGTGTGAGAAACACAACTGCCAGTCATTTAGTGAGTTGACGCAGATATTGGGCACCTGTGTCACTACAGTCTTCTCAAATGCTAAAGAATGTGCTCATCCGACCAGCTGTATCCATTGCGGCACCATATTTTCAAACCAACCACATAATAGGTTGTTGTGATCAAATATCAATAGCATAGAACGTAGTGGTCAGCAACCTTTTTTTTTTACAGTTGAGCCAAATTCCGGGCTTTCTGAAGGTGAGAGTGGTGAGACCTTGCTAAAAGCGCCAACGACTGCTGAACCATTTTCACCACAAATTGAGTTTGCTTGTGAGTTGTGTCTTGTGTTAAACAAGAAACAACAAAACTCCATTGAAATTAACCTAAGTAGAATGACAGGAGCCATTATATCCCTTATCCCTTTTATAGAAATCTATTAAAATGTTTGTACTTAACATATCCCATGACGCCATTTTTTAATTTTAGTTTGTTTGTTTGTGATTTTACTGTATGATCATTGATCAATTTTAACTATGGCATAGAGGAAAACAAACCTTTCCGTCAATGTCATTTGCATTCTGCAATGCGAGGTCGGTGGAAACCCGCCTAAGGCAAATGGAAACAGGAGCCGAGTTTCTGGTGACTGCTAAGAAACGGAAACTAACATTTTGTGATGTAAAACGGAAAATATCGCCTTCTGCATACTATAATACAAAGAAAGATAGAACAACTGAGCGCTCCCGGCAGAAAAAGAACATCTTGGTTGATAAACCTGCGGGAGTGGTTTCCTGTTCCAAATCGTCATGGTGATTGTGTCAATCTTTGCTAAGGTTAAAGGTGGGGTTTCCACCGACCGGCTAGGGCTAAATACAAATACGGTGACGTGGTAACAGACATTCAAGACTTAGGCGGGGTTTCCACCGACTTAGCATAGCAGAATGCAAATGTCATTGACGGAAATGTTTGTTTTTCTTTTTATAGAAATCTATTAAAATGTTTGTAATTAACATATCCCATGACGTCATTTTTTAATTTTAGTTAGTTTGTTTGTGATTTTACTCTATGATCATTGATCAATTTTAACTATGGCATAGAGTAAAACAAACATTTCAATGTCATTTGCATTCTGAAATGCGAGGTCGGTGGAAACCCCGCCTTAAAAAAGAGTATATACGAGAAGGTAGAGGAAGGTGCTGGGTGAACGTTCGTAGAGGTTCAAGTCCCACTTTGTCCACATTTTTCTCGATTCCTTTTATCCCATAAAATTTCTAGAGGAGGTAGCCTCTTTACCTATATGTACAGAGAGTGCATTTAATGTTAATTAATGAAGTTTTATGCTTTTACGTCGAGACTCGGAGGCCATGGGCCTCTCATTTCATATACGTAACACAATCTCTGTCGTTCCCATGATTTTTACTTGAGCATGGGTTCAACTATACACCTAGGTATATGGAACTTACATGAAACTTGCTATGGTATGAATGAGGGGACCTCCTGATTGGTTGTGGAATGGGGCCCGTGACATCCTTTCCGAGAGTCCAGATCGTTATCCACTACACTACAGCTTTCAGCAGCAACTCAATTACCGCCTCACACAAATACCAAATCCCATGAGACCAGCAAGTCTGACTAGTCTGGCAATTACAATCATGTACACAGTCCATTGTACATTGACATTGAACGTTGCAGTACATTGGATGCACACAAGGCCGTGCCCAGGTTTTGATTTTTTCTCCGTAATTTATTAATGAAAGTCCATTCTATTCAGTGTTCAATCTCAAATAAATTTATTCTAATTCTTCAAACAATACAGGTTTACATTTTTTAAAATTATTTCGGTGGGGGGGAGGGGTCCGGACCCCTTGGACCACCCCCGTGGGCACGGCCATGGATGCACAGTGCTTTCGAATTGGTCGGACAGCACGTTGCTGCAAGTCAAGTACCGATAGGAAGCACTCTGTTTCCACAAGCTATAGCCAACGACTTCGGTGGCAAGGTACTTGTACTAGAGGTGTGCCATTCCTGGTTTTTTCTGGAGCTTACGTTACCAGTTCCAGTGATTCAAGAATAACTGTTCCTAATACGCGTTCTTTTAGGAACCAGTTCCTGCCTTAGGCTCAATCCCAATACTGGTGACTGGTAATCGTGCCCTGTCCATACTCTGTAGGAACCAGCTTGCCAATGGTTAGCTTATGTAAAAATAAGTAAAGAAATATTATCATTAACACTAATTTGTTACTAATTTTCCGTGGAGTAAGAATTTGTTAAGTAACTGACAGGAAATCCCCATTTAGAATTGCGTTCCTCAAGAACCTAATATACTTACTTTACTTTACTTTATCCAACGCCCGAACGTGGTAGTTCAACCATTCGTCGCCGAGCTTCCCAATAGTGGTTCACCAAGTCATCGTTCGGGTAGGTGAGAGCCGTGCAGTCCCTCAGGTGGTCTTCGTCCATTCTTCCACCGTGACATAGTGGACATGTGTCATCGGCGGCAAGGCCAATGCGGTGTAGGTGGGCCTGAAGGTAGTCATGGCCGGTATTGAGGCAGAATCTAGCAACAGCTTCAGCTCTCTCAAGGTTCCTACAGATGGGTCCCACTGTAGCAAGATTCTCCCACTTTTTGCCAGTGCTTAGGGTCTTGAGGGTGTTCTTCGTGGCACTGCAGATTGCTGCATTTATTTGGCTCTTGGCTCAGTTCAGGGTTAGTGGCACGTTTGGTTGGTCCATTTCCGCTCCTTCCTTGGTTTTCGCATCAGCTTTTTCATTGCCATATATTCCCACATGGCTAGGTACCCACTGTAGGGAGGCTGCCGCTCTTAGGAACGGCTCCAGTCAGAACGACCCACCTCTAGCTTGTACTTGTGTGAGTCTCATCTACACACCTTGCGATCGCAGGGACTCGACACAAGTACCCATAATTAGGTTACTTAGTGAGACGATTGAAGAAGTTAATATACATTCATTAAATTGTTTGCACGGGATTAACTTTAAAAAGCAACTTGAAATGTCCAAATCGAAAATTTCGACTCTCACAAAGCTTTCCTTTTAGTAAAGTATTTAAATAGAAAAGCAAGAAGGTACCAATTTTCATATGCAGAGAAATTGACAACTTTACCGACCCCTGACTCAAAGCCCCCGCACTCAAAGCATGTCAGGGACAGATGATTTTGGAGATGACCCTGTGTGCAGTGTAATGGCTCCGTTTTGAGTTTGATAGTCTTCCCCTTCAAACGTCATGGTATTTTGTCTACCCCTGGGCCAAAGCGGTCTCCATTCAAAGGCTGTCAGTTGCAGGTAAACCACAGCATCAACCGGCATCTTCCATTTATTTATTACCTGATAATATTGTAGATGCTGTATTAAAGCAGAAGCTCTGTGGTCGGATTTCAACCTTCGCCTTAATGCTGCGGGGAACTGACAACTGCATTCACAAGCACAGGTACTGTATATTGTATTGTATGTAACTATAAATTGAAAGCGTTGAGTAGTTCTGTCTGTACCATGCGTTTATTGGAAAGATGCAGATACGGGGGTTTAACTTCGGCATTGACAGGGGTAGTAAATTAGTGTTTTCTCCTTACCAATGAAGGGAAGGCACATATTCAACCAAATTCTTAAAAATTAGAATACGCTTACACACTTCACATAATTGGAGTATATGCTTGTAGGCCTATATGTTGAGTAAGAGCATTTAAAAAATGTTTTTTCATGAGTAAAAGGTCTAGCTGCATTAATAATTCCAAGTGCCTACTTACCACTTGCTAGACCTACGTTTTTCGAGCTTTTGCTCTTTGTTCAGAAGCAATAAGTATTTCTAAGTAATTGGTTATGAATATAAAAAACCTCTACCTCTTCCTTTTACTAGGTACCTTTTACTCATCTTGAACTAAAAACTTCTTTTTATAAATTTGGCTGATTCCTCCAGTTCAGAGGGAGAAAAGTGTTATATGTGTAAAAATAAGTATCTCATGAAATAACAATCGTTTCGTTTTGTTTTCCAACGCCTACTTTCAGCATTTCTGCTTTAAGCAACCCTGTCAGCCTGGTGGGGAAGTGAGTCTTTTTTGACTTGAGGCACCCTATGGGCAGACTCCTTCACTTCAGGGAGAAAGGGTGTTGACTGACACGATGCATTTCCTGATTATAGCGGATTCCGAACCACTTGGGGAACATACTGTAGTAAAGTCACTCGATTAATTCGGAGGATTCGACACGCACTTAAGCGACCTCGGTGGCAAGGTGGTAGCGTGCTTGTACTTGTGCGAGTATCTACACACTTTGTGGTTGGAGACGTGTCGTAACTCGACACGGGTACTAGCCTATAGAGGCGACTGAAGAAGTCAGTCGGATATATTCATTAAATTGTTTGTATGTGATTAATCTTTAAAAATAATAATAATAATAATAAAGATTAGTTATTACTATTGTTCATAACGACACGTTCAAGAATAGCCCAGTTAGTAGAGTACGTAACGTCGAGGTTCGAAACTCTTGAAGAGAGGTAATTTTTCCTCGGAACCCTTGACCTGGGTCCACACAACCCTAATGGGTGCCTTAACTTCAGTGGTAGAGGAAAAACGTGGCTGTCATGTTCATGGTCATGTTCCTGACCACAATATTCCAAGTAGAGCAGTGGTAAAATTAGTGGATCCTCTACCAGTCTTCAACCCTTATTGGGTTGTGATGCCACGTTTGCCACGAAGATAGTAAAAAAATCTAAGGGTCAGAACAGAAACAGAAAATTAGGTAAACTGTTTTAGTTTTGGGTAACCGCCAGGGCAACCCCGGTGTCCTGTGCGCTCCTGATTCCTGAAAGTCTCACCAAAACGGACTAATAGAATATTACTAATAGAATGAAAAGTAGATATTATTTTATGAAAACTGGATAATGAAAATCGAAAAAAACTCAGAAAACAGAGATCAATAGTGAGCATCTGGAGTTCGTTTAGGAAAAGTGTTTTGCACAACTTTTGCCCCCGCAGCAGGAATGAGCTGTGTAGGCCTGTCAGCTGCCAGCATGAGATCAATATAGGCCAGATGGCAGTTCTCAGCAACCTCGCATGGCCTTCAACAGTCAGACAGCGTGCCATGATAGGTCACATGGAACTCCCCGTGTCAAATTCATTGATGTCAAAGGCTACAAAAGTTGCAACCAATGTACTGTGTTTATAATTTTGAATGCGTGGTGTACAACTAGGTAGAAAGAACGAAAATGAGAAACAGAAGAACGTCTTAGACAGTTGGATAGGCAGATCGCGGGTTCAAATACTGGCAAGTCCTGATTTTTTTTAATCCTCTACTTTTGGTTATAACGATGAGGTTGCCTCTTCAACATAAGTTAGTTTAATGTCAGAATTAGATACCATATAAGGCTGCAATATTTAAATGCGGAACGTCTTATTGGCCTTTCTGTAGCCTGCAGACTGATCGAGGCGATTACAATACCGGGATTAAATAAATACCCTAGGATTATAACGGTAAACAAACAAATTTTGAATAGCACTTTCCATTATAAAATTATCTTGTTTACATTTTTATTACCAGCAGGCTGATCATGGCGATTGGTATTAACTTACTCCTGGGATTAAAACTGTACACAAACAAATTTTGAATAGCACTTTCCATTATAAAATTATCTTGTTGGCATTTTCAATACCAGGGTGTATTATAATAACCCCGGTATTATAATCGCCATGATCAGCCTGCTGGGGATTAAATAAATACCGGGGTAAAATAAATAACCTAGAGGATTATAACTGTAAACAAAGTAATTTTGAATAGCACTTTCCATTATAAAATTATTTTGTTTACATTGTTAATACCAGGGGATTAAATAAATACCGGTATTATAATCGCCTCGATCAGGCTGCTGGAACATTAAGGTGCTAGATTTCTACGCAGTAGTGCAGTACCTACAGGCAGGGCAGGTAAGACTAAGAAACGCCCCTTTCCGACCAAGGCGAAAATACCTATAGTAAATTTAAAAATTATAAATTAAAATCGAGACAGTAACCATGAATTTTTTGCAAGGTGGATAGGGCGTTCGGAAACCGAATTTTTTTCAGAAAACAGTTGATGTTGGCCGCTGACGTGCCAGCATTTCTAGCCTGCGGTACCTTATTCATGGCAGCATGGTACGTTTACTACCATTCATAACGCGACGAAGCCGCGTAAATTTTTTGGGTGGCTTTAAAATATGACGACTCAAATAATTTAGGCCTGGTCAGACGATGCGAACGCCGGCAATGCGCTAAGGAATTTGTCATGGGAGCAAACCGGTTATTGATTGGTTGGTGCAAAAAAAAAAAAAACAGTCAGTCAAGATTTCCAGATCTTTGATTTTTTTGTTCTATTACTACGCCAACCTGGCGGAGTTAGGGCTATAAAGCCCTCTCTTACACTCAACTAGGAAGGCCAGTGACCGCCTGCTTTACATGCCCTCCGAAGCATGGCCAGAGTCTAGAGGATAGAAATCTGCTGACGTAGACTCTGGGGTTTTACACCAACCCGTTTGCTACCATGACAACTTTTTGAATGACCGGCGTTTGAATCGCCCGTCTGTACCGTGTGTAATCTTGGAGGAAAAATTCAAGGCAGAAGTTCATTGTGGGAATTTATTGTCGGTCCTAATAATTGCATATTCTGAATATATTATTTGGACGGTAAGATGAAGTATAACAAGAAGCTGCCCTATTATTACGGTCAAGCTGCGGGAAAATTAGGGTATTTTTTGGGGGGTTCAGTGCCAAATTGTATTATATTCATAAGCCCATTTTCCTATCTTTGCGGCTGTGGCCCGAGGAATTTTTCAATTTCTTTAGTCGAAAATACCCATGCTTCATTTGAATAAATATTTTTATAAACCTCTGCTTTAACAGTAACAGATTTATTTAACAAAATCCCCTACGTATACGGATATAATGGGTAAAAAGTGATAGAAAGGGGGGTTGTGCAAAACATTGCTATGCCCCCGGCCCCTACCAGCATGCACATCAGTAATTATTTTTCGATAATTTATGTGTGGGCTGCTGTAGGAAAGGGAGTAAAAAACTAACATGTGATGTTTGCTGATGACAACCCCGCTGCAGGCCCGCTTGCAACAAACACCCCAAATAATCACAATACCGGCATGTTTTATACATTTAGACAGGTCAGCAATTGAAATCTGCGGAAAATAGAAAATGATACATCAGAATTTATTTGTGTACCTACCGAACGCATTTCATACAGGTTAATTAATTAAACTATTTTTCTAATGCGTATACAGTGTAGGATCTATGGCGAATGTAGCCCCCCCCCCATTAGGTTCCTCAAAATGCGTAAAATCCCACTATTTCAGTCCTATTTTTCACAAATTTTCTCCCGGGCCCCCCTTATGCTCAATTGTATTAATTCCATATAACATTTAAGTACCTGGGTAGCACCCTTGAACAAAACGTGAAACGAAGACGTGAAAGGAAGAATAAAAGCAGGCTGGGGGAAATTTCATGACATGGCACCAATCCTCATAGACAGAAAAATGCCAAAGAAGCTCAAGGGTCGAATATATAAGCTAATGATCAGACCATGCATGCCATGAGTGTTGGGCGGTCAGGAAGCGAGATGAACACTAAATCCACGTGGCGGAGATGAGAATGCTGCGAAGGTCGTGTGGAGTGACCCTGCAATGAGGACATAAGGTTGGACATGAAAACTGCGAATGTCGCACTGAAACTGAGGGAAAGAAGAAGACTCAGCTGGTGGGACCACGCCCAGAGGAGAGAGGAGAGAGTGGTTTGGAAACGCCGCTGCCGTGCCGCCGACCCTCCCTGAGGATAAAGGCGATGGGCGATGTAAAAGTAAAAGTAAGTATAGAAACCTAATTGCTCTGAATATTCATAAAACCCTAAAATTTCAGTCTTATTTTTCAGAAAATTTCATCCGGGGGAGACTCCCGGGCCCCCTTTCTTATTTTCGAACCCTCTGGCTCATGCGCAAAGAACACTATTTAAAAGCTGCGTACGTCCATAAGAATGGCTTTCCCCATTTTGTACACTTTTATGAAAATGGTTGGAGGGGCGCAGAATTATACACTACCCCTTCGTAAACCTATCGTTACGCCACTGACAAGTGTCTCCCCCTTTTACACCACCTGTCTCTTATTTCGGTTATTATGAGGAATTTTGAGTTGGGGGGGGGGGGGGTAAAAAAATGTAATGACTAAGTTGGGGCCGAACTATTTTTTGGTCATAAGTTTTTTTTCCGGGAGGCCAGATATAAGGGGTTTTTGGGGGTTATGGTGTGGAATGTTAAAAATTCCCAGTTTTACGGTAGGTATGAAAAGTTTATGCTGATTGTACTTGTACCTATAGGTTCAGATTAATGATTAATGGTTTCAAAACGAGCTTTCATTTGACATGTTCATGTTCAGACTCATCAAATTTTTTCCACATAAAGGCAAAATTAAAAGAAAAGGTTGGCTTGGCTTGGCACATACTGCGTTACAGCAAATGAGCTTGTGCGACTAGTGATATCTGGCTTACTATACGCAATATTGTACGTCAGGCAAGCAAAAATTATAGGCAAGCCCAAAAGTGTATAGCTCTCTGGAGAAAGTCAGCTATAATGAATCGAGGGCAGGGGGGTGGAGAAGAGGAGGGAGGTGCACTCCATAACCAGATGTCGTCCACAGCTGCCTCCCCCTCCCCTCCAAGACGTATAGTTCGAGTACCTTGTCAATAACACAAGCACCAGCGCAGCCTCCATCACGCACCAGCCCAATTTTAAAAGTACTATGCTGCCAGCTTAAAAGTGCCTCAATGTTAATATGGTAAGTATGAAATACAGTATGTACCACACTGCCATAAATATATTGGACTCCTTATAGTATTTTTATTTTTTTTTTAAACTCAAGGACCCTGTTTTACCGAGACACTACCTGTGCAATGTATCGTACAATGAATTGAATTGAAACGATTTTCTTGAAATACCAAAAGGCGAACAATATGACCAGTCTTGTTCTCGTGCAAACCCTTCATTCACATTTATCGTCACTTTGCATGTTTGTATGTGTATACCCAGAGGTAAAACAATGCCGTGACCTGAGGACTGGCAGAGAACTCTCTCTATTTGCGTTCTATGGTCAATGATGGAATCCAAAAGACAGGTTGAGTTGGTTTATGTTTTTGCATGATGAACGAGTGCAGTATCCGTTGAATTAAAACTGCACTGAGTTGAGCCATTCATCACAGCACGAACATCACGGTAAGTTGTACCGTAGTTAGAAGGAATACTCCTCTACATTACAACAGAGCCGAAATTATAAAATCAAGAAAGGTCTGGACTTGGCGGGTTTCGAACTCGCGATCTATGTCTTGCCGGGGCATCTTGTTAGAAAGAATGAAAGAAAATTGTCTTTATATTCCGCATGGGCACATTTTGGGTCTTTCGGCCAACTCTTACAACAAACCCATAATAAATAATACTTTTTTTTTTTAATCATAACGCTACGCCCTTTGGGGATTACGCGTTGTATGTTTATGCGTAGTAGTGTAATATTGTGGTTTTGAATGGGGTTGGTTAGGTGTGTACTAGTGTCGTTCGACAAACTGCCACCAGGCGCGCGCTGGACAACGAGTTGCCCAGGTACCGTATGCAACAGTTTGCCTTTCTCTATTGCACGAGTTTTGGTATAATGGGTTAAATATAAAAACTGTTCTACAACATGCTACCATATTGATACCAATATACCACAAGCTCGCCCAGCCCAGAGTTTACTGTATCCTCTATAGCCTATATCCTCTTCGACAAAATTCGTATTATTAGACTGGTTAGAACATAAATAAATTAGTTGACAGACCTGTTTTGTTTGATAGTTGGCTAGCTGTACTATGCACTAAAATGTCCAAAAGAACTTCTTCTAATTCTATACTCATGACTCTCTGATCAATATTTCATGGGAATAGCGTCTATTTGTCTATAAATTCTCTGAATCTATAAATCATATATAAATTGCCTCTTGATATTGCAACAGAGTTTCCCACGTTAACATGGGATATGCGAGTACCCCTACTGTATGAGCAAGTGAATTCAATGACCCAAGCTAGTTCCAGCAGCGGCCTGGAGCTGGAGTCTCCCAGCTGACGGTACCCACAGCGAACGTGCTGTCGGGGCCACGTCTCGCATTTACCGTCGCGATAAGCTCAGCACACCCCCGGGCAGGTTTAAACCCTTCTTTTAAAAGCTTTCTCAGTCGCTTTCGTTTGGCAATACGCGGGGGGGGGGGGGGCTTAGTCAAGCGATTCCCCTCCCATTCTACTGTATACAATTAAGCGCCCCTCACGCATAGGTCGTTCTCGGAAGCAAACAATCTTCAAATGTTGCGCAATATAACGGTAAATAATATTTTTAAGCTTTGAAAATTGGCGGCTGAACCTGTTAAACAGTACCTGGAAAATCCATTATTTGAGCATTTTCGACTCTCCCACTACAAGAGGAAGCTGGTCGTACACATTGGTCACCCCTGGATCACAACAAAATAGGTTGGTTTTTATTTTTTATTTAACTTTTTTATTTATTTTATAGAAATTTGGTATATTTAATTGGTAGAGGGCTATTTCAGTTCTAAGAAGGACTTTTTTGTTTTGGTGCAGGAGTTTTTCCGTGAAACTAATAATAGGCAGAATTTTACCGAATCCAATTCATGGACAAATTAAAGCATTACAAATGAAAAAAACACCTTATAATAGGGTGTATGAAATAGTCCTCTCCCAATTGAATATACCTAATTTCTATAAAATAAATAAAAAAGTTAAAATGAAAAATAAAAACCCACATATTTTGTTGTGATCCAGGGGTGGCCAATGTGTATGGCCAGCATCCTCTTAAGGTAGTTCCCACTAGTCCTGCCTAAAAGAAAGCCTTGTGAAAATGGTGATTTCGAGATTTAGCAAATAGGCTGCATAGAAAAGAAAATTAGTTGCCTAATGGATAAATAAAATCAATTTACACGATGCATTGCTAAAAGTTATTATTTTTTAACTGGTATACCAGTTATCAGAATCAGTAAAGATGTCAAAGATGTGTAAAGATGAAGATTATGATTAGCGATTTCAAATGAAATCTGTCTAATTGTACCGTATTATTGCAAACAATAAATTTTTCAACAAGTTTTGAAGTAAAATTTGCATAAAGCTTGATTGTCCACAATAACCACTACCACCAATATTATTTTAAGTTTTCCGGCAGATTCAGAACCTCAGCAGCGCATGACGGTTACCAGTGGATGGCGATACCGTTTTTTTAAATTAAATATTTTATCGTACACTGTAGTATAATTATCTCTAATTATGTAACTGTTACGCGATCAACAGTCATCTTACAAATGATTTCGCAAAAGTCATTTGTACGATGACTGTTATTCGCGTAGCATCTCCATAGTATGCCTCAATCAACTTACCGTGATTTTTCTGGTACGTGTGATATAATTTTGGCAAAACTCAGTGCAGTGTTTTTATAAAAGATGTATAAACACCTGCTGAACTGTTTAATGTATTACGTCGTTCTTCCACAAAATGTGGTACTTAGCATATTTTTTTTAAATAAATGATTAATCGCACACAAGAAATTTTATGAATACATTCAAGTAACCACTGCTATCACCTATGTGTTGAGTTACGACAAGTCTCCAATCGCAAGGTACGTAGAGACTCGCACAAGTGTCGTACGAGGGAGTAAGCCACCAACTATGACAACGCACATCCGTATTTTGCTTGAACAACAGAATAATGATGACTCCCTTCTGGCTTCTTCATCTTCTTTTTCTTCTTTATCTATATTGTTAATACCACTTCAGGGTTTCAAGGACTCTCGATTCATATCTACACATACTATATCTATAATTCTACAGTTAAGTTGGGACTCAATCCACTTACAGCTCTATCTACCTAGGGGCCGTCCAGTAATCACGTGATGTTTTTTTAAAAACATTTTTTATCCCCCACTCCCCCCTGGTGATACGTGGTGAGGTTTAAGACTGATTGCTTGCTACCGAATATAGCAGTATATTAGATGCATATAGTAGTGTTGTCGGATTGTATGGACTGCAGGTTATTGCCGCAAGTCAAGTACCTACACCTATAAGAAGCAATGTGCTTCCACAAGCTATGGCCAATGGCAACGATGACGCCCAATCTTTTAAAAACGAAACTTTGAAATTTGCTCTGCAGTACCGTAATATTCCAAAAGGGAACAGGTCCTTTTGGCACAGACACACACACACGTTTGACCTGTCGGCGACACAACCCCGCCATATTTCATGGAACTTGCCAGCACTGAGCCAACAGCTTGTCCAATGTCCCTTCCACAGGGGATAAAAACAGAACAGCCTTCCATAAAACCGTGTTCGGTCCATCCATAGAAAACAAAAGGCCACAAAAATATTATACCCACATGCCACCTCCAACACATTTTTCGGATGTGCTAATATTTAGCATATATGCAAAATATAAAGCGACGAGGAAATAATTTGGTCATTCATTAATTATGAATAGAGGCCCGTCAGGAGCAGCGTCGCTGAGATTGGCAGTGCCCCAGCGGGGTTTATAGGGAGGGGGGAGGGGGCAAACAAACAGCTCTCATGGGCTCTACAGTTTACTTATAAATTAATTTATAGTATTGTGCGATGTTTTTCCTATTCCCCCTTTATGTGCAGTCAGTTTATTTCTATGAGTTTTCCAAGGAAGTGGATAACCTGCAAACCGACACTTACGCCTTTTGACCATCTCCGCTGCTTCTTGGCTCACCTGTTTGGGCGGGCGACAGCGCGGGATAGCATAGGTATAGTGTGGGGTTCTTACTCACTAATGCCCATGAGAGCCCGTTATTTCGAATGTTTTTAGGCATGGCGCTTTACTCAATGGGCCTTGGGCAAAGAAGAAATTTGGGGACGCCAACTAGGATATTATTTTGGAGGGGAGGGGGGCTTTAACAATATTATACGAACATTTTGTTGCCTGCCTCCCCCCCCCCCCTCCTAGTGGTGAAATCATAGCCCTCTCTTAGTTTGTCTGCCTGCTTGGGGATGGTTGCCACGCATGTGAGAATGAGAGCTGCCGAGCGCTCAAGTGTGGGAATTATTCTCCTTATAAAGGAGAGCTAATAACACCCTCCTCTTCAAAACTCTTTATCGGAGCATACTGATAAAAAAAATGTATGGCTATAAGTCTACCGCTTGCATGAATGTTTGGTAATCACAAAGTCACGAACAGTTCATGAATTTACACACGGACGTTCGACGCCGGGCGTCAAAATCTGAGAAATTTGACATGGGATTGGTTGGTGATTTTTTAAGAAAAAAAAAAACAGTCTATTCCTGAACTCACTTCAGAAGATTTCTTGGTAGCCGTTCTGTTGTTTGCGTGACGAAGGGAGCCAGCGACAAGCCAGTGACATAAATCTGCTGCATTAGATAGATTCTGGGGTCAAATAACTAAATATTGTGGTTAGTTTACCCACCCTCTCCACGGCCATTTTGTTGGCTGCAATGGTTAGATTTTCCAGGAGAAGAATTTAACTGCAAACAAGGGGGGCTGGTTCTTCCCCAGGGGATATTTTTCATAAATACGCCTGAACTGGAAATATAGTGAATGGGGGTCTCCCCGGGGATTTTTAAAAAAATAAATAGGCGCAAAATAGTGAGTTTCTACAAAAGACTTAAGAGGTCGTCTTATTCATTTAATGGCAGAGCACTCTTGGACAAAAGGGAGCTCAACATCGTTTGAAACATACATCGTGAAACTCGTTACTATTTTTTTTTAATTTTCATTCAGAGGATGACCACTCGCATGTGGCAACGATAGAGAAACTGTCGATGAGTTTATTAACCAGCGTTAGGTATTGGTGCTGCCTAAATAAATCCTCATTCCACATTGAAATCCAAATAATTACACCATATTTTGTTATTTTAATTTTAAAATGTTTCAGTAATTTTATGCTGCATTTGTGTTACATAATATACATGTTGACTATTTTTGTCCAATTTGGCGCCCCTAGGTGATGCGACGCCCGGGGCGGACCCCCTCCCCACCCCTCTTGTTACGTTACTGATCAGCAGTCCTAGTAAAAACTACATGACAGAAAATTATAATTAAATCGCGACAACTTTTAAATAAGCAAAGTAATAAAAAAAGAGGATAATATAGGAGTAGGATGATAAAGTGTGAAGCTCGCATTACGATGGTAAGGAGGGGGAGGGGGCGGGGTGCCGAGGGGCAGGAGAGGGGGGGGAGGTTGAGTGAAGCCTTGTCCAGAGACCACGAACTGGAGGCTGTATGGGCTCAGGTGTTCCAGTTCCCGGCACTATTTTGTTTAGGAGTCTCCTCACCGTTTGGGGTATTTTCACAACGCTCCACCCTCGGGGCGGCCGGAAACCTTTGTGATAACATTTAACCCTTTCTTTTAGCAAGTATACTGTATATTTTGGTATAAAATATACATAATAATATATGAGAATGAATTTTCCCAATAAAATTTTAATTTTATTACCCTGCAATGCACACCTTATCCTAAAGGTGACAAAAATGGTTGAAAACGTTCAATTTTATTAATTTTTGAAAGCTTAAAACAAAAATGTAATTTACCTAGGTACCTAAATAAATATTTATTCTATGAGGTACCTAGGTCACAGAACCAGACCGGTAAAAATGGAATTTCTTATGTTACAAAATAATGTAATATAAGCGAAATTTTTGTAAGGACATCACAATAAATTACACCACAATGTTTGCCATTTGTAGCCTATTTTGTACTCAGCATTTTGGAAATCGTGTTTATACTTACTTATGAGTTTTCACAACTGCGCAGGTAGTCATTCAAACCAAAATCCTCTGAAAATATTTCATTCGCCTATCTAAAAATACTTTGTTAACAATGACCTAGCTTTTTTTTATTTGTTTAAGCATAAATTAAAAATAAAAGCCTGGGAAATTTATATTTTCTCACCACACCGGAAATATTAATAGGCCTACTCTAATAAATACACAATAAAGTGCTTTATACTGATTTATACGAAAGTTTAGTAATTTAGTTGGGTGAATATAAAGAAGCCTGAATTTCTTATGGATTTTCAATCTGATCATTTTCATATCTTAACATTTGCGGCTGCAGAACAAAAAATTAATTGATCTTGTCGAAAAGACTAGATTTGTTCACAAAATATTTTGAAATCTGAGCCTCAATTAGCCACCTACTGTTAATAAAATACAATGCTGGGTCTTTGAAGGAGACCAGAATTAGTACAACTCGTAGGTACCCACCTACCTGTTTTATATGATTTGCCTTATACGTTAATATGGTGCAAAAAGTTATGGATGATCCCTTGAGTGAGTGTTGGTTCGTTGTGAGGAAATCTTCCCCAAGAAACCAGGTGGACTATTTCCCGTAACTCTCATTCAAATGTTTACAGTTGAGCATTTTCAAATAATTTCCATGTAAAACCCAATGCGGTCCCAAACTAAGAATCTAATCAATACCAACCGGCTGATTAGGCTGTAGCCCAATAGGGAAACTCTTATATGGCAGGGTTTTGAAATTTTGATTGATAACCTTTTTGTGTGACGTAACTATGGGCAAACTACTCGATGGATTTCGATCAAATTCGTCACGTAGCTTCATATAAAAAATCATATCTCGGACTGTTTTGGACTAACTACATTTTAGGGGTGTTTATTACCCACGAACTTAAAAAAAAACTTTTTCACAATTTTCGTTTTAGTTTTTGGTGGGCACAACACCCTAAATCGAGTTAGCCCAAAATAGGAAAAAAAATAACAAAATCGCTCGAGATATAATTTTTTTGAACCGGCATATATTTGTTCCAAAATACACTAAAATCTAGTTTGCCCACAATTCAAAGAACAGACCTAATATTATAAAAAACGTTTTTTAGGAAATCTCGAAATCCAACATTTCTATAGCATACCAATGTAAATATTTTCCTTATACTAAATAAGGAAGCAACAATCAGATAAGCATGCAATTCGATTTGATTTCTTTCAGTTTTCCACAGTTTCAGCTAAGGTCTAATCGGAAAGTGTAAAAAACAAGGTTATTATACTGTTATTCTTTTCTTCTCTAACACGATAGATTAGCATTTTACCTCAGTTTTCCTACTGTACCATAAGCACTGGCTACCCTTAATATTTATCATAAATGCATATTGAATAATGATCAATATTTACCCTTCGAACGGCGATGTCCTGAATGCTCTGGAGGGGGTGAATTGGCATTGGCCTCCAGTACTTCCTCTTTAATGGTTTTGTTAGGATCCATAACCTGCCATTCGACAAAAAATACAATTATTATTATAAGTGTTAGAACAGTGGTATACATCCAGAAGGTGAAGGAATCAATCGATAAAGAAACGACTATAGTGGTCCCGTGTGAACATTCGGCGAATTTTACAGCGGATTTGAGATATAAGTACAATTTAATTAAATCTGAAGAATTCAAATGGGGCAATAGTATATATTATTTGACGTAGGTCTTCCTGGGTTTCAAAATAATGTCTAGAAACCACTAATGTGTAGTTTGGCGCACGCAGAACCTTATTTACAAAACAAAAATAAATTAGAGGTGACTATTTAAGGCAGTCATTGATAAATCGTTCTATATGACACGGAGGGATAGACTTTGACAACAGTTATGGAGAACGGAATCGGTGCATTTTAAATGTGAGTATACAGACTGTTCATAGCCTTGAGAGAACGTGCCCCTAATGCTGAGGTCCTGCGGCGAATGGATACAGAAACCGAGTTGCTGCTGACGCTTAAGAGACGGAAACTAACATACTTCGGCCATTTGATGAGGAACGAAAAGTATATCTCCTTCTGCTTATAATAATACAACGCAAAATAGAAGGACAGAAGAACATCCTGGTTGAAAAACCGGAGGTAGCGGTTTGGCAAGAGCACGATATCCCTATTTCTGAGGAGCAGTCTCCAAGTTCCAAATTGTTATGATGATTGCCGATCTTCGATGGAAGAGGCATTTAAGGAAGAAGAACGTTAAACGTAATGTTACGTATTAAAACTGGAAAACGTCGTGGCATGACAACTCAGCACTGAAGAACCAAGCCTGAGGACTTCTCTGTTAAGGATGTTGTAACGTTCCCAATAGCCACATTTGTCCCCTACCGGTGAAGGTAAGGTGCCCATTGGGGTTGAGCGTAAACCTTTTCCATTGTTATCGAGTCTCGTACGTCGACCTTTCGGTGCTTTAAGACTGGACCTTAAGCGAATAGTTTCCAGAGCGCAGCTGTAGCGTGTAGTGCAGGTACGTGTTACTGCCTCGAAAGTTTATAAGTATATACCTGTGTCATCAATCTATTCAAATTAGCTTCGTTGCTGGTATATTTCCGATGGAAATGCTATAAAGTTGGAAAATCTCGACGTGGGCCCGGGTGCAGCTATGACGTTAATTATACAAAAAGGGCTGTGCGGTTTCTTATACGAGGTGAGGGGGAGGGGGGAGCTGGCCGGCTGGCGGCAACTGATAATGCGCCCTCCCCAAACACCGCGAGCAAACCACCCTTAATTGGATGCCATCCCTCCAATTCACCCTCTCTCTGAGTCCCTGCTAAATCAGCCAATGCTTAGGCTACTTGGTACTTTTTTTAAAGCATTAATTGGATGCAGAAATGTCAATGAATTATTAATCCAAATAACCTCATCAGTTACCTTTATAGTTTGAGTCTCAACATGACGATGATGTACTTTGATATCGAAACCAGTCATAGTGACTTTATGGCGGCCTGTGTATAATGATTGCCAGAGGTACTCTTGGGCAGACGGACGGACGGACGGACAGACGGACGGACAGACGGACAGACGGACGGACGGACGAACCTTGTGGGTTAATGC
Source organism: Psococerastis gibbosa (assembly GCA_963971405.1). NCBI lineage: Eukaryota > Metazoa > Arthropoda > Insecta > Psocodea > Psocidae > Psococerastis > Psococerastis gibbosa. The sequence continues at coordinate 29,932,891 of OZ020487.1, forward strand.
ATAGAGATTGTAATAATAGCAGAGATATATGATGCATGGTTTATATAACTTTGTAAGCAATAGCCTACCTGTGCTAAGACAGATCTTCGAATCTGGTGAGTTGCGTAGAGACTTGCATAAGAACCAGCAAACTGTAATCGAATTGCATAGCTGAGGTTTCGTCAAGCTATGGTTTTGTCCATTTTGTAAGCCCATGGGAAATAGAGGGGAATTCACTTTCCCATACTTAATCAAAATATATTGTAAGAAGATTCTCCCCAACCCTAATAGGGCACAGGCGTATATAGCCCTCTTGGGTGCGTTTGAAGTCGATACGATGAAAGTATATGGTACCTTACGACTAACCGTAAATAATTAATACCAAATAAAATAAATTGTGAAATTGCTGTTAATAAGGGGCGGCCGAAGAAGGAATTCATGGATCAACTGCAGGAGGACGCAGGAGCTCGATCGTATCAAGAGCTGAAGAGGAAAGTGCAGGACCTAGAGAGCTGTAGGATGATATGAAGGGAGTTGCTGCCAACCAATCGTTGAGATTGTGACGAAGACAAAAGAAAGGGAGGTCCATAACTTTGATTTTACATCCTTGTCTTGGGTGGTTTAGGTGTTTATATTACGAACTTTCAAGTATAAGTATGTATAAGTGGAAATAAACAGAACGAAAGGTAAATTATATTAATTTCTGCCTTTACGGTAATGAGACTAATTGCAGTATTATTGTACTATGCACAATACTATCTGCAACACTTACTGTTCGTTCGAATTCTCAGCCCATATGGACTACTTACTTTGTAACGGACTAAAAGTAGGCCTATAACATGATAAATGGGCAGTATGGGACCTAAATGTACCCACAAAATCCAAATTTGTTTTTTCCACATATAAAGCGTTTGTTTTATGAGCGTTACGTGCCGCTGGAACCAACAATTATTTTATTATTTGAAATTTGAGTAACATGTGCGCTTGATTCCCAGAGCGATCCCCATTCATTATACTCAAAATTGTTTTAACCATTTCCGTACAAATATTACTTCTCTGCGAAATCCAAAAACAAATTTTCATTTTTCAGCTTCCACGTACTTTCCAAATGTCGTGATTTGCTCCCAATTTGTATGCGCCCTCACGTAACGTTTATAGCAACAGATGGAGCTATTTATAAGTAGTTTTTTATATGACTTGTAGCCTAATTCACGTACTAACAGTAATTTATATAATTAAATACCCGGGTTACAAGCCTGACTAACTATTAAACATTGAACATTTAAAAATTAAACACGTCCCATGACGATGCTGCATAGTTATGCAATATCATACAATACTGTAGGCTACTACAATATCCATTTATTCATTTTTTTTCTTATTTTGGGGTACCGTACTTGTATTATGCGTATAAGCCTTTAGGCATATATGCATATATCGTGCCATCTGCTGAGTAGTGCCGACGGCCTTACCATGATGAATCCTGGAGAACAGAGCATGTTTCAAACTACGTCAAACTTGGTAGTGTGAACAGCGTTGGCAGGGGAACATGGTGGGACATGACTACGCGCAGAGGCTATACCAGTCAGTCTACGTGCGTGTCGAGTCCTGGTCACCTCCGATTGAATCGTGTGACTTTACTATGTTCCCCAAGTGGTTCGGAATCCACTATAATCAGGAGGTCCACCCTGTCAGTCATCTCCCCTTTCCCCCGAGATGAAAGAGTCTGCCCTTAGGGTGCCTCAAGTTAACAAACAGACTCACTCCCCCCGCTAGGCTGACAGGGTTGCTTTAAGCGGAAATGCTGAAAGCTGGCGTTGGAAACAACAACAAGTAATGCTACTGATTTGTTCCACAATACCCCTTTTCTTTAATGGAGGGCTATAAGATCATGATGGAATTCAGTCTTTTCCGATTACACTTGTCTTGGCTCATAGGGATGTACACGTAGAGAGTAAATTACAGGACTCCCCAGAGATGGTTGAAAATAACAAAGCAATGACCTCAGAAATAACGATTAATCATTTATTAGAAGATCACCTCTGCAAAGTTGTGTTTCAATTATACAATATAAGGTTCAGAATTTTTCGAAGATGAAAGAAAGAAACCTACCAAGTGTACGTACATAAGAGTGCAGCATAAACTGTATATATAAATATATTGTATAGTTTTACATGCATAAATCAAAGCAGAAATCTATTCACATAAGTTTGCAACCTTTCTTCGAAATCTGCTTTATAGAAATAGCTGCGGAGGAAAGAAGACCCGTGGGAGCACCTTAAAGAAATCCAATTTTTCCTCGAAAATGTGGCCCTTTAGCCTGATTTAAAACATTACACGATTCCCGTGGAACCACCTGCGACTTAGCTGATATCGTCACTTTCCCCAGTTTTGCGATAAAGATTTGAATGGATTGCCAATATATTGGCACCAATTTCGAAGTAAAATTTTCATATTTCGCATTCATTTTCAGGGGAATTAGAATATTAGAAGATAAATTACTACCTAATTTTTCTATAATTAATTAGGGGGGAAATATTGAAATTCCTGATTGCTGTGCTTACTTGCAGGAAATATGAGCCCACGGGACGAGACAGCGGTTTTTTCTAAGAGTGGGTTTGTAGGCATTTGATATTCTATAAAAAACAAGATGGTAGCCATAAGTAGATAGGTTGGCTTAGTATAAAAACAATAAAAAGTCCTTATTTATTTATTTATTAATAGAAATAGTGTTTGTAACATTTTGAAACATTTTTTTATTAAAAAAAAAAAAAAAAAAAAAAAAAAAAACAAGATGCCCGGCCGAAAAAGCGGAACTAGCTGTGGAGAACCCATTTTGTGAGCTAGATTCCTCAAAATCGGTGGATAGATTTATAACGTAAGGAATATTGTCGAAGCCAAAACAAATTTGCTAAAACCCAACATTGCAGCCAAAAGTAACCAAAATTTGAAACACAAAAATGAAAATAAGCTGTTTCTTACTGTTAAAAAATTCAAAAACGTTTTTAAATATAGGTACGTACCTACAATCCCAATTTATTGAGAAAGCCCATATTTAAGCTGAATAAACGTGTACCTAGTAAAATTGGCATAACCATTTTCATTGTATTAGATATAGAGTGCACACAATGGCACTGCTACAAATGAAAAGAGTGTAACTTTATGGTAGCATGTTCTTATGAACAACAATTATAAAGGATGTAAAAAGTTAATGAAATAGATAAAGTTAAAAAACTTAGTAACATAGTCCTCTACAATTTGAATAGACCAAACCTTTAATAACTTGTTTAAAAGTCTAATTAAATAAAAAAAATTAAGCATCAAATTTTGGGGTGAAATTTTTTTATAAGTTCATTTTTTTCTTAATTTATTCTACCGGACTGAAATACAAATAGATAAAAATACAATTTAGAATGATGGCGGGGACAAAACTAAGTAGATATTATGACGTTATCAGGCAGGATAAGGAAAAATTGAAAATATAAGAGCAAAATATTAGGGTTTTACGCATTTTAATAGCTGTAAAGTATAGCTGTACATTTTACAAAGCTAAAAAAGGAATGCTTACATTCATATTGTTGTAAAGGGGATCATGAAGTATGAACCACGTCTTACTCTTGCTCGAGGCTGGGGGGGCAAGTTGGACCGTGCCCCCCCCCCACTTTTCGCCCCTGCTTGGGGGCACTTGACCCCTCCCCCTCCAGATAGTTTTTTAGTTTTTGAAGAAAGGAAGACTTAATGTGAGGATACATCCTGAACCCATTCTCGCGTCCCGGAACAACACTGCGGGACGAGACGAGCGTAAATGTTCGGGGCGCGGGATGGGCACGTCCCGTCGCCCCGCGTGCATCCCTATTTGTGAGTGAGGAATGTTTGTTAAAATATTAATTTTGCGTTGAAACATCTTTGAAATAGGTGCAATATATTGTTTACTAAATTTTTTCCGAAAATGTCACATTTAGCGCTAGATCTGCCTAAATATAAACTTTGATATAACTAATCGTATAGTACTGTTTCCAATAAACTCGACGACTGGGTCGTCACCTGTTAGGGAAATTACTTAGGGTGGGTTTTTCCACTAGTTTTCCCACCTTCAAGCCCCATAGAAGACCTTCTCGGTACGTATATTTTCTATGGGTGACTCGTTCTTTCAACTATGGGGTTGCTGTTAAGCACACGTGGTGTGGCACCGGCTGGGCTCTTATACAAGTACCACTCCTCTAACTCTCTAAATTAAGGTAGATTCGCACGAAGAAAATTTCAGAGGGTAAGAAATATCAAAAGGGTTAGGTTTATATTTTTTCTTTGCTAGTTTTTCACCCTGCAGTTTGACCCAGTGGTTGACCATTACATACGAGCTTGACGTTCAAACTCTCAAGTGCAAAGGAGATGTATTTTGAATTCAATATTACAAAGTACTGTACAGTAGATAGTAGAAATTTACAGTAGGCATACCTAAACAATATTGCACTTGGCCTTTCTTTTTAGGGAGATTCATCAACCTATTGAGCAGGCGACCATTGTTCGACTTCCGGAAAATTTCTTCACAACTTTGCATTTCATGACCCCCTGAGCCTAAAACCACCCTTCGTTCAAAATTATATATATATATGTATGTATATGTATGTAAGGATGTAGGCCTATGTATTTATGTATATCGATTTTAGGAAACACTCTAACTTCCGTAAATATTATCCGATTTTGATGAAACTTGGCACAAAAGTTGATCATACAAATGTCTTCATTGAGTTCGTTAACCAGCTAGATCCACTATTTAAACCTTATATAATTTATAACTCAGTTAATATTGGTCGCAGAGGAATGGATTAAAATTTGACAGGCCCGTATTATTATCTACGATAATGGTGATCAACACTTTTTAGGACAAATCAACCATTTCAAGATGACGTCCAGTCAAAGTGAAAATAATTTGATAAGTAAAAGTTCATAGTCGGCATTGTGGTTCGAAATTTGGAACACGAGAGTGTTTTGTGTTTTGATGTTGTTGTTGGGAAAATAATGAAGTATTTTTTTATTTTTTTATTACATAGTCATAGTGTAGGTAGCGAAGAGGTGAAGCAGGGTCTGCGGAATCTCCCTACACCTGATCGGCCAGAGTCGAAAGGGATTTTTTATTTTGATATATCTTTTCGTTTTTACCATTTGCCAGATAAATGCTGTTTATAAGTGTAGTTTTGAACAAAAATAAAAACTTAGATAGCCTATATACATACATATACAGTATATTGGTACAACCGGGTACTGTTTTCAAGTTTTCTTATGAATTTTCAGTGGAAATACTGTACCTAATATGAGTTTTCAATTTTTTATTATTTCCATATCGGGTTTTTTTTCAAACCCACGCCTTCTGCCAGATTGTCAAGCTCTCTGCCAACTGAGCTACGACCGGTCGCATACAATATGACTATTCATTGGTTCTGTTGACCTCCCGATGGATGACTAATCAACATTGAAACAACTCGAGATGACTAGTAAAATTCAACGCAATTTCTATTGCGCACCTGTCGTTGGTGCCATATGCCATGACAAGTGCCATAAGGACTTGCACTGTGGCCATTGAAGAAGCCATATGGTAGGCTACTCAGAAGCACTTAGTGTACCAGTAAGATCGGTCCATTTCAGACGCCTCAGGTCATTGACGGTCTTTTCCTGAAGCAGTGCGTGAAAGCGGTTCCATGGTGGTGCGTATAAGAAGATGGAAGAAGTCGTTGAGTTCAGCACACTATTCCCGCAAGACTCACTCAACAATTTTTGTCTTTTTTCTCTCTCCAAAATAACAAGTTTACTATATTTTCAATGTTTCCGTATTTAAAGTGACAACTGCTATTACACCATACATGAAACCATTCTATGGCGCTTATTCCACCTACGTCAATAGTCAATAGTAAATGTGGTATTGACGTGGTAGCAGACTTTGGACGAAATTAATTAATTGCCACAATGATATAAAAGGGAACAGATGAAAAAATCTAAAAAAATGGGAGTTTTCTGTGAAAGCTGTCTATTTCCCCTACAGATTTACAACTGTTCTACAAAATGGGTTTAAGGCTCTTTGTCCCATTTTTCTAATAATATTTTAGTTCAGAAAATATAAATTCCTCCGATAACTTGTATTTTGTATAAGTTTTTTATCTGTTCACTTTGTTATCTTTGTATCTGTGGAACGAGCAATAAATTAGTTTCGTCATAAAATCAGCAAAATTTCTTGTTTACAAACATTTTGAACACTCAGCCTTAAGGCGGCTATTCCACTGGTCAATTTTACATCAAATGTGATTTGAGATTTTTTGTTTGTCCTGTTTTAATGTGACTATTATGTAGATACTTAACTTATCTATTATAAATTAAGTTATAAAATGGTAGCACTCTTTTTAATCACATTTGACGGGAAAATCGACTAGTGGAATAGCCACCTAACATTGGGGAAGAAAATTTGATAATTTTTCGGGGCCTCCAACATGAAATAGAAAAATCGGCGGTTTACAGTTTACACACAAAACAAATTCCTCCAGCCTGGGTTGGTTAGTTACTTATATCTTTTTGTGGGTTGAAGCTACCGCTCCCCAGTAGGGCGATTATGGCGATTGGTATTAACTTACTCTTGGGGTTAAAACTGTAAGCAAACAAATTTTGAATAGCACATTCCAATGTAAAATTATCTTGTTTACATTATTAATACCAGGGTATTATATTAATTCCGGTATTATAATCGCCATGATCGGGCCGCAGGTAGCAGGTTAGGCCAATTTACATTATCCTTGGGGTTTATTTGAGATATTAGTTACCCTTATTCCCAGATAAGTACCGTAGTTCTTTGTGTTGGTATATATGGCGATATGGCGATTATTTTTCATCTTTACCTGTAGCCTGATCATGGCGATTTTAATACCGTTGTTAATATAATACCATGTCACGTGATGGTATTAATCATTTGTTTAAAATAAATGAACAGCAAATTTCAGAATGTTTTAATTTTTGATGCTGGTAATCGTCGCAAGAGTGCTAAGCGCGGAAAATTCAAATAATTGTGCCTATTTAAAAAATTGTATGATCTTCAGCTATATTTTTGGTGAGTTTCTTCATTTTTTTTCTGCCTTAGATTTAGACAAATTATTTATAATCCTTAATATATAAATTCAAAATTAAGATTGTTTATTTCTAGGGCGATATCTGTTTATATTTGCTATTTATGTTTGCTACGGCAGCGTCACGTCAGTTCAGTCCTTCAGTATTGCCAACATCACAATTTAAAAAATTCTGAAATTTGCTGTTAATTTATTTTAAACACTTGAATTAACACCATCACGTGGCATGGTATTATATTAACCCACCCTGGTATTAAAATCGCCATGATCAGGCTGCTGGGATTACAAATGTAAACAAGATAATTTTACAATGGAAAGTGCCATTCAAAATTGTTACTTAAGCTTACCTTTTTAACCCCCTGGAATTGGTTAATAATAAACTGCATAATAGGCCTCCAGACGAAAATGTATACGAAGCTGCACTATGAAGTTTCTGCATAGTTACTCAAATTACTTACTGAATTAATTAATTACTAAAATCACCATATTGTCAAGTAAGAAAATTTTCTGTTAGTCGCTTTTTTTCGAACTCTTATTGTGTTGCTTATTAAAAGTATAGGCAAAACCAATTTTCCAAAGTCCGCAGCTGCAAAGAACTTAGTCGCATTCATAAATCATATTAAAATGATATCAATCAGCAGCCAGTTGGTTTTGATAAGTAAGATTAAATTTACAATAAGGGCGATATTAAAAACAAAGTTGATATCCTAGTTGTAGCGGAGAGCTTTCAAGAAATGGGGAGGGAGGGGGGGGGGGAGGGTTAACTTTCCCCGCCGTCTGCTGAGGAAGACTTGCCAAATGAATTATTCCGGTACGTATCAATTAAAAGGTAACATTTGGAGTAAAAATTATGCGACTTTTGTAAGTTACCGGAATTTTGTTTAGTATTATTATAAGTAAATAAATCCTGTAAACTTGGGTTAGGAGGATATGCTACGTAGAAAATTGGCATCCCAAAATTAAATACTTTTTATTTTTTATTTTATTAACTGTTATATACTGTATATACAATATTTCGATAGACTAATCCTATTATCAAAGACATTCCATGTCACTGCCTGTGTACACAAAGCAGAAGAGACCTACAGTAAAGGCGGTGACGACTGTCAAGTTAATGCAGAGTAAAAAGATGGCAACGTTACGATATAATGGTGAAAGTAAGTAATGTGAGTATTTAATAATTATCCTTGTCAATCTACGACATTAACTCGGCAAGTTATTAAAAATTTGGCTCATTTAAGTTGTAGAAGACTACTTCGTGCATAATATTGTATAATCGGGTATTTTTACTTTACGGTTTTGCAGGCTTCTCAAAAATCCCAGATTACGCGAAATTTTAGTCCCTACTGGTTCTTATGAAAGGTACCAAAAATTTAATATTTCCTATTACATGATGCATGAAGTAGTCTTCTACAACTTACAAATCTTTAATAACTTGTTTGTTAATTAATAAATTAATAAAAATTAATTTAAAACAACAAATTTTGGTGTGCTAATTTTCCCCGTAATGTCCCCATAAAAGTGTTAAAAAATGTTCAAACCCGGTCTTCATTCTATTAATTAATTAATTAAATATGTAACGCAGCAGACCTTGTACAATATGTATTGTAGTTTTCTTTGAAACCTTTTTCGAAAGAAAATATCGATTTGTATAGTAGGGGTGCGAAAACATACAGAAAATATGCGAGATAAAAAATGCACTAAACACGACATACGTACAATATAAATTTCGTTTTTTATTTACTTTCCATTTCTAACTTCTATTTTTTTTCTTTTTCTGTTCATTGTGTTTTCCCACTTGGGATTGATATGAACCCTAATAGGTACTGTAGTAGGGCTATACGTATAGCATGTGTACGGATGAATACCAGGTTCAGGATATATTATTTGTTCAAATAGCTTACTGGCGAGATAGCGCTTTTTTTTGGAAATGACTTGTAACATACTGTATGTACGTGTGTTAGTGTTACTTGTAATTTAGTAAGAAGCCCATTTATTTTGTGATTGATCTTAAGCTTAATTTGAAGATTAACTTTTGTAAGATTTTTCGGCAATATACTACGTTTATACAGAGGTACGTCGTAAGTAAGTTCTTAGGCAAGTCAGAAATAATACAAATCGAAACAGACATATACCCTAGGTATTGCCGCAATAAATGAAAATAGAAACATGGTTTAGGGCTATTTATTTATTTAATTTTTCAATCAGATTTCAATGTCGGACGTTTTCACAGACGTTGCATAGACTATGCATAATTATGTAATAAAATATAATATAAAAATATTATCTATCTTAGGCATGCCATGCGTACCTACTGTTTGCCCATGTATAGGCTACATATTCGGAAACTACAACTGTGTCAGCCTGTCATTGAATATACTGTATGTACCCAGTATACTGTATATTTGAGCGCCATTGCTAATAAGTTTATGGGCAGGACGTAGGCACGTTCATAATGGAAAAGTCAATATCGTAACTGAAATGTTGTTTCTTAACACTTTTACACCATTTTTCAAACTTTCTTCAACTTCTGGCTCGCTTTTAAGAATTATAGCAAACCACTAGCGACCCTTTCGAACCGTAGATTATCAGAAACCGACAGCAAGGCTGTAGTAATAGCATTCGAAGAGCCAGACCAAGTTTGGGGGCATAAAGTGCACCTGTGGTGGAAAGCCCTTGAAAAATGTCAGCGCGCTTGGAGAAATTGCGACATAAATTACGAAGCCCTCTATACCCAGCGAGGGGCGCATTCAAATCTTTGGTCAGCAGAAGGGTCATTAAGGAGAAAGTGCCACCGGTGCATTTTCTGCATACCTAATTAGGAGGGGGGGGGGGTTCATCTGGGTTTATTAGGCCTGAGCCTGGGGGTCGAGGGTGTCATTAAAATTTGATTCTTAGCCTATGCATTCACCATCACCAGTGGATCACCTGTATCATATAGTTGAGTTACTGTATGACATACGAAAACCACATGGTCGGTGTCATTTGGGAAATGTAAGTTACCTTCAATAGGCAAACACGAAATGGTCAAAAAGCGCAAGGGTTATAAAAAAATATATATATATTGACTTTTTGGTTCTATTACTAAGCCAACCTAGTGGAGTTAGGGCTATAAAGCCCTCTTTTACACTCAGCTAGAAAGACTGGGACCTTTACATGCCCTCCGAAGCACGGCCAGAAAATGTAGCAAGTGTGGGACTCGAACCAACAATCCTTCGGGTGAAAGTTGGAGTCTGTACCACTACTCTACATGTCCTTGTTTTGCGATATTAGCGATAATAGTAAAAAAATCCAAAGAAATATGTTATTTTTGTCCACTGCTGAGTAAGAACAAATTGTAGGCTTTTGAAAATAATGCGTTTTACTAATTATATGCATAATTATGACATTTCAAAAATTCGAACGTACCCGATCTTTCGTATAGGTACGTTGACTTTATTACCACTGCCCTGTACGTATATAATGTAAACATGCTCACAGTGTACCCTTCACCCATAGGAGACGTGGCTGGTGGTCCCAGAAATTAAAAAGAATTTAAGCGGAAAGTTAATGTCCTATCTCTCCTACACCTGGTATTATAACTTAGGGATTTTTTTGAAGAGTGTTTACAATGGCATTACCACAATGGCATTACCAATCATGGGACAGAATAACTGTCTATTCAAGGAGTAATATAAGTACGGTATATATGCAATTTTTTTAAATTTTCAATTCAACACAGGCAAATTGCTTTAATTCAGTGGCAGATGCGTAATTTGGAGTCATTGAGACAGTCAGCGTTAGCTAAATATCAAAAATAAAAATAATAAATTAGAAAATTATATTTGAATATCTGTATTATACAGATATAATAGTAATTCACAACATCTGTTTGTCTGTTTGTCCCCAGCAACCACGGTGAAAACAACAGCAAGCTCAACTGACCCTATTAATTAGTCAAATCAGTCAGTCAGTCAAACGAGCGAATTGGGTTCAAGTCCCAATCTTTTCTCGCCAAAATAGGGGCAGCAAGTCAAAGGAGTCTAGAAGGCGTGAAAGGTTGAATAATGTCAAATACCCCCGGAACACCTCTGTTGCCCCCCCCCCCCCCATGAGGAAATTGTTGAGTATGCGAATGCCCAAAAACTTCTTCGAGGAGGGGATGTTGTTAAAGAATGAATGTGGAGGGGGTAATGGGGAAGGACAGGCCGGGCTGACAGCACCAGCTCAGCAACTCAGTGTCAGCAGAGCTCAGGTGCGTTTAGCGGCGCAATCCCTACTTCCAGTAACCTCTATCATACCAACATATGCTCCACGACCCTAAAACCCAATGCACCTTTTTCCACTTTACTGTGCAGTATATTTAGAACCTCGACGTTTTTAAGCTTCCCTAATTCACAGAGATATGGGCAAATCCAGAAAAACTTTTAGCCAATTATGAAGTTGACTTTTGCTAATATTCGAAGTAGGATATCTCAAAAAAAAATATATCGGATTCAGTTTGTTCTTGATAAACTATTTTGGATATTATGTTTAAACCAATTGACTTAAGCACCTAATTACTACAAGAGATATTCAAAATTGAGAAGCATGGATGCAAAATAAAATAAAATCTAAATCCTTCTACATTATGGGATGAATTATTTTAATAGCCTTCGATAGCATAGTGGTAGCTTGCTTGTACTTGTACTGATTGTATTGTCCAATTGACTCTTAAAAACCACTTATCTTCATCTTCGTCATAAGTCAAAATCTAGAGACTTGTTTACAGTAGATTTTCCACCGTTATCGATCTCCCTTTATTCACAAAAATAATTTTCTTGTATCATCCGTTTGCGAGTATTTCTCTTTGTGATATTCCTTGCTGTTGGTCAAAGTCTTAACTTCTACGGAATTAGTAGAAAAAGTCTACTTTCGTAGCGAGTGCCGTATTTAGTGCCTACCCATCTTCCTATCGATCCTAAGCAAACGATGTCAAATCAGATCCAAACTAGATGGTTCCACTATACTTGCGTGAGGAAACTTCACTGGGCATGCTGAGTCCAGGTGTTTAGGATTATTTTGGAACTCTCCCTCGCGTATAAATAAAGCGAGCGGGGATGTTTCAAAATAAAATTACGTGGATGGCTACGGTGCTGACAAAGCGACAGGAGAAGGAAGCCAATAGGGCCAGCTGCGGAGCGTCCAGCACCCTGCCCTGTTTAACTCCATCCCAAACAATAAATCTCTCAACTTGTGTGCCAGACCAGCTTTTAGCAATTTGTTGCTTAAAGTGACTAAATAGCCACACTGAACATTGGTGGTAATGTACCATAGCAGAGGACTGGTCCAACTGCAACCCCATCCAGTTGGTTTGCCCAACACTGGTTTTCGCCATAAAACAACAATCTACAGCTAATGCTTTCAAGAAAACACTAGTTGACTTTTTGCAACAACGAAGATTGTAAAATCTGAATGAACTGTTAAGCCATAGACTGCCTAAATTTATATATCAGGACGCAAGATGACTGTCCTCAATGTATAATTATTATACCTATAGTATTATGATAAAATGTAACAAAGATGGGCAAATACATAATGATTGATTGATTGGCTTCCCTAAATTTGAAATTTGGAAGCAAAGCAACTTTGCTGAGTACTCCCTTCTTTTCTTCTCTATGGTTGAAACCTGCCGGGTTTGGTGGCCCTTACTGCAGCCTTTGGCTTATTATTGTAACCATAGTTTTTCCTCTTTTTTGTGACTTGAGATTTCACTTTGCATCCCTCTATGGTTACACCTTTACGGCCTTCGAATAGTGGTAGCTTGTTCGTACTTGTCTCTTCACATCATGCGATCGGTGGCCTGTCGTAACTCAACACAGGTATTACCTACGGTACGTAAGCGACTGAAGAGGTTATTGTCCACCTGACGTAACTGGAAGGTGAATTCTAGATAGGTCAGACAAATACATTACCACACAGTAATAATGACAGGGCACGCAATGCATTTGAACGAGAATTTTCTATCATTTTTTCAAATTTTTTTTTGCTCAAAACCGAATACTTTTTGGGAAAGCTACCTGTCCGGTTTTTTACTCATTTAACACCTAAAACATGACTGAAGGTAGGAGTCATCGATAGAAAGGTTCCACAGAAAAATAATTTTTTTGTCATTTTTCTTTAAGATTTTATTTTTTTATCTTTTTACCCATAGAAGCAAGCTATTAAGGGGCAAGTGACCCCCCCGCATTTTGTCAACATCACTAACGACTACAATATATGCGAATTTAAAAGAAATCGTTGGAGCCGTTTTTGAGAAATAATTTTTTTTTAGACTTTTTTTTGAAGTTTTTTGAACCCCCCAAAATTTAGTTAGCCCAAAATAAAAATAAATGATCCCGAGGTATGATTTTTGTTAAGTTACATGACAAATTTCAGAAAAATCCACTGAGTGGTTTGCCCGGAAATCGATGAACAGACAGAACTACAGACAGACAAACAAACAGACAGACAGACATTTCGTAAAAACCACTTTTTGGGGTTCCTGGGACCGGAAAACGTGTAAATCCATTGAAATCTCGGAATCGAAAATTTCACAAAACTTTCCTACGTATAAATTGGAAAGCAATAATGAAAGAATATGGGGCATCATTAGAAGACTTAAGTCTTTCTAATTAATTTGGATGGCCCTGAACAATTTACCCATCTAAAAGAAACCAACGACAAGGATTATCACAGAGAAAAATGCTCAAGCGGATGATACAAGACAATTTTTTTTAAGAATAAAGGGAGATGATAAGGATGATACGCTGTAAACAAGTCGCTAGATTTTGACGTAAGACGAAGATGAAGTAGTTAAGATGCTTAAGAGTCAATCGGACTGTACAATCAGTTTTAGGTATATTTCATCAACCTATTCAGACGGCGAACAATGTTCGACTTCCGTAAAATTTGCTCATAACTTTTCATTTCACCCCCTGAGCCTAAAACAACCCCCGCTCACAATTTTATATAATTTATGTATGTACGATATGTAGCGATTTTAGGAAATCCAGTAACTTCCGTAGATATTATTCGATTTTGATGAAACTTGACAGAAACATTTATCATAAAATTGCCTTGATCGAGTTCGTTAACTAGCTATATCCGCCATTTTGTTTTAAAATGGTGGCTTACAACCTTACAAAATTCATATCTCCGTTAATATTGGGTGCTGAGGAATGGAATACAGTGTGACTTCGGTAAGGTGCCCATTCCATTGACCGGCTAGGGCTATTTCCAAAAACGGTGACGTGGTAGCAGACATTCAAGACTTAGGCGGGGTATCCACCGACCTCGCATTGCAGAATGCAAATGACATTGACGGAAATGTTTGTTTTACTCTATGCCATAGTTAAAATTGATCAATGATCATAGATTAAAATCACTAACAAACAAACTAAAATTAAAAAATGGCGTCATGAGATATGTTAAGTACAAACATTTTAATATATTTCTATAAAAAGAAAAATTCTAATTTCCGTCAATGTCATTTGCATTCTGCAATGCGAGGTCGGTGGAACCGCCACCTAAGTCTTGAATGTCTGCTACCACGTCACCGTTTTTGTAAATAGCCCTAGCCGGTCGATGGATGTTTGTTGGTGTTGTCGTCAGGAAAAGAATGGAATCAGTCGAGAGCGTAATTTTCCTTCTGATGTATTTTTATTTTTAATTACATACATAGCGTAGCATAGAGGAAAACCAGGGTCAGCGCTAGTGCGAAATGTGTTCTGCAATATTATATCATTTACAAGGGAAGAAGAAACAACTGCTCCGTGAGGCATGAAACCTGCACCACATCGGCTAAAGCCGAAAGGGGTGGATTTTTACGATGCAGTCAGTGTTTTTTAATAAAATCCAATATTACCTAGGAAGTATCGACCGTAGAGCAACAAATATACAGTAGATGAAATGTTCTTCTCCATTTTTATGTAATATACAGTATCTAGGTACGTATGTGTCGGTTGCTGACACCTATTGTTCCCAGTTTCGGAACACCATTGACGTAACATCCTCAGTGTCCGTTATTTTTTACAAACTAAGTTTAATATAACCGCGGCAGATTGGTGTTAGAGACATAATTTACTTCAAAATGTAGAGCAACATTTTGTTCTACTTTGTTATGGCCAGTTAATTATTTATTTACTATATTTTGGGATACATGATTTTTTACGCATTGATCCCCCCTCGGATTGTCACTTAAAATGACACACAAACAAGGTCGTAGCCAGGATTTTTTTTTTTTTTTTGGGGGGGGGGGGGTTTCAGAAATTTCATTGGATTTTACATAGGAGTTTTTATTTTTCCTCTCAAAATCCGATTCTATCTAGTATCAAGCCATTTCATTTCGGGGGGGGGGGGGGGTTGAGCCCCCATGAAACCCCCCTTGGCTACGGTCTTGCACACAAATGATGAAGTTTTGTTACACAGTATATAATACACGAATACAAGATGCATGCAATAGGGATTGGATTGCAAAATTCCCCTATAATTTATAGAAAAAAAAAATGTATCATGCTTATAATACAGAATTTAATTCGAAAGGGCTGATCTCTTGTAGCCCAAGTATCTTCTCTAAATGTGTACCTACATAGGTACTGTATGTTGCATGCACAGGAACTTACGACTTCTAGCTCCTTCAAACCTTGAGGATATTATACTATATATATAGGTAACATACCGTAACCAGTAAACATGTAGTAGGTTCATGACACCTGACGACTTGTTTATAAATTAACTTAATAATAAGCCTAAATTATGGTATACCAAAAAGTATATTGTCCGTGGACTACATGCCATAAAATTGTATAATATGAAACGCAACAGCAATACACAATGTACAATGTACAATGTACTGGCATGCTGACACTATACCTGCAGGGCGCAGGCAGTAGTTGTATACATTTTATTTTAACTAACCCCCCTGCCGGATTACGGTACGCTTTACGATTATCATTCCTAAGATGTTGTATAACTTTTCTGATAATCATGACATAAATTAGGTTAAAATGTGTGTAATTGAAGCTATAATTTCCTACTTACCCGGTGCAACGCCAAAGTAATTTCGCCGAAGTAGATCGCACGCCGCCGATGAGACAAACGTATTATCGAAACGCTCTTACTTTACGTACGTCCTGCCACTGACAACATCCTATTGTTGAGTGTTCCGTTGCGATATTCTCACAAATCACGGAAGAACCCGCGCGAGCGCTCCACAACACGCCGATTCCCTTTTCTTACAATATAATTTTAACTCAGTATAAAATGACGAACGCTGCCTCTTAAAACGGACATTAATGAATGCCAATTTACAGATAAAATTTGAAAGAAAGTTTTTGCAGCTGATCAAAACTCGGGGAACAGCGCGAAAGCTCAACTTTCACAGTCATTTTATAGTGCGGGATGTCGGATCTCAACTGGCCGGGTACTTGGAAAAGATAGCCGCAGCATTGCATTTGCCATTGGCAGGTTAGTCAGTTTATGTTGAGGTGAATACAACAGCTGTGAGCTGCATGTCTGCAGTAGGGTACGGCAGCATTAGGCACCTAAGAACTAAGCCTAGTTTATTACGTTAGTATATAATTACAAAATTAACGACAATTTATCCAGCAGCAGAAATGGCATCCTCCATAATATCTACACTCTACAGTGCAACGAAATATGGCCGATCGTGAAAATGTTAGTGCTGGAGTTGCCAATAGCCAATAGGTACGGTATATTGACTTTCACACAGTATAATGTTTTATAGGTCATTTCAGTTTAAGCGTTAGGCGGCGTTTCCATTGACCTCGCATTGCAGAATGCACATGACGTTGACGTGGTAGCAGACATTAAAGACTTATTAATGATGTCTGCTACCACGCCAATGTCATGTGCATTCTGCAATGCGAGGTCAATGGAAACCCCGCCTTACTACCTAGCTACCCACCAACATCGGATTGGAGCCGTTACATCACTTGAGTGTTGAGTGTCCCTAAGCGGACACCACGAAACAATGGACAAATATGCCATACATTGCTTACTTATTTGAAGTGAGACATCCACTACACAGAGTCTATACACGTAGGCCTAGTAGTAAATAATAGAGATATTATACAAGAGCAACCGTCTCATAAGCAAGGGCGGATCCAGCCGAAAATTTAGGGGGGGGGGTCACAAGTTTTTTGTAAGTTTAAGAGGTAATTTTTTTTGTTGAAAAGTTCAGTTTTATTCAATTTTTTTTTACTAGGTATCTTATAAATTTACTATGAATTTACTCATTTAGGGGGGTCTGGGGGTCATGACCCCCCTGACCCCCCCCCACCGTGGATCCACCATTGCTCATGAGCCTGCCAACACCTATCAGACCTCCTAGTGTTTGCACCCATTGTGACAAGATTTTTGACTGTCTCTGTCATGCACCGTACACGATCAACATATAGCAGCAGCAATAGAGTACCTAGTCAGATTCTTCAATTTGACAAGTTACTGCAAGTCTGAGATTCCAACAAGAATCACTGATTCACTATGCCAATGACTACAAATTGTTTTTTTATTTATTTCTTGTTAGGTTGCACCATCGTGGGGCTGTAGATCGTTAGGTATACATGTGACGGCTAGTGGGCCTACACAAGATAAGTAGGTACTCAAATTCGCTGGGTGAAGGGCCTACACAATTGCTAAGTACAGAGCTTTGACAGGGTACAGGTATCCGTTCTGCTATGCTGCAATTTTTAAGACTTTGATATTTTTTACATTGGTACTTATCGTATTTCTCATTGTTGGCTTATAGTTAACGGGAGCTCTTTAAGGGATATTATAGCTCCTGCCATTCCAGTTAATATATTTCTATGGGTCACACAGTACTGAATGTTAATATCGTAATAATTCATGTGCTACTACTAGTAGAATGTAGTTTTATTAATAAGAAAGTGGCAAGTTAATTAAGCGACTTCTGCTTTCTAACAGCTTTACTGGGTAGTAGAAAAGCGGATGAGGATGCTGAGTGAATAAGTTTGTACGTTGAACTTCCGCAGACCATAAAAAAGTTGAGTTGACTTGTGTTATAATCCAGATGATGCTCGGCCGCAAAGCACATGGCCACCTCATTGTATACGTATGCGATACATGGCCACTTACCGTACACAGCTTTACTCCACATTTAATTCGTCGAATTCGTCTGAAATTAGGTACTTCATCACATCAGAAGCATTATGCTAATATTGGGCTCAAAGTTTTTGCCGGACGCAAAATCTTTTCTTTTTGCGCAACCTACATTAAAAACCAACCATCAGCGCGTCAGGCCCAGCTAACAACACGGCATCATCTTTCTCCAACATTTCCGAACACGCTAAGCGATAGTGAGGATGGACGCGAGGCGACATGGCAAAGCCATAGGGTACCTAGTCTCGCCATATGTTCTGTAACAAACATTTCGTTAAATTAATCAAAAATTAAGAAAGCAATAGATCGGAAATGTTTAATATTTAATAATCAATATTTCAGCACTTAAGTACAAAAAAAATTATTCGAAATGGCCGCCTCTAGCTTTCACACAGACCCAAAGACGGTGGGGCCATTCACCAATAGCGGCACGCAACGTTTCTTCGGATATTTCTGCTGCTGCCGCCACCACAGATTTTTTTAAGGAAACCAAATTTCAATGGACCCTAGAATAGACCTTGGCCTCCAAGATTGACCACAATTTATAGTCCAGGGGGTTGAGGTCTGGGCTAGCTGAAGGCCAACCTTACGCATTTATAAATGCTGGTATGTTCCGAGCCATCCATTATTGAGAACTCTGCCTTGTGTGCTGGTGCAGAATCTTGCTGGAAGACCCAGGGCTTGTCAATAAGGCTAAGGGGTTTCACAACTGGCTCAAGTACAGTTTCTTGGTAAACTTTGACGCCTTTTTCACAGAAATGAAGCGCGGTTACGCCTTTGCACGACACACCCTACTAAACCAACACTGACGCTGGATGGTGGCCTCGCATAATCCTCGGAACAACATTTTTTGCTTCTTGAGATGTCCTTGCGTACACCTTGTCATTATTTTCGTTGAAATATTCTTCCACAGTGAGAATTTTTTCATCTGTAAAGAGGATGTTTTCATGGCTATTTTGAGCGTGCCTAGCACGAAAGTAATGCCTTAGCTCTTTGTAGTCGCATTGCCTTCAAACGGGCCATAAGGAAATGGCCCACTGACCGACGATAGGCCTTCATGCCTAAGTCATCCCTGATGATACGGCAAATGCTTCTTGCCGATATCTTCGTCACCCGGCTCATCACATTCTGATTACGCGTGGGTTTACGCCGTATGCGCTCCCTGATTACTTTGATGGCTGCTGGAGTCCTTACTGTTCGGGGGCGTCCAGTTTTTCTCCTGTCTGCGATGCTTTGGGTTTCATTGTATCGTTTGATGGTACGATATACAAACTTTCTTTAGGAGAGCCGAGGAGTGAGCATCTTGAAAATTTTACTAGGCGTGTGGCCAAATTTTGAATAGCGCAATTACTACCACCCGGTCCTCTTTGTTCCCTCGTAAATCAGCCATTTAAAGTTGTATTTGGGTGAAATTTTTAATATTTTGTACATAAAATGATAAACTTTGAGAATCATTCATTTATTTAAACAAAAGTGTCTACTTGATTAATTTATTAACATTACAAACTTTGTAACAGAACATATGGCGAGACTAGGTATAGTCAGGAGTGACTGACTCCAGGGCCACAGGGGAGACACCGGCCCAGCCGAAATTTTTGGATTGTCACACAACAATTCAAAATAGACATCATTCTAATCCAATCCAATTGAGTCCCATCTAATGGGGCCATGGAGCCACAAAAAATGGAAAGTACCCGTACAATATGATGGGACAAGCGCAAGCCTTATGATCAGGATTATCTCGAATAGAATGATGATTATAACTACTATCTTGCCCAAATTAAATAAATGAACATACCATGAATCTTGTCAATGCCTTGCAAACGTTCTTCTGGCTGAATCATGCTTCAATCAACAAAAAGCTCATATCACCAAACATTTTGAAAAGGAGTTAGTGTCACAATAAATAAATAAATGTATTTGAAAAATGTAAGCAAAACGTGCGGGGCTATCATTGACCAGTAGCTCCGTGTTTGGATTTATGGAATTTAAGGCATTTTTTGGGGCGAAATATTTATTTCACAACACTCGATCGCTATTTACTATCGTACTGCGAGTTCGACCTTAGTCTGTTGTGCTGACAATTGGCTTCAATTGCGCGATTATGATTCACTTTTGACAGCTAGATTTAAAGATAACTTAATGCACGTGTGTAACAGTGTACCTATGGTCTGCCGTCACAATAATTATGACGATGTAAAATTAATCGTAAATACCTGAATGTGAACTACTATTGTTAGCGACTAACGAGTCCTTCAAGTATTAATTCACCTCGTTCCCATGCTTGCTAGTTAAGTCGAGCTAACCCATGTTTTAATGTCAATTACCCGAAACTTTGTCGTGTATTCCACTGGTCAATATTCCGTCATTTGTCATTAAAAAAGTTGAGATTTTTGTTTCAATGAGACTATTATGTAGATACTTAACTTATCTACATAATAGTCCCATTAAAACAAAAATCTCAACCTTTTTTTAATCACAAATGACGGTATATTGAACAGTGGAATACACGCCTTAAAAGGAACTCAGTTCTAACATAACTGCCCCCCTTACAAAGACACTACCTATTCAATTTGCTTTTGATTTTTAAATCTTAATTGAATCCATTTTTATTTTATTTAACTTGACTCTATACTATATATTTTCAACCATTATTTCAACCAGAAATATAAACTGCACATGGGTGTTAACTTGCGGTAAATGTACAAACATTGTAATGTTAATTTCTGGAATCATTCTACAAATACATACAGTATATACTGGTAAGCTTCTGCCAATGGGCCTATTGGTACTTTGTAGTCGGTGTGGGTTGACCAATTTGAAAGTGGCTAGAAATTCATTTGGAAACAATAGAAATAATGTCCGAAAACCAATGGGGTCGTTGACAGGGCAACGTTCAATGGGCCATACTGCATGTAGGCAAGGCCGTGCCCAGGTTTTGATTTCGGGGGGGGGTCCATAATTTTTTTTTATTAATGAATTAAGGCCAAGACGGAGAGTTTTGACCTTGAACGTTGAGTGTTGAATACATAGAAATATAATAGAACTGGAGCGGCGGGAGCCATAATATGCCTTATGAGGCACCCGCTAACCATAAGCCAACTGTCAGAGATAAGTACCAACGCAAAAAATATCGAAGTCTTACACATTGCAGCATAGCAAAGCGGATACCTGGACCCGGTCCAAAACTCTGCACTTAGCTTGTGCAGGCTACACTAACAGCCATATTGATAGCGGTCTCCAGCCACGAAAATTTTATAAACAAAGCCCCGCGTCATGTACCTGTTCCGTTTTTGACTTGTATTATTTCAAATAATTGCAGTTTTACCTATTTCTGGCGCTTTACTGTCAAATTAACTGTTGAGCTTCTGGCTAAAGTGCATTTCATTACAAAAGTTGGAGGTTTTTCTCCCCTGTGGGGCACGTAAAAATGTTCTAAAATGTATGTTTTTAATTGCTTCATGCACAAATTTTAGACCTAATGTAATTGTAATTTTTGGTTTAGTCAATAGTATAAGCATGTCCACGAGGATACTATACCCTTCTATCGATTTTTATTATACCCCTGCGGTTTAAAACATATATTACGAACCCTCTGCAAAGACATTTCCAGGCCAGTCTCGTGACCCCTTCCGGTTTGGCCTATATGGATGATTTTTTAAAAGAAAAAAAAAATACAATTTTACATAAAAAATTATTTCGGGGGGGGGGGGAGGGGGGATCCGGACCCCTTGCACCACCCCCTAGGCACGGCCATGCATAAAAAGCTCAGAACAAATTAATAATTAGCCTGCTCAATTTAATATACTACAACGCACCGTTAAACTGAGAAACTTGAAGTGAAATTTTCTTTCCTGATGAAAATAGAAGAAAATTTTGGTAAAAGAGGGGGTAACGTTTTCTGGTGCTGACGTCACCCTGTCAACTGCTGATTGCCAACTCCTCAGCGCTAACCAATCAAATCAGCGAGAACCGCAGGGAACTTGTCTTCAATTTCCCACTACTACATATTCCCCTGACAAAACCAAACCTCCCCTAACCACTGCTTTTAATACTCACGAAATGAAAAAACCTCCTCATTTTCACGTCAGAATATTTTCACATTCTCTTTTGTCTTAAATAATTAAACTTTATAAATTGAAAAATTACTTTTACACAACCTTTGTATTGTAGGCTACATTAGTAAATATGGTACCTACATTACAAGGCTGGATGTGACATTTTACATTGTCAAATAATTTAGAACCATCGGCAATTACAGGTCCAGTAGCCGTACAGCACTAACGCCAAAGAATAACTTACTGGAGTTATTATTAAAACCATTTTATCATTTTACTCAACTTTCTAAAGAAAAATATTTTTTATAAAGTTTATACAATTTAGTTTAATGTAAAATTATTCCAGGACTATTTTCCATTGGTGCAGCGGCTGCTGTTGCGGTAGAGAACTGCTCTAACGTTTTCTTCTTCTTCATTCAAAAAACTACAGTACATATGAATTACCAAAATTACCCTACAGACGGGGAATAGGCCTATATGCTTTTATTGAAAAGGTTTTAGTAGTTTACAATTCAAATGGGAAAATACACATAATGCACTGGGAAGTTCGTGGTTGCCCCTGATGTGAAAACGGATTACCTATCTGATTAGAGGTTTACAACCAGATTTTAGATTTTGCGCTCTGTGCAGGTGACCCTGTGTTTCCTATGCTATGTTTAATATGCACTGTTATTCCAGTATCAGAGTGAAACATGTAATACATACGTGTAGTATGCAGATTCTAATGTTAGAGTAAAATGAGGTAGGTAGTTCAGTAGTATAGAAAGGGGGTTTCTGGCGCTTACCCCACCCCCCGTCGAGCTACCCCATCTACCCCACCCCCCGTCATGCTACCCCTCGTGGGTGGTCTGAGTTTCTGGCGCTTACCCCACCCCCCGTCGAGCTACCCCATCTACCCCACCCCCCGTCATGCTACCCCTCGTGGGTGGTCTGAGGTTCTGGCGCTTATCCCCCCCGTCGAGACCCGTGGGTGGTCTTTCTATGGCACCATGATCGTTTTTTTTTTTATAATTACTAATTTGTGAGATAGAGTTATATATATATTTTTTTATTTATTTTTTTTTTTTTTTTATGGTGTAATTAAAACATTTCTTTCTTCTTCTTCTTTCTTCTTCGTGGGTGGTCTTTCTATGGCACTATGATTGTTTTTTTTTTATAACCCAGGTAAACATAAGCTAAATATAGACACCCGTAGTATTTAAAAACCTTAAAATAAATTAATATAAATTTTTTTTTATCAGCTATATTTACATCGATGAACACGCTTGAGCTAATGCATAATGTTTAGTACACTACATTGAGTAAACATAAGCTAAATATAGACACCCATAGTATTTAAAGACCGTAAAATAAATTAATATAAGTTTTTTCTTAATTATTTATTATCAGCTAAATTTACATCGATGACCACGCTTGAGCTAATGCATAATGTTAAGTACACTACAATAAGTAAACATAAGCTAAATATAGACACCCATAGTATTTAAAGACCGTAAAATAAATTAATATAAGTTTTTTTCTTAATTATTTATTATCAGATAAATTTACATCGGTGAACACGATTGTGCTAATTAATAATGTTAAGTACACTACATTAAGTAAACATAAGCTAAATATAGACACCCATAGTATTTGAAGACCGTTAAATAAATTAATATAAGTTTTTTTCTTATTAATTTTTATCAGCAATATTTACATCGATGAACACGCTTGAGCTAATGCATAATGTTTAGTACACTACATTGAGTAAACATAAGCTAAATATAGACACCCATAGTATTTAAAGACCGTAAAATAGCACCGCCAGAGAGAGCGCCTAGTGCAGAAAGCCCCGCAAATATTGGGATAAGTGGTAATATACCACCTGGTCGTTTTTAATATTGATTACTGCTTTAGTGTTATATATTTTTTGGGGTAAAGGGATGTAACTACTACCACTGCATGGATTATATTCAGCAATAAAAATAACAAAACGTTTTAAAGATTTCAACACCCACCCGCTTCCCATTGCTTGAAATTTATCTATTTTTATTAAAATTTGTTCAATCATTTGTTGATATGTTATCGTGGAGTCATCATTGAGGAGAAGTTGTTCGTTTTTAGCACGAAACCATGCTTCAGTATAGTTTTTAAATAAGTTAATATAAGTTTTTTTCTTATTAATTTTTTTTTTATCAGCTACATTTACATCGATGAACACGCTTGAGCTAATGCATAATGTTTAGTACACTACATTGAGTAAAGATAAGCTAAATATAGACACCCATAGTATTTAAAAACCTTAAAATAAATTAATATAAGTTTTTTCTTATTAATTTTTTTATCAGCTACATTTACATCGACGAACACGCTTGAGCTAATGGGAGACAGGGATAGATAGACCAGTGAGGGTGAGCGCCATTGAATAATGCACATATTAATTACCTAATTTGAAACAGTGGACTACCCACGAATGATAGACGGTAAGGGTGGGACTCGGCGTTGCACTCAGTATCTTAAAAGAAATGTATTAATCCCACAATAGGTGTTCAATGTACCCACCAGCCATGTTTATAAAAATGAATTTTCAATAATCCCAACTAAGTCTCAGTTTCTCACAATGGGTGTGCAATATACCAGGCAGTCGTGTTTTCTATGTTAGATTTAGTTACATTGGGCTAGGACAGGTTAAGTTATAATATTAGACTAGGTTAAATTTTTATATCAAGTTAGGGTAGGTTACATTGGATTAGGATAGGCCAGATTAGGTTACATTGGGTTAGGTTAGCTGTTTACCTAGATTAAATTCATCATTTTTTTAACAAAAATATTTTTATATCAAATAAATATGATGTTAAGTTAGGTTACATTGAATTAGGATAGGTTAGATTAGGTTACATTGGGTAAGGATAGGTTGAGTTAGCCACAAACAAGCCATTAATAAATCTACCCCTCGCTGACAGTCCATTGTAAGCTAAAGTGATTTTTGTTTTCGTAAATCTATCCAACACTTAGGTTGAAGCATGGTCATTATCGCATTATAGATATGTCTTAGGTTTAAAAGTTTGTTTTAAGTGATTGTATGTAAAGACATTGTTTATGAGGGAAGATTTTACTGATCATAATAATAATTGCACAATTATGAGCGGAGGAGCACTATCTAACGAGGGGAACTTTGTATGCAAAACATCTATAGCTCTAGATGGTGTTGTAAAATAATACAATTATAAAAACATAACCATACGTCATGATCCCGTTGTATATTTACATAATATGGAAGGTGAGGTTGATTCAATTACAACTGAAAACATAAAACTTTTTAAAGTGATTAAATGGTATAAAGGACAAGTCCCGTGCTGGGCAATTAATAAATCTATCCAACGCACAGGTTTAAGGGAAGTATTGATTTAGTAAACAGATAACCGTGTGCAGATTCAAACCTGTTGAGAATCACCAGGTGCACTCAGTACACCCATCACACCAGGGGGTCCATTGTAAGCTAAGTGATTTTTGTTTTTGCATCAGTTGCACCCGGCAATGATAAAAACTATACTGAAGCATGGTTTCGTGCTAAAAACGAACAACTTCTCCTCACTGATGACTCCACAATAAAATATCAACAAATAAACAAACAACATTTACAATATTAAAAATGGTAGGGGAGGGGGGCCCTTTAAAAGCAAAAGTGAACATTACAATTGCAAATACAAGTAAAGAAAAAATGTACGAATTAAGTAAAAAAAAATTTTTTTAAACGTTAATAGAAAAACAATTGTGCAGGCAGATAACTGAAGTTATGTAGGCTAATAATAAAATATTGGTTGACAATCGACACTGAGAGAACATCCACTTTACAGTATGTATCCCAATTTTCATTAAGTCTAGTTGCTAAGTAGGGACGTGATGTTATTGGGGTTGGAAGAAATTAGGTATTTTATGTGTCTTGAAACTTGTTATGCTGACGGAGTCCTTTATGTTATCCGGTAGGGAATTGTACAATGGAATAGACTTATACATAATATGCGAATGCATAAAGTGTTCCGTATTCGGTTTCAAAGTTTTTAGGTTGCGTCCGGTACCAAGTCTGGTAATAATGTTATGATGGACGAAATCACCTTGCCCAAGAATGGTTTTTGCCCTTTTTAAATTGAAAAAGTAGAAGTTGTTTTGCACATAGCAATGGCAATGGGAGGGCATTGAATTCCTGAAAAAGAAGATTTGAAGGGTAGCGGCGAGGCTTCCCTATAGCTACCCTGATGGCTATTCTTACATCAGTTTCTAGGGAGCATATATGGGAAGAGTGAGCACCACCCCAGGCTAATATGTTATATTGGAAAATTGATTGGACTAAAGCATGATAAACTTACCTTACAGAGTGTCAACGTTAAGTGTACACCTTAGCATCCTTAATTTGTTATAGGTTCTTCTAATTCGTTTTGATGTTAGGAGGATTTGTTCATACCACTTGAGATGATTATCAATGGTAACGCCTAAATATTTAATAGTATTTGCTTTTGCGATTATCTGACATGTGCATGGATTAAGGTTGCAATTATTATGGAGTATTAAACTGAGATAGAATAGAATAGAAGAATAGAATAATGTATTTCGTTCCTTCAATAATACATATACATGCACACCAATATAATGAGGTAGGGGTGGCCCAAAGGATTTCTCCCGTGCTGGGGACCCCTTAATACTATAATAACTAAGCTAAAACTTTATCGATAATAATTAATTTTATGTAGACTCTAAGTAACATCACTAAGTAAGGAAATAAGTAAGATCATATACTAAGATGGTTTATCACTCTGTTGAATCCGGGGTTGTTATGCTAACGCACTATTGCTGGAAGATTTCTTAGTTGATTTTGGGACAGATGAAAGCTAATTTTACTAATGAATTTTTTTTTTTTTTGATGTAGATTTTTTTTTTATGAACTCAGGAAGGCTGTTATATAATGGAACTGATAGGTAAATGTGAGAATGTGTGAAAAGGGTAGTGTTATGATTGGGGATCTGAAGATTGCGACCAACACCAAGTCCAGTATAGCTAAAACTATGGAAGAATATATAGCCTTCAGTATTGGAGAGTTATGCTTTTAAGACACTTACCAATTTATGGCCTCCTCATTAGATTCAGTAGTTAAAAATCTTGTTGATGCGGATAAAAATAAATTTAAAATTATGAAAACATGTTTTGTGGATGAAAAATTAGACTTGATGTTGAGGAAGGGTGTCTTCCCCTATGAATATATAACGCACGAGTCACAATTTAATGAGGAACACTTACCTACAATCATTGCATTTTTAGTCAATTAACTCAAGAGTGGATTTCACAAGAAAAATATGAACATGCTCAAAAGGTGTGGAATGCTTTTGATATAAAGAATTTAGAAGAATACCAAGACTTGAATGTATTAAACAACACCCTTCTCTTTTGCGATGTTTTTGAAGCCTTTAGAGCCTAATGTTTTGAAAACGATAACCTCGAAATTTGTCACATGTACACTGCACCAGGGCTAGCTCTTCAGAGCTGTCTGAAAATATTAGTGGGTTTCGCTGGATGGAGGAGGAAGAAATCAAAAAATTTTAATGTAATGCTCGCACCTAATGAGGACGATGGTGGGTTCATATTACATGTGGACTTGGAATATCCACAAAAATTACATGATTTACATAATGAATACCCACTAGCAGCTGAACATTGTGTTGTAACTTCAGACATGATTTCTCCATATTGCAAGGAATTTCTCGCTGAAAATAATATATCTTTAACATCCACCATCTCAATGCTTATTCCCAACTTAAACGATAAACACAACTATATAATACATTATCGAAATTTGAAGCAATGTTTAGAATTGGCATTACAATTAAAAATGTATACATAAAATTTTAGCTTTTAAGCAAAGCGCTTGGATGCGACCCTTTATCGATTTTAATTAGCTTGTAATGATTTCGAGAACAAAAGTATGGTGATAAATGATGAAATTCGCATACCAATCCATCAACAAGATATACTTATTACTCTACCATGTGAAAGCCGACTGCATATTGAAGGTGTGCTGGAAAAAGGTGTGACAACAATTGCTTATCAAGGTGAAGACTGGCTTAGCGCTAATGCTATGGCACACTTATTCTCCGAAATATGCTATGAACTCAATGGAATAACTGTTGATCATGTGCGAAACCCTGTGCGAATGATTTCTTCAAGTGAAAAACCACGGTTTGCTATTATTGGCTTCCAAGCAGCACGAGCAGATGATATTTGAAAGACGCTACTGCCTTCGATCAATGTGCTGTACGACAAATGCAACTATTCCTCGGCTCAGAATGCTATCCATACCATCCGCTACAGGCGAACTTCAACAAAAAGGTTGTTGCTGAATTGTATGAACATTTTCTCAATTTCCGGAAACAATACTACATGCAGGATGAAGCATCCCCGAACGTTTCCCGGGTCATTATCGCATTATAGATATGTCTTAGGTTTAAAAGTTTGTTTTAAGTGATTGTATGTAAAGACATTGATTTCTTTTAAAATATGTGTATTATAAAATTTGTATATCATAAAATGGTTTACATTCGTTTAGCTCATGGTCATTATTGTATTATAGATAAGTCTTAGGCTTAAAAGCTTGTTTTAAGTGATTGTATGAAAAGACATTGATTTCTTTTAAAATATGTGTATTATAAAATTTGTATATCATAAAATGGTTTACATTCATTTACAATAGTTGATGTACAATACCAGTTAAAGGTACATATTCATATAAGCAGTCGCTGATGAG
>OZ020487.1:31206542-31478152 GCA_963971405.1 Psococerastis gibbosa
AACAAAGCAAGTCATTAAAGATTTGGCTCATGGAAGTTGTAGAAGACTACTTCTTGCATCATACAATCGAGTATTTTTACTTTTCGGTTTTGTAGTTCTTCCAAAAATCCCAGAATACGCATTATTTTAGTCCGTTCTGGTATTTATGAAAGAACTAAGGTACCAAAAATTTAATATTTCCTATTACATGATGCATGAAGCAGTCTTCTACAACTTCCATGAGCCAAATTTTTAATGATTTGCTTTGTTAATTAAATAAAAAATAAAAAGTCCATAAAAACAACAAATCTTGAGGTGCTCATTTTCTACGTAGCATGTCCTCTTAATGTCTTTCGTCTTTGTGCACCGAGCCTAATCGTTGAAATAAGCTGCTTTGAGAATCCTTCCATATTTACTCGAATTAAGGCTTACCACTTTGTCCATTTCGAAGACAATGAGCTCGACGACGGGAGCAATGTGTTCAGACGTGACGATGTAGCGGCCATCATGCCAGTCGTAATGCAGACTCAGCCCATTACTGGAAAACGCGCGGGCCATCTGCACCTCGTCCAACGTCACCAACTCCTCGTTGAGCAGACATAGCTCAGCCCGCGACGTCCACGGCAGCGTCCGATCCAGGCGAATTTGACCCCACAGCGCGTCGTAGCAGAGGAAGTGAGTTAGTTCCAGCATCACCAGAATGTCGTGGACCCTGCAAATAAAATGGGACCGAATTAGCTTACACCTTAGATCAGGCACAGAGTGGAGATGATTTGCCACAGACGCTTTAGTAGATGTAAGAGCATGTCTACAACGGCTAGGACTTATAGCACGTATGTAAGTAAATTGAAGCAGTCTAGCAAACCCTCCTCCATGGCCACGAACCCGGTTGAATTACTATGACATGAAAAAATTGAGTATGTGGTCTGTATTTTATATTATGTAGAATAAGATTATTTCAGCTATATTAAGCTAACTGCTGTTTTTTTTTTTTTTTTTGTATTGTTGACTATGTTCTGCATTTTGGAAATTGTATTGATTTTTTGGACGTGGGTTAGACGGAAAAAGACTTTCTACAAGCAAACAAGACTTTTTTTATTGTTATTATTATTGCTTTCCAATTTATACGTAGTATAAGGAAAGCTTTGTGATGGTCGAAATTTTCGATTCCGAGATTTCAACAGATTTACACGTTTGAGGTCCCAGGAACCCAAAGAAGTGGTTTTTACGAAATGTCTGTCTGTCTGTTCATCGATTTCCGGGCAAACTACTCGGTCGATTTTGATTAAATTTAGCATGTACCTAGTCCTGCCATAAGTTCTGTCCCTGCGGCATTTTGGCTACCCCTGACTGTATCTCAAGGGTTGGTGCTTGTCAACCCTGCCATTGTTTACATAGTTCTTTCTGTTAGTGGAATATCGCCAGTTACGGTTAAAACTTCGCCCTGTTGAGATGGAATAGGGTACTGATGAAAACCGTATTACCGTGATATGCCTCCACAAGTATGGTATAGCTCCTAATGACATTTTTTAAACTTTCAAGCCTTTGAAAATAACTCAAAAATTTGTGTACCGTGCAATTAATCGTTACAACGAGACTTCTAGTTTTGAAGACAGGCCGCGATCTGGGCGTCCGAGGACTGTGAGGACTGCTAAAGCAGTTAAAGTGGTGAGGGAGCGAATTCGGAGAAATCCACTCCGAAAGCTGAAAATCATGCCAGGGAACTCGACATGTCCACGAGGTCGATGTCATGACTTGTCAGGGACGATCTACAGATGAAGGCCTATCGGAGATCCACAGGAAACCTGCTCACTCCAGCACGACGTGCTATCAGGAGGACCAGAGCGCAGGCGTTACTTACGTGGCACGCAGCTCAAAGTCATGAGTGGATCCTTTTCGCCGACGAAAACATTTTTGGGGTAGAAGAGGTTTACAACCGCCAAAATGACAAGGTCTATGCTTATTCATCTCGGGAAGTCAGAGAAGTTGTTCCCAGGGTGCAACAAGGTCATCACCCGTCTTCATTGGTGGTGTATGTGACAACCCAGCATTTTGCGAAAAAGGCGTAAAAACTGGAGCTAAAGTGTACCAGAAAGACGTTTTGGAAGGAGTAGTTAAGCCCCTCAATACCACTTTGTTTAACGGGCACGATTGGTGGTTCCAGCAAGATTCAGCGCCTGCGCACAAAGCCGAAACCACTCAGGAGTGGCTCAGAACCAAAATTCCTGACAGCAGACAGGCCCTCTGGTAGGCCAGACTTGAACCCCCTGGACTATTCATTGTGGTCAGTTTTGGAGGCCAAGGCCTGCTCAAAGCGTCACCCAAATTTGGATAGCCTGAAGCATTCCCTCATCATGGTAGCCCAAGATCTAACTGTGGAAACCGTCCGTGCCGCAATAGAGGAGTGGCCACAACGTCTTCAGGCTAGTGTTCAAAATGATGGTGGACATTTTGAAATCTAGTATGTTTTATTACTTAAGTATGAATAATACAATATAAAAAAAAAATACTCGAACCATATTAAACTTTTTGATTCCTTGCACCATGTCATAACCTTAGGGACAGAACTTAGGTGGCGTTTCCACCGACCTTGCATTGCAGAATTGACGGAAATGTTAATTTTCCTCTATGCAATAGTTAAAATTGATCAATGATCATACAGTAAAATCACAAACAAACAAACTAAAATTAAAAAATGGCGTCATGGGATATGTTAAGTACAAACATTTTAATAGACTTCTATAAAAAGAAAAATTCTAATTTCCGTCAATGTCATTTGCATTCTGCAATGCGAGATCGGTGGAAACGCAACCTAAGTCTTGAATGTCTGCTACCACGTCACTGTTTTTGGAAATAGCCCTAGCCGGTCAATGGAATGGGCGCCTTATGGCAGGACTAGGTATGTTCACAAAAATCATACCTCGGGACCAATTTTATTTTATTTTGGGTTAACTCAATTTGGGGGGGTTTTATTTTCAAAAAACTACAAAAAACGTCTTTATAAATTATTTCTCAAAAACGGCTCCAACGATTTATTTTAAATTCAGATATATTGTAGTCGTTATTAATGTTGACAAAAATGCGGGGGTCACTTGCCCCTTTATAGTTTGCTTTTGGGGGTAAAAAAATAAAAATAACTAATTAATTTAATGAAAAATGACTAAAAAATCATTTTTCTGTGAAACCATTCTATCTATGATTTCTACCTTCAGGCATGTTTTAGGTGTCAAATTGAGTAACGAAACCGGACAGGTTGCTTCCCCAAAAAACTAATTGATTTTTTTTTTTAAATGATAGAAAATTCACGCTCAAACGGATGGCGTGCCCTGTCATTATTGGTGTGTGGTATTGGGTTGGTCTGACATATCCAGAATTTACCTCACCTCCAGTGACGTCAGGTGGACAGAGGTTTGAAATCTTCTTAAATTAAATTTCCCAACGCAATTGCCTGGTTGCGATGTCTCGTGTCTAACCAGGCCTAAGTCAAAAGTCCCGGGTACTGCATTTACGCCAGCTCAGCAGTAGTAGTTGACTGGTTGTTAAGTTTTCAATGGAAATTCGACACTTGCCTTAATTGGAGGAATAAGTATTCAATTCTGCCATAACGAATGACATTCCTTACCTTACCACAAGCTGCTGCAATTGTATCTGAAATGCTTCTGACTGATTGCAGGTGCGGGTGAATTTGGTACTGAAGACATAGGCCCAAATCCAGTAGAGGACAAGCATCAACGCCAGCAGGGAAAGAATAGTCTTCCTCTTCGAAATACGGAACCTCATTATGACAACTTTATGGCATGGTTACTGAAAAAGACGAATTCATTTTTTTAAAGCTCACGCTTAGTAGAGTTCTTATTAATTATTCTACCGGCTAATTGTTTGTTGTCAAAAGGTCGTTGGATCAAAATTATATCTTGAACATGAAACTGATTAATTGCACTTGGTTGAGAATAATTTGTAGACAGCACCTTCACAGTGACAGGACCGGTAAATTGAAGTTTGCTGGGGATAGTATTAAATTTCCCGCAGACGACTGTCAAGCAAGACATGGAAAATTTTATCTTTGCGTACCAGATTCTACTTCACATTTGAGAAGTTGAAATGTGCCCTTGAACAAGATTATGTGTACACTTCATCAACTTAGAATTCTTCTCTTTAGTGCCGAGTGCGCAGCGTACCCATTTCTTGAACTCTCCCTGGTCGGACGCTAACGCCTTGAGCTCGGCCATTGTTTTCCCTTTTGCTCCGGTGAGTTGTTCAATCCTTTTCTCGAGGGTTGTCCTCGGTCTGCCAATGCTTCCGTCCATCCTTTGGACGTGGCCAAACCATTGCAGCCGTTTGTTCTCCATTCTTCTCTCTATGGAATCCACTTGCAGGTCTTGTCTGATGCGGTCATTTCGGCAAGCCTTACAATCCATCTTAGGCACTTCATCTGAGTCGCTCTATTTTACTCAGGTCACTTGTTGTAGGCGTCCAGCTTTCACCCCCAAGATGGCTTGTTGGACTCTGGTCTTCCGTTCGACTTCTCTCTTGCCGAAAAAGGTGTTGCATTCATAGAGAAGTAGGCTGCTGTAGTATTTTGGACTCAATTTCTTATTTCTGTCTGGAGCTTGCTTGCCTGCCTGGTTCACTGTTGTGCCCGGATAATTATAGTCCCCCGCTTCCTACAGCCGTTGCCCCATGTACATTATAATCAACAGCTCTAACTGATAATCTGTGCGTGCCACGATCGTTAACTGACTGTTCAAATTAACAATGATGAATGAAAAGCTTGCTCAACACAAACGATACGGCGGCGGCACGGGGGTCAGTTTAAACTTTAAAGAGACGGTGGCTTGCGAAATGTACAATGAGTGGAAGACGGAAGCTGGGTAAAACCAGGAGCAGATTATGTTCGGGCCTCCGGGCATTCCAAAAACTACGCTGTCCGAAAGGTTTTCAGGGCCAACATTTCCCGTCAGCATCAAGTTTACACGTTACCCAAATTACTGGTTTATTTGGAGAGCACCTTGTCGAACCTGTATAATGGGCCTTTAAGGCCATTATTCCACCTACCGGCATTGATATACAGTACAAAATTGCCTGACCCAATTGGCATTTGCTGCAATGCATCATACATTTCATATGATCTTTTTCTATGTTCCTTTTACCTTGTGTCCTTAAGAGCCGGTGTGGGTCATTTGGCTGCTGAACTATTTAGAGCAAGCTGAGCACTAGTACAAGTACAACGTGTTATGCCGTTGAATCATGTATTTACACACAATCAGAAGGATAGTTGAAAGTAAATTGAATTTTCTTGCCGTAAAGATAAGATATTGAAAAAGAACACAAATACTTTCAAAACTTACAGATTCCTTAGATATAACAAGATAAAATGCCGCAAAATGTTTTCATCTTCCAAATCCAAGCAAAACACAAACGCTTGTCACTTGTCAAACAAATGAAAACTGCAAAGGAAAATTCGAATTTTCGAAAATTACAAATCACAAACAATAACACAGAAGTCAGAACACTCCACTCGTTTCTCCACTCCTTATACGGCCTTAATAGTAGTATTTGTTTATTTACAAATGGCGGAAAAATTCCCTAAAACAAAAAAACTTGCCGACCGGGACTTGAGACTGCGCTAGTATCGCGTTTCCGCCCAAACCTACAAAAAAACAACTTTCATTTTAAATTGATTTTAAATTATTTTTTCAATGTTCATTTAATTAAATAATAAATGCAACTTTAAATTTATACAATTTACAAAGTGTTAAATTTGTTTAAATAAACAATTAAGTTGTTAATTAATTATTAAAAAATAGTGCTGTTGAACTGAGTAGTGAAATAAAAACAAGGGTGGCTGATGAACTACGTTTATCTTATTTTCAGATAAAATATAGCCTGAAGTTTGGAAAAAGGTCATTGGTTATAATAAATATATTTCAATTTATAAAAATATTAAAGTCGCCTAGATAATCAATTTAATTGAAATTAATGATTAAAAACAGTGCTTTGACAAGGAAGTAGATGGCGGTTTTAGTCATTGAATGTCCTCAGAGATATCATATAAACTTAAATTTGAAAAACAAATTAGTCACTGCTTATAATAAATATATTTAAATCTATGCAAAATTAAATTTGCGTAGATAAATTATTTAATTACAATTAATAATTAAAAACTGTGCTCTTGGCTTTCGTAGTCAGATAAAACTTGCCGACTGTTCCTGCAGACAGCGCTGCGGGCGGAAATACTGAACCCTTTATGCATTGAACGGGGTCGGCTCCACTCTCACTGTCTCCCTGTCTCCTGACTCTCACATACAGTGTTGCCGGACGTGTAATATGAAATATCACGCCAGTGACGTTCAAAATTCACGATATATCACGCAAGCAACTAATCGGCTAATATATATATGCATATTAATATATAATATATCTATATATATTATATAATTTATGTTAAAATTTTTACTATGGTAACTAAAAATATCATTTGTTTTGCTAATTTTAACTATCAACTTCTATGAAGTGAACGGAGGCCCCGAGGGTCGTAATGAATACAAATACAAGCATGGGGGGCCCGGGGGTCACCCCCGGTCAAAATTTTTGAAAAATAGGCCCAAAATGGTGGGGTTTTAGCAATTTGACAGGATTAGATTTTCCAGACAATTATAATGCAACTACATACAAATTGCAAGGGGGCCCCGGGGGTCCCCCGGGTGAAATTTTTTGAATTGTAGGTCTGAAATAGTAGGGTTTTACGCATTTTGCAAGCAAAATGTTTCTGATTTTGCAGATGACGGCTTCATTAAGTTGTTTCGTTTTGATGATTTTTCAGACAATGAATATAATTACGAGCAAGGGGGGCCGGGGGTATCGAAATTATTTGAAAATAGGGCTGAAATGGTCAGGGTTTTACGCATTTTGATGGGACTAATGTTAAAATTTTACAGACGATGAATTTAACTAGCCTACATACAAGGGGGTCGGGGGTCTCCCCCGGGTGATTTTTTTTTTTTTTTTTTTTTTTGAAAAATAGGTCTGAAACAGTGGGGTTTTAGGCATTTTGATATGTTAACGTTTAGATTTTAAAGACAATGGACCCAATTACGAGCAAGGGGGGGGGGGGGTTCTTCCCGGGTAAAAAAATTCTTGAAAAATGAGCCTGAAATGGTGGGGTTTTATGCATTTTGATAGGAGTAACGTTTCGATTTTTACAGGCGCGATGAATATAGGCTAATTACAAAAGAGAGGGTCCGGGGGTCTCCCCCGGGTGAAGATTTTTGTAAAATGTGCTTGAAATACGGGGTTTTACGCATCTTGCCAAAAATGTTTAAATTTCGCAGATTAGCACTTTATTAGGTTCGTAAATAGGGCCTAGGTAGTTTTTTTAAATTAATTAATTAAAATCAGAGAAAGACCTCTCACATGTGGCATTTCTTTGTTCTATAATATGGATGTTTATTATCTTGTCCGATTTTGCGCCCATATTGCGACGAGGCTGCCCGCCCCTCTCGTTATGCTAAGGCTTACTGCACACGGGCAAAATGAAAAGTACAAAAGTATTAGTTTTTTCTGGGTTTTAACATTATTTTTAAATCCAAATTGTTTTTATTTAATTAAAAATTAAGTTTGACTTTCATCTAAAATACACGCACTTTTCACGCATATCACGCAGGCTCTGAAATTCCACGCATTTCGTGATTTTTCAGATTTTCACGCAAAACGGCAACCCTAGTCACATACGGGCTACGCGACAGAACTTGCCGCAGCCTTGTATAATGACTTTTACTTTTTTTTATTTTCCACCGCCTTTTCAAGTCAGCGGCAAATTTAAAATTTGGAATAAGAATAGGCCCTTAAACATTTAATAATAGCCATAATTTTCACCCTGCACACATCACACCTCTTCCCTTTTTTTTACTCTATTTTACTTAAATTTAGTTTCTATAGTAGGTACTACGGTAGGATATTTACTTAAGGGAGAGGTGTCAAAATATTAGTATGTAAACAATAAATTTAAATGGCTGTCGAAGGAAAATGGGAATCAGAAGTATAATTAGGCCTACTATTGAAAATCCCGGTGAAGTGCAATATAATACACTTTTATTCAATAGTTGTAACAAAAAAGACAAGTGGAATAACCACCTTAGGTAAATATCTTGCTGTAGTACTATAGAAACTAAGTTTTAGGAAAAAAGAGTTTAAAAAAGGCGAAGTGTACAGGATGAAAATTATGGCTATTATTTATAGGGCCTATCTATTACCAAATTTTAAATTTGGCGCTATTTATACATGGCTGTGGAAAATATACATAGAAAAAGTCATTATACAAGGCTACGGCAACTTCTGTAGCTAATAAGCATGGAGCCATTGATATACATGGATTACTACTCTTTGATTACTACCACGGCACATAGCCCACGCTGAACAAATGTCTTCACTTTTGGTCACGTGACAAAAAGGGGTATTATGGCAAGAAGTGGTTGACTCCATTGCGTTCAATGCGATTTAGACGTATTTCATTGCCTGATATTTAAGAGGATATAATACGTAGGAAAAATTTCGGACAGACCACAGATGAAAATATGAAGAAAAAAAACGAAATATTTTTCTTCACTATTTAAGTTTCTAGTTTAAATGAAATGTATATTATTTAAAAATAATAGAGGCAATATAAAAATATTTAACAAAAACATTAATAATGTTCTGCTAATAAATAGTTAATTCTAGTGACACTATCTGGCAAAACAAAGATGACCCTGAGCCGACGGCTCACGGCTGTAAAGTGTAAACTGTAAAGGTAGGGGAGGCATCACCCCCTGCTGCTTCGCTGAATGGTCTTTATACCTGCGACCCGCAGGCTGCTAGACCCAGCCCAAGGAAGTAGGAACTCGGAAGATTTTATTCGAATCTCAGGATTGATTTTTGCTCCAGCAGTGGCGGGTGCACTGTTTCATACTACCAGTGGCGACTAAGTCATAATAACCAACTTTCTAAAATTTGTTGTTGCCTATTTTCGATAGACGTACTCAGCTAGATTGCTATGCATTGGCGTAGTTAGGGGGGCATAGCGACCCCCAGGTACTTGTCAAGCCCCCCCCCCAGGATGTTTGAGTAAATATAACAATTTAAAAACATAATAAATAAATAAACGAATAATTGAAAATCCGAAAAAAAATTATCAGAGCATATCAATAATGTTTAAAAAATCACTGTAGCGCAAATATTCGACCATTTTAATGCATTATGTTGGGTATTTTCCATTCGAAAACGAAGTCAAGTATGTAGAGTATCGAGTGTACTTTGACATGCCTTCTAACAGTGGTTTTTCGTTGCCTTCTGCATTTTTATGCCGTTGACTCTTCATTGAGTTCATACACCTTCGGGGCCAACCCCATGACAAATGAGTACCTTAGTAGTGGTTGCTTATTTAGTGGCGGCAACTATTCGCCCCGTCACAAAGTCTACGTCGGGTTCTAGTGGCTTTCCCTAGACAAGCCTGCACCACCAGACTTGTTACCACACCCTCTGATTATGCCGCTGCTTGGTCGGGGACTGCTTATGCGTTAGTAAAGTACAAAGTAACTTACAATAAAAAGACGCCAGATGGGCGAAAGGGCGATGTGCAAGACTGTGGCAACCACCGACCTATAAAACTGCACTGCCATGCAATGAAGTGGATGGAAAGGGTGGTTGAGAGAAGACTCAGAGTTCTAATAAATGAGACCATCTCCAAAAACCAACTAGGATTCATGCCAGGTCGAGGAACTACAGATGGAATATACGACACATTGCAAGGAGTCTGCTAGAAAAACATTGAGAAAAGAAAAAACCTGTTCATTTTGTGTTCGTGGACGTGGAAAAAGCCTATGATAGAATACCGAGAAGTTTAATCTGGGGTGTGTTGGAAGAGAGACGAGTTCCGCAAAGCTATATAAGGCTAATAAAGAATATGTACGAGTGCGTAGTGCGGCAGGGGTCGGTTACACCTTTCCAGTAACTTATGGGTTGCATCAGGGGTCAACCTTGAACCGCTGTTGTTCGTTCTCATAATGGACGTAGTGACCAGGCAGATGCAAGGGCAAGCGCCAGAAAGCCTTCTCTTCGCTGATGATATCCTCCTTGTAGGAGACTCGCGAGAAGATGTCGAGAGTACTCTCAGACTGTGGGTGGAAACGGTGGAGCGCCAGGGGCTTAAAGTGAATCGCAAGAAAACAGAGTACATGGAATGCATAAGCCAGGAACCTGGATCGATAAAAGTCGATAACCAAAACCTAGAGAAGGCCAAGACATTCAAATATCTACGAGCAACGTTACGCGAGAATGGCGGCTGTGAAGACGATGTAAAAGTACGGGTAACCTCAGGTTGGGCCAAGTGGCGAGATATGGCGGAGATCCTGAAGGATAGGAGAATGCCGAAAAATTCAAATCAAATTCCGCATATACGTACAAGCAAGTGGTGAGACCGTGTATGACCTACCGAGCGGAGTGCTGGCCATTGCGGAGGAGAAAGAGCAATTGCTGCATGTGGCTGGGATACGCATGTTGCGTTAATATCTGGGTTACAAATTAACAGGCAGGAGGAGAAACGAGGGCATCCGGGCGGAGATGCAAGTAGCACCGATCACCGATAAAGTCAGGGAACGAAGACTGGCGTGGTGGGGCCATACGTTAAGAAGAGAAGATGGACACCTGCTACAACGTGTAAGGGACTGCACGGTAGAGGTCCCAAGGACGACCGAGGATGTCCCTTGTAACGAAAGTGAGAGAGGACCTCAGAACCTTCGGTCTCTCGCCGGATGATTGATTCCAAAAACCGAAACACCTGGAAGAATAAGATCCGTGCCACCGACCCCGTGGGAGGGATGAGGCGCCGTAAAAAAAAAAGGCCTGCATGGGTGTAAGCGACAAAAATAATTTTTTGATATAATGCAAACATGCTTTCCAATTTGTAAATTAGTAGATAGACAATGTGTAATTTCATAGTAAATAATTTCCTCATGGATAAATTTCGGATGCCTAGGGGGGGGGGGGGGGGCATCAATATATTGACAACCCCTTAAAACTCAATTGCATATTCTGGAACGAACAGACCAGTACATTGTACCAGTAGTAACAATGACACGGCACGCAATGTATTGGAGCGTGATTTTTCCATAATTTCTTCAAAAAATAATTTTGTGCACAGAAGCAAATATTTTTTAGGAAAGCAACCTGTTTGGCTTTGTTACTCTATTGAACACCTAAAACATACCTGAGGGTAGAATTCATCGACAGAAAGATTCCGCTGAATTTTTTTTTTTTTTACCCCCAGAAGCAAACTACCAAGGGGCAAGCGACCCACTGCATTTTGTTAACATTAATAACGTTTTTGAGAATAAACCCCCCAAATAAAGTTAGCCCAAAATAGATATGAAAATCATCTCGAGGTATGATTTTTGTAAACCTACGTGCCAAATTTCACCAAAATCGACGGAATAGTTGCCGGAAATCGACAGATAGCCAGACATTTCGTAAAACCCACTTTTTGGGTTCCTGGGACATCAAAACGCTTAAATCCGCTGAAATGTTGACCGTCACAAAGCTTTCCTTATACTACGTATAAATTGGATAGCAAAAATTAAAATGCACGGTCATAGCCTAATATTTAACATACAGAATCATATTTTTTGGCTTGCCTCACTGTGCCCCACAAAAGGCCGCGTGTTAATACCCAAGACTGCGGTGAAGTTCAAGGAAGTAAAATCAGACCATTACTGTTTGTTCTCTTTATCAATGACCTGTTCTTGCTGGAATGTGTTAAGCATTTCTTTGCTGATATGCTGATCTACTTGGCGGGAAAAAACCTAGTAGAATTAACTTCGAAGATGAATGCGGAATTGAATTTCATTACTAGATGGTGTTTAATATTAAAAATCGAAGGTGATGGTTATTAGTTCGAGAGCTATGGAGTGTTTGGAAAAGTTGGTTCTTGGTGGTGATCAGATAGAATGGGTCAAATCCTTCAAGTA
This sequence comes from Psococerastis gibbosa, assembly GCA_963971405.1. Lineage (NCBI taxonomy): Eukaryota > Metazoa > Arthropoda > Insecta > Psocodea > Psocidae > Psococerastis > Psococerastis gibbosa. The sequence goes on from OZ020487.1 coordinate 31,218,521, forward strand.
TCTTGGAATACTCATTGATTCTCGCCTTACCTTAAATTTGAACTATGAGACGGTCACAAGTAAAACAAAATGCAAAATGTCGCTCCTTCGTAAGGTGTAATTCCTTCTACCATGTACCACTAAAGTCACTTTGTTCAACTCCTTAATTCGGCCGCACTACAGCTACTGTATAACAGTGTTTTATCCGGCGAACCGCTCCGTGCTTGACGCTCTACAGAAGCTATGCCTATGCGTATTATCCTAAGTAAACCTAGAGATGCCAGAAGGAACCGGGATGCAGAGGTGGCAGTCATGAGTCGAGGAATCTATTTTCTTCGAAGGCATGACATTTCTGTTTAAAATAGCCAAGGGTTTGCTTCCATCATATTTAAATTCCCTTGTCCACTCGGACGTCCATCAACACGCTACAAGATATTTTACAGGATTTGCACAAGTTTCGGCCACTGGCTCATCCCCAAAGTAATTTTTTTGCAAATGGTGTAGTATGCAATCGACTGAATCAAGCTATTCGTGAGTGTGGAACAGTGTAGTCTTTTAAAAAGAAGGTAGGCGAAGAGCCGAAGAAGGTCGAGTGTATAACTTCAGCTGCAGTTCAGCGGGAGCAGACATTTATTCGAGACACTAGGACCAAATTCAAATCAGCCTTTTGCTACCAAGCAACAACACAACAACCTGGCACGATTAGTAATTTCATGGCTTGAAATGCCACAGAACACTTTTTTTAAATTCATTTTACTCTTCTTGTTGTACTCCGTTTTAGTCTTTCATTTTGCCATGGTGCTCATAACAGTAATTTAATCAAAATTGAACTTACAATTCACAGAACAAGATAATATTTGATTCAATTCACGCACAAAAAGTATTTGTTTATTATTTACATTCGTGGCAGTATACTCGTTCACATTCGTGGCAGCAACAAGAGCGCTGCAAATGCGGCGGAATATCTCGGAACTACTGCGATACATTTTGGGGTGCAAAATATTATTTGGTTTCAGGTCCAATTGTAAACAAAAATAACAAATTTTTAAATATCATGGTTTTTATGGCAAAATCGTGGAAAATAGCACACTAATAATTTAGATATAGACCATTAGCTAATATTAACATGCAAAATATCTCTGTTCCACTGAAGGTAAGATTGCATTCTCCAGAACCCCTTCTGAATATTGCGCTATTTTGTAATTTTTTAATAAAATTCTGAGCCTTAAAATTAAAATTCCATCGCATGGAAAATCTATATTGATGTTTCATGCTTCCAAGGAAGAGTGGCCGTTACAATTAACATAATTCTGGTGGGTCAAAACTCCAGAACCAAAGAGGTCTGAACAGCGATTTCGATAGCATATCCTCTTAATCTATTTACCCATTTATTGAGTTTTTCTTTGGTTTGACATAATGGTCATATCTTGCTCTGCTTATAAATGCACTAATAGGTACAAGATATGTCGAGAAACGGGGGAAAATATTACTTTTCACAAGTAAGTGTTCGCATGGTTTGGTCATTAGTTGAGGCAACATTTATGGGTTTATTTCAGTTTTCTCAATCATTATGTTAACAAATTGCACACTTTCAATTATCCTCAAGGCCCTAGCCAAGGGGGGATCCTTGGGGGGCGGGGCGGTCTCCCCCCCCCTCGAGAGAAATAGCATTATTCTAGTTAGAATGGACTTTTGAAGGAAATAAGAGAAATCATTACTCAAGTAAGGGAAACGCGATATTTTTTGGGGCCACCGCCCCCCCCCCCCCCGAAAACGTTTTCTGGAACCGTCCCTGCCCCGAAATGAAATGGCTTGACACTAGATAGAATCGGATTTTGAGGGGAAACAGAAAAACCAGTATGTAATACCAATGAAATTTTAACCCCCCCAAAAAAAATCCTGGCTACGGCCTTGACTGTCCTGTATACCTAATTTTAATACTAATTATTATTATTATTATTATTATTATTATTATTATTATTATTATTATTATTTCAACCTCAAGGCATTTTTTAGTTAGTCAAGTTTAAAATTATTTTAGGAAGCTGATAATTCCAGCAGCCTAAGTAGGCCTAGTCCTGCAGAACCTAAGTTTTGATAGTGAATAAAAATAGCGAAACACTATAAGGCGAATTTACACAGGAAAAAGGTGTTTTTATTTCCCATTTGGGCGAATTTCGTGGCTTTCTTGCAAATCACACGTACTGCAAAATGTCTAGAAATTATTAGGCTTATTGATATTGACATCCCTAAATCAACAGCATTGGCCTACTACACTGCAATATTTTTTCATCGATGATAGCACACAGAATATTCACATCGTGTTAGCATAATAAGTAGGTTATGAGATTTAAAAATTCGAATGCCGGTGTTGGTGGATCAGGGACGGATCCAGCTCACCATGGGGGGGGGGTAGCTGTGGGTCAAAATAGGAAAAACCTATGTAGTATCGATTAAATCAGAGCGTTATAAAAATTAACTTATAAAATAGATTTACTGAATTTTTTTTTGGGGGGGGGGGATATCCGCCCCCCTGTCTCCGTCCATGGGGTGGATCCAGGGGGGGAACCTGCCTCCCTGTATCCGTCCATGGGGTCTAGCGAGAGTGACTACTTATTATTTTTATATTCTGCTTATTCTAGTTGAAACGTGTAGTCAAGGACAGATGAAGGGGGGAGCTGCCCCCAAAATCTAGCAAAAGCTAGCCTGTTGTAAGTTGCCTAACTTATTACGTTATAATGTAAAGGATACTACATATGTTTATTATATTTTGAGCCAAATTTCCCCGCCCCCAATGGGCTGGATCTACTCCTGGTATAGGTAGGAGCTTAAATTTAGGAAGTTGAACACTTCAAATTTAGTCCCAATGCAATTAAATAGACGAACATGGTTAGATTGGACTAAATAGTTTGGCTATATTTTGTTAAATTGCTGCTTGACACAATTTTTCTTAGTAACATATTCCTAGCTAAATATTAATAAATCTTCATAAATGCCGGTGTGTGACCATAGAATATTGTTCTATAATAAATAAAAAAATATTACAAAAGCAGAAAATGTCAATAAATCGTATTAAAAAAATTATTGAAATACATCAAATTTACACGTAAGTGTATATGGCATGGGACGCTTCTGCCATAATATCAAAGATATCATGTTTTATCCGTTGCCGACATCCCTAGCGCTCCTGGTGTGTTTCCAGTGTATATATATATAGTTCAATGCATGGAGCTAATAAAACTATGGAGCCACCATGTCGTATTTCGGCTGTGCTGCATGACTGAAGCCATGACCACGCACTTATAGGTGCATTTTGGCGGGAAATTCAAATTTAATAGTTTTATTATATGTTTTCTTTATAGTTTTCTTTGTTGTTTCATGTATAATTATATTTATTATTTAAATTTATTATATATTTTTTTTAAAATTTAAATTAAAAGTACTCCAAGTTCTGCATAAAAATATTGCTGGTTAGTTGGCATGATTTTCCGTTCTAAATAATCTTTAAATAATCAAATAAAAAATAAAATGTTAACATGGTATCAAATGGCAAAAGGCTCAATCTGGTCCTATACTACGGAAATAGCCGAAGTCAAGCGGCTTCAACCCGAATGTTTACGATGAGTCTATAGTTTTACCATGTCTATGCTAGTATGCTAATAAGGTAAACAGTAGAGTGACTGACAAGTGACACTAGTGACAGTGAGTAAACAGTATAGTAAAGTAACTAAAGTTACTTATTTATCTAGGCATTTTATTGTCAAAGCCGGGATGCCGCTCTAGTTTGTTTGCCTGATAATAAGTTAATTGCTACCCTCTGACTTGCAGCTTGTAAGTATCCTTAATAATTTTCAATAAACTAAGCAAAGGGTAACTGCAGTATTGAAGTATTGAATGTATAATTATTATTATTATTAAGATTATTATTATAATTATAACCATTATAACCATTTGTGGGCCCTCCACCTCACAGAACAACATAATATATATGCTCCACCTCTTTCTAATCGAGGTCGCGTTCACACCAATTTCCCGATCAGCCTATTGACGGGGAAGGAAAGTAGCTGGTGGAAATTCAACCGGAGGCCAATCGGTGAAATGTTAAGTCCCATAAAATAAGCTTTGTTCAACTAAGGCCACTAAGGGTGTTCTCAAAGCATTGAACATTCAGCACATACTTCTACGATCCTATAGGTTAGAGCATATACAATAATATTATAGTAGGTATTCGTTGAGTTAGAGTATAAAGGAGGTTAACTGTACCAACTCTAATAAACACTTCACTCCGTTCTCGAACATAGCCTATTTTGGATTTGTGTTATTCTTTTGTTTTGGAAGCTTTTTGTCAAGGACGCGTCATGTTTAAGGTAAAATTTATTTTAAATCTATTAATTCACATATTGAATCATTCCTTCCATAATTAAAACAATTTAAATTGCTCTCCATAAAGTTCATAACTTTTTTTACTCAATAAACCGTATCTTTGACAGAATATGGGTCTTGAAAGAAACCACTTGTGTAAGCCGTTGGGGGGCTGTCCCGTTTCTTGGAGTCACTTTTCATTATATTCATTCCTTAACTTGAATGCCATATGTTCAAAAGATGAAGATAGACCAGGCCTAATAGGCTGTAGGATTCTTATATTATTAAGCTTATATTATTAGGCAGCTTTGGCTATTATTTAAGGCCTGTACGTAAATTGACTATAAGTGACTGGTTATCGCCATATTATTGACCGAGTATGAGTACCCAAAGCTCCCCCAAAACGCAAGCCCAGAACAGGAGGGGGCTTTATTGCATTATAGTTTTATTTTTAATCTTTGGTAAAGGTTCAGGTTAGTTACCCAGTTTAGTTAGTTTAAAGAAAGAAAGAAAGTTTAGTTAGTTTAAAGAAACCCATATCCGAAAGAATTAAAAGTCGGAAAAGTATAGTTTTGCAGTTAAAGCCGAATTTAGTGCGAATTTTTGCATGGGCAGGAACATTGTCAGAGGCATGTAAATAAGACAACCCTTGCCTAAAATATGAATTCCCTTGAATGTTTTCATTCCATATTAAAAGCATTTTCATTCGACTTTTGATACAGCGGGGTAGCTAAACTAGACCTATACCTAATCTTTTAATGCGCATTTGGACGCCGTCTATCCCACCTTGGTGGGTCATGGACAAAGATAGATTGTTTGATTGATTTTTTTTTTAGTTTTGCAACGCAGCTAGACGAGCCACATGCAATATGCATATTCTCAACGGGCAGGTGGACGCGCTGGTTTGGATGACCTTGGTGCTCTTGGACTCTGCTTGACGGGTTGGGACTTGCGTCAGCCACCCTCTGCCCCTAGCGCAGTGCAGTAAGCCTACGTACGCTGCAATGGTTCAATTCCCGCGCAGTATTTCCATTTTCAGCCTGTCTCTGCGCTGCGCTGGTCTGCTATGTACCTGTTGTGCCGCATTCTTACATCTACACTTGTGACTGCGAGCTTCTATTCCTAATTCAACATGTATGTGCAGTAAGTAAGTGTCATTTAAAATACGGATAATCACCTCAATTAAATCTTTGTGATTTTAGCCACATACGGTTTATGCCTTTAATGCATAGGATGTTATTCTGTCATTATGTTACTCCTAAAAAATACGGAACATTTAAAAATAAGGCTAGGCCTTTATTTTACCGTAGCCTAATTTTAGTATCGCCTGTAAAACACAAAGTAACCTCAATTTTCTTAAAATTTGGGCAAGGTGCTGCAATTGATTACTGTGAGCCTATGAGCATATAGACATCCCGTGGGCCTACTAAAGCAATGGTCATTGGTATTAACTTATTCTTGGGTTAAAAATGTAGGCGTTAACAAAACAATTTTGAACAGCACTTTCCATTCTAAAGTTATTTTGTTACATTTTTATCCCAGGTTATGATTAAAAATAATCGCCCTAGTGGGCCCGCTGGTGCTGCAACTGTGTGGTGACATTCTACTGGAAAAAGTTCCTTGTATAGTCTGAATCACGTTTTCGTTTATTTTCTCCAGGTCTTGCTTTCTCTAATTCAGCCTAATGACAAAATTATCCTTACCTGTAATTGAGGGATTTACTCCCCTGCCATAATTTTGTTTATTTTTGCAGGTACACGCTCCTAGGCTAGACATCTGCTAATATTATGGTGTTAATTGTGTGCTGCGTTCCTACACCCTGCGCCAACTGTCACCCGTCACCCTGCCGTTGGAAACCTTACCTTCGGGAGAGGCCCATCTGCTGAACCTTTGATACTTTTGAAACATTGAGGTGAGCGACTAGATATACTTTCAAAACTATGGTCCCAGGCCTATTATCATGTATCATACAAATGCCAAACACCAGCAGACCTACTTTCGCATCACATGCTTTTGACGAAGGAGAAAGGGCCTAGCAATGGGTAAGCCCGGATGCAGGCTGAGTAGGTCCGTGGCATCATTCCCGAACTCGTCAATGAGATACTACAATGACCTGCCCATCAGCCTTACTTATATGGATTTTTCAGGATTCAAGGCCGTGGTGACAAGGGAAATTAAAGAATGTCCACTGTATAGTTTGGACGAGTTCAGGGAACTAAGCTGGGATGCTTAAACATTAACCCCTCCCCCCCATCTAACGTATGCTTCCGCATGAATTTTTTTTTGTTTTGTTTTCTTTCGGACGCCGTCTATCCCACCTTGGTGGGTCATGGACAAAGATTGATTGATTGATTGATTAATTGATTTAAAGAAGCAATGAGACAGCATTTACAGTATGAAAAATGTGCTGCGAGTTCAGCTATCTACCCAATAGAATAGGAACACAGAACTGACCACTTTATGGTTGTACATAAGTTTTATATTAAATAAAGAGGCAATCTGTTAGGAAGATGGTAAACACATGATAGTAGATATCCTCATTAGTGCAGTTGCAATTATGATACTTGCTACAATATCCCTGCAATAATATACAATAGTTATTTGTTTATCTTTTCAGAGGTTCACGCCCTCCTGTCTACCATAGTCCGTGTCTGCATATTATGGTGTTTTGCATTGCGTTCCTATAAAGTCTGCTGCCAACTGTTGCGTGTACTTCTGGTCTGGTGGCACCTTGCTTTTTGAGGAATTCGACACTTCTGAACCATTGAAGTAAGCTACCATGAAAACATACTTTTATAATCCGTAGGCCTATAAGGACAGAATTTAAAGAAACGAAACTATTTAACACGAACGTTTGTAATAGGTAGGTAATAGACTAATAATGATTAATGATAATACGCGTTTACCACCATATCCCAAAAATCTGTCAGTACGATAGAAAGCCCATGGTCTAGGTCGATTAAATTTGTACATGTACATTGTACATAAGAATAAAATAGATTTTACTATTTTAGGGGTCACCCCGGCCATCCGCTGACCGATATTCCCCCTGCCGACTAGTTGTATAAAAGCAATAAGTAAATGGGGTTTCCCTTAAACTGCTGTAGGTCTATAGTAGGCCCTACTGGCGTAGTCACAGATGGGCCAGCCGGGCCATGGCGCAGAGTGGCAGATTTTAAAAGGCGGCAAAAAGCTGAGTTTTCACTCCATTCGTGTTTGAACTAAATGATTATATTGTATGCTCCTAACTTCATAGTTTTGCATATTCATAATAGACTAAGAGCCCACGAGGGCAAGACCTTCGTTATTTTATAAAAGCCCAAGGTTTTTCTGTGCATGACCCCTATAGAGGTGAGAACGACCAGGGACTATAAAGTTTGGATTGTGGTTACTTGGGTAGGTAACGGGTAGTAAAGGTGTAAAAAATAGTACCTAAACTTCGTTAAAATATAAAGCTCAATTATTTTATATTTTCTTAGGGATAACTTCTCGTCATCCATTGCCACTGACACTTTTGCTACCCCCTGCCAGACACCCCTAAACTATAATTAATTATAGGTAATTATACTTTTGTTATAGTATAAAAGCTAAATGTTATATATGTTATTTGGGGACCTACGAAAAAATGTTACCTCAATAGCCGCACAGTTTAAATAGTTTTTACCCCTTGCTAGACACATTAAAAGTCTGCTGTAGGTGCGAGTGCAGTCGACTAAGCGCTCTATCTCACTCATCGCTCGCACCCGTTTCATTGTATTTTTACCTCGCGTTCGCACATATAGCAACTTTCAATGTGTCTAGCAAGATGTAAAAACCATGTAATTGATGACGAGATTTCTAAAGTTATCCATTAGAAAATATAAAAAAATTGAGCTTTATATTTTAACGAAGTTTAGGTACTATTTTTTACACCTTTACTACCCGTTACCTGCCCAATTAACTACAACCCAAACTTTATAGTCCCTGGTCGTTCTTATCTCTATAGGGGTTATGCACAGAAAAAATTTTGGCTTTTATAAAATAACGAAGGTCTGGCAGTCGTGTTCTCTTGCTCTATTAACTTAGCCAAACTTTGGGAGTGACTAAAACGGAGTTGTAAATGTAAATAAACACTTCACTCTGTTCTCGAACATATTTTGGAATTGTGTTATTCAATTGTTTTGTTCAATTGTTTTGAAAGCATCACTTTTGTCAAGGACGCGTCATGTCTAAGGTAAAATTGATTTTAAATCTATTATTTAACTTATATAACTATACTTATAAAACTATTTAAAATTGCTCTACATAAAGGCCATAACCTTTTTACTCAATAAACCATGTCCTTAACTAAATATGGGTCCTTAAAAAACCACTTTAGTGTAGGGGGACTAGGCCGTTTAATAGAGTCACTTTTTATTAAATTAATTCCTTGACTTGAATGACACATGTTCAAAAGATGAAGACTGGTGAAGTCTAATTGGCTATAGGGAATAGGGTTCTTGATTTTTGTATTATTATTATTGAGTTTATTATGGAGATATGGCTTAATACATACAAGCTATTATGTAAGGCCTGTACGTAAATTGACATTAAGTGACTGGTTATAGCGATATTATAGGCCTAGTATGAGTAGCCAAAGCTCCCCAAAAAACAAGCCCAGTGCAGGAGGGGGCCTTTTAGCTTTTTTTTTTTGCATTTGAAGACACAAAACTAGACTATTTAGCACTAACGTTTGCTATAGGTAGGTAATAAACTAATAATGATTTTAGCTCGCGTTTACCGCCATATCCCAAAAATCGGTTGTAGCATTGAAAGCCCATGACTTGAGCTACCGTTGTAAGTGGTGTTATTATTATTATTATTATTGAAGTATTTTTTTATTGACGTAGGCCTAATTATATAGTGGCCCAATGAGCCTTGCCCTGCCCAAGACCCCATGGATTTTATGGCATTGTTGGAATAGTTTCTGCAAAACTGGTACATTTCATTGATATCAGCCTACACTGGCTACAAGCAATAATGGACACGCTCAGACAAGCTTACCGCTGACACAATGTTACAGGCGTCATCGTGACTTAGCCAAATACGGGTACGACTTCCTTTAAGTGTAATTAAAGGACTTATACTGTAATGCCAGATGACATATTGTGTATTTAATATCATTTTACCTGCATACAGCGGATGGATGCAGCTCGACCTCGTCATAAAGTAAACTATCGCAAATATTAACACAAAACAACATTGGCGAGGCTCTCAAGAGCCCCCTTACAAAATGCCTTTTATACAATGCCAGTGCCCAGGCCAGTCTCCGTGAAATTTTTACTTTTCCCTGCGATAATTTATTTATTTTGTCTTTCCAGAGGATACTCGTATACCTGCCTGCCATATTATTCTAACGCCGCACCGTCTGCTAAGTGATGCTCGCGCTGCTGACCCGTGAACCTGCAGAAGCCCCTGCCGTTGGGAGTCCGAACATACTACTTCCACAACTGCTCCCACTGTCTTTCGATGCTCTAGAACCATTAAGGTAAATGAAAATGAAATTGCATTTTCATCATTCGTCAGCCTATGACCAGTATATTTGAGTCATTATGACAAACAAATCGTACTTTTGACTCAGATCAGGTTCCTATAAATATTCCATGAATGCAGAATTGCCCAATCATTGCAATGTGGAGAGCATCAGAGAATTACTTAGCAGTCGTCATTTTTATAAAGTTTTACGCATTAGCTCATTGGGCGATTCCGCTTTCATGGAATATGCATGGTAAATAATCCGAGCCAACAGGTCAGTGGACGACAATAATTTGTTAGTTGCTACGGTTAGCCTGGCCTACCCCACCTCAAACCATACCGAGAAGTTTTTTACATTTCTCAATATTAAGTAATTTATACATATGGAGACTCACTGAGTTATAGGTCAAAAGTAGGCTGCAACACTTGTCAATATCGGAAGCAGTCCTTAATCTGCCTGCACTAGGCACTAGATGATTGGACGGATTTTTTTAATTACAATTTTGGTTTCAGCATTCTATGCGTCATCACAAAAAAGGACTAGAGGCATCAGCGGAGTTGTTACTCGGCGAATAGGCTTGCTTCATGAGCATCTCGTCCGGACAGGCTGTGGCAGCGTTTGTGGTGGCGCTGCCGCCGGGTAGAGTGGAAGCTTCCTGCCGAAAGAAGCCTGCTGACAAGGACAATGGCTCAGTCTCATGCAGCTGCAAAATAAGTTTACTCCAAAATGTAAGTACAATTATTTATTTCTGCTCAGATATATGAGTCACGGTTAAATTTTAAGAAATTATCTTGAGGCTTTTGTAAAAAAAAAAATATCCCCAGAAACGTTACACTGTACGTAAGCTATGCCGATATCGGTAACGTGTACGGCAAAATGTTTTAATTTTTTTTTTGTTATCTCTTAACAACCTCGTTAAGCATCATACTTTAGATTTAGATCAAGAGTCATCAAGGTATGTCGCCCACAAATGTTGAACCAATGCCGTCGGCATAATGGATTGCAGGTTATTATATACCGTATAAGTAAATCTGGGCGCAGCAGGCGCATGCGGTTGCAGCGGCTTGTTGCGTATACCTATACGGTGCTGAACATTTTATTGAGGGTGGTTTTTGATTCAGGGAAACATGGGATGAACAACTGTGTACCCTATACACATTTTTCAGAATTTCAACTGCTGCTGGCATTTATCCTAAAAAATGAGGGATAATTTTAATCCATTATTAATTTTGGTACTTTCAGCTAACACACAACATTGCGTCTTCACCCCTAGCACCCCCTTCAGTATATCTGACGTGACTGGTGGCGACACCAGGCTGGCCTGCTGTAGAAGTCTTCCTAATCAATTCCGTGGCGAAACAAGTGTAAACCGGCCGCTGTTGTGACACTATCACCACGCGCAGTGTCTAGATCATCACAGACCAACCTCAGTGGCCACCAGCCGAAAAGGGCCTTCTAGGCCTGCCTGTCTACCAAAACGGTAAGTTGCAAGTAAGCTTGATACCTACTGTTCTTCACAGTTCGAACTATGTTGATATCGTTAATGTATTGCTAATTAACTAATTACCTGTTTACCCGCTTAACCCATGAAAATGCTGAGGAAAAGGGGCTGACGTACACCTTTACATGGTATTATCACCAGTGAATATACTGTATCTGATAATTGGATTTTTAAAAGATTCATGTTTAAAATTTAATAAAGTTGCGGCAAGTCGGAGATTCCAACAAGAGGCACTGTATGTCCACAAGCAGGGAAATGTGGGATGAACAGCTGTGTAACCTATTTAAAGACTGTACTTTTCAGCTTACACACAACATTGCGTCTTCACCCCTTGGACCCATTATAATTTTCCGGCGTGAGTAGTGGCGTCACCAGGCTGAACTGATTTAGAAGTCACCCAAATGAATTCTGTGGCGTAAAAGGTGCAAACCCAACCCGTGGCCAGGGTGAAGTAGTAGGGTCCAGAAAATAGACTTTGTTCAAAGCATTCAAAGTATTCAAAGCATTGAACCTACAGTACGTGCTCCTACGATCCTAGAGTATATAGCAGGTGAACTCTGCCAACTACTAAATTGTTTCCAATGAGCTAAATTCAATAAAGCATGAAAAACGCGATAAAATTGGTAAATTTCAAAAAATAGAAATGTCAACACGCAATAGCCTACTTTGCTTAGGCGGGGTTTCCACATACGTCAATCGTCAATGAGAAATATGAAATTGAAGGACATTTCAATTTTACTCTATGCCATTGTTAAAATTGATCAATGATCATAGAGGAAAATCACGCGCAGCAAACAATAACAAACAAAAATGGTGTTGTGCTGACAATTGTCCTATATGGCATAATAATGATTCACTTTGAACAGCTAGGTCCAGAGGTAGTACACGTGTGTACCATGTGTACCTATGGCCTGCTGTCATCAATGTGCGTCATTATTAGCCAATCAGAACGCTTGTTACATGTCTTTTAGACTACTGATGGGTAGGCTCCCTAAATTGATAAAAGACATGTAACGGCGATTGAGAGGACAATGCGCAGACAATTGGCAGACAGTTCGAAGACAGTAGCTGAAAGTACGAAGAGAGAGCAGCTGCTATAATGATATTAGGGTAAGTGTCTTATAATATATATTAATTATTTATTCATTTAAGTCTAGTTAATATAAGCCTCCTATATGGTGAAGTAGAACCATAACATTTGGTGGCAACGGAAAGCGGCACATTAGCTGTCGTTGGCTGTTGGTTATAATAATGTTTTGGGGTATTTTAACATGTAGGTGGAGTTAAAGGGGGCATAGTTCCATTTTGGGGTGTGATGTTTTGGGATATTTTTATCAGGTAGTGGAAGCATCACGCTGTGCATAATTGTGTGTTTGGTTTGCGTTTAGGCCATGCACTTGGGATCTGGTAGCGCGTTCAGTCAGTCAGTGGGTCAGGTGTAATTATTGCACGTATTTTGATGAAGTCAGCAGTTGCTGATTGTTTTTTTTTTTTTTATTGCGGCCGTAGTATTAGGTAATAATGTCTTTTATTCTGAATGGCGTTGATGTTTGTATTTTTCATGTTATGTTGTCTTGGGTTGAATGCTTTTGGGTTTAGTGTGTTTGTTAGGGTCTACATGCAGTCGTCGAGAGTAAAGAAACTAGAGATAATTAGGAAATACAATAATACAAAGGCCAAGGTTGAGGAATTGGCAGTATCTTATAAGGAATCTTTGAAAAAGTTATCACAGAAGCACGGGGGAGATTTTTTGGATAACTTGGTTCCTCTTACGAATGAGCTTTTTTCAATTACGACAGATAATATCAAGTTGGCCGAACAATTACAGTTGGAGCTTAATGAACTGAGTGAACAGACAATCGAGTATAAAAAGTGTTATGAATTTGAGAAAGAAAGAAATAAACAGTTAAACGAACACCTGCTCGAGTTAGAGGATACAGCGCCAGGCAGTCCCTTGCCTTTTGACCAGTTTAAGTGTAGCGAGCTTGAGAGTCAAGTCGAGCGGTTAAAACAAGAATTACAGGCACAGAAAAGATCAGTGGTCAAATTGTGTACGCAAGGTACGAGCACCAAAGGTTTCGTTAATACCACCATGGGAGATAATAGTTTAATTTTGTCATTGAGACAGTTCACAGGCACGGATAGTGCACATACTGTGGACGCGTATTTCGGTGATCTCAACAGGATAAAGAGATTCGCGGGGTGGGATGATGATCAGACAAAGTTGGTGGCGTTGATGCGGCTAGCAGGGAAGGCCGCAGACTTGGCGCATCGAGGAAAATGGGACAACTTGAATATTGGGCAGGTAAAAGAACAATTAAAGAGGCATTTTGGGGAAAGGGTGACATCTGTAGATTTACTATCCTCATACATGAATGTGGCCCAGACTGACACGGAGGCAGTAGTAAATTACGCAGAGCGAGTGTCAAACATTTCGGACCGATACTATGCTTCAATGGGGCTCACTAAAGGAAGTTTGCCCAAGGAAGTAGAAACACAACGGCTGCTTACGTTTATTAGAGGGTTACGACCGGTACTCCGAGATTATTTGGAGTTGACTGACGTGTCTGATTACGACACGGCAGTGAATAAGGCCATCGCTAAGGAGACACAGGCCTTGTCGCGGGCTCGTACGAGCACCCTTAACCCCTCAGAGTCCGTGGAGGCCAAGACCGTTAATACAGCCGATATTGTTGCGGAGGTAATGAAACAATTTAAGGAGGTGCTTTTAACAGAAAGGGTGGTCGAAACTCGCAGGGCCTCCAGTGAACTTAGAGGACAGGAACGGGGACGGGATGTTCGTTGTTTTCGTTGTAACCGTATGGGCCATATCGCTCGATTTTGTCACGTGCGATTGGATAAGCCAGATCAGCATAGAAGGATGGTTTCCTCACCCACTAGGCGAGATAACAGACGTGACAATAGTTACGATCGCAAATCGGGTGGACGTCCGCGTTATAGCAGGGACAGTACGGAAGATCTGATTTCGAATAGGTCACGGCCTTACGGAAATACCCGCAATGAACATAGGGATAAAAGTCCCAGGAAACCCTCCCCTAAGAGAAGGGACGAGGAAAATTTAAACTATTGAGGTCGTCTCATGGTGTCGGCATGAGGCGACAGGCGAAGGTCAGTGGAACACGGCATTCTAAATCAGTGGCTCAAGAGTATAGTGATCCTGAGCCTATGTTAAATATAAATCGGGTCGCGTCTTGTGACTCAGCGCGGGCTCGCAACGCGAAGGTTTTTACTGACTCAGCACAGGCGGCCTATCAATTAAGTGTATATAATCTAGATCATGATGTACCATGTGTTTTGAAGTTGTCTCTTGACGGAATGCTGATTAATTGTTTATACGATTTCGGCAGTAGGGCGACCTTGATTAAGAAATCGAAGTGTTCGGAACGTGTATTAAGTAGGCTTAGAGCTACCAATGTAGTTATAACTGGTATTATGGCTAGGCCACTACAAATTGTAGGGAGTGCGGAATTGCAGTTTAAGCTCGGGGGGCTTCTATGCACTGATACAGCTTATGTTGTTGAGGATAAGGATTTGTTTTTACCATGTGATGCAATTTTGTCGCGTCAATTCATGGCAATTAACGAGGTATATCTCACGGGAAGAAATGACAAGGTAGTGTGTAAGGGCCAAACTTTCCCCTTACACTTAATTGACGGCAGAACTG
The DNA here is from genome assembly GCA_963971405.1 of Psococerastis gibbosa. Classification (NCBI taxonomy): domain Eukaryota; kingdom Metazoa; phylum Arthropoda; class Insecta; order Psocodea; family Psocidae; genus Psococerastis; species Psococerastis gibbosa. The sequence continues at coordinate 31,233,542 of OZ020487.1, forward strand.
TTCAAGTTTCGAAGCAAGTCAATTTTATTGATGCCAGTCCTGTGGGTAGTTGGACCCTTCCTGGTCAAGCCTTATCGTTCGTTGACGTGAAATTGAGTAAGCCTTTGAGTGGGGATCACGTTTTATTATCTATGAATGGTCTGAAGAATAATATAATACCGATTGAGGCGGTGTACAAGGTTGGGGGAAATAGGGCCAAAGTGGCGGTTCTTAATACGAATACTGTAGAGGTGAGTTTAGATCGGCATACAGTGTTAGGCTCGTTTGTACCGTTTGATTTAAATTTAGTAACCGAAGTATTAGAGGGTGACCGGTTTTGTAACACGGAGGGCCAACAATTAATAAAAGAAATAATGAGTACGGATTTTGACGAAGAGTTACAGTTAGAGGGGGAATATGACTTTAGAAAATCTCAGCCAAAAGATACGCATTTACCGAGGGACCAACGGGTTTTAAATGGACTGGATTTGAGTGGAGTTGACAAACAGGCAGTGGGACCTATTCGGGAGTTAGTCAAGGAGTTTTCGGATATCTTTATTTTGGAGGGGGAACCACTGTCCTGTTACAATAAGGAGAAAATTCACGTCCCTTTGAAAGACAATATTCCGGTGCGTTTACGGCCACACCCGGTACCTGATAAGTTAAGGTCGTTATTTGATAAAGAACTGGATGATTTAAAAAAGGAAGGAATTGTGGAAGAGGCGGATTCGCCTTATTGCAGTCCGAGTTTTCTTTTGGTTAAAAAGAAGGACGGCAAGGTTTCTACACGCGTCGTATGTGATTACAGGCGCCTAAATGAAAAGATTTGCGACATAAGCCATAGAATACCGTTGGTTTCTCAAATTTTGGGAGACATGGCAGGCAGCAAGGTATTCAGTGTATGCGATTTATCTCGGGCCTTCAATCAGCTAGATCTAGATGAAAAAAGTAGGGACGTTCTAGCATTTTCAACCCACCGGGGGCAATATAGATGGAAAAGACTTAGCTTCGGTTCAAAAATTGCGCCTATTTTATTCCAAAGGGTGATAGATAAAGTTCTGCTGAGTAAAGGGGGGCATTACTCAATACCATATTTGGATGACATAATTTGCCACGGGGTTACGCATGAGCAGCATCTCACCAGGCTGCGCGTTTTGTTTGAATGTTTACGCGACGCAAATTTGAAATTAAAGAGTGAGAAAGTTTGGTTGGCTCGGAAATCAGTGAATTATCTCTCGTTCGAAGTGTCAGAAGACGGCGTTCGTCCGTCAAAATCTAAAGTGGAAAAAGTTTTGAAAATTCCTGTCCCGAAAAAGTTGAAGGACGTCAAGGCTTTCTGTGGGGCCTTGATGTATTACAAGGCTCATTTGCCGAACCTTTCCCTTATTCTGTTACCGTTATTTAATTTAAGTAAAAAGAACGTTTCTTTTTTATGGTCTCAACAGTGTCAAGAGGCTTTTGATAAGGCGAAAGCTTTGCTTGCGGAAAGGACGCTTTTGTCCTATTTGCGTGAGGACAGTAAGCCTATTTTGACGATTGACAGTTCTAAGGTCGGCTGCTCAGTAGTTCTGTCGCAAATCCAAGATGGCGTAGAGGTGCCAATTTCGTTCGCATCAAAGAAATTTACCGAAGCACATCGTGCTTTGCCTAGCCATAGGCTTGAGTTGCAGGGCCTGATTTTTGCTGTGAATACGTTTCGTAACACATTGCTTTTGCGGCCTTTTCTTATTCGAACTGATGCCATAGCTCTGACTTACCTAAAGTCTGCGAGAAAGTTGACCCCGGTTTTGCAGCGGTATGCAATTTTACTGGATGAGTATGACTTTGAAATTTCTCACCTGAAGGGAACTTCGAATAGGATGTGTGATTTTTTATCACGTATTGATTTTGAAAGTGAGCCACCTCTTTATGAACATGAGTTGAAAAGCTCAAAAGAAGAAAATTTTAAGGAGTGGCGCCAGAGGGTAGGGCTTCCAGATGTTGGGCCACCTGTAGCCATCAGAGTAGGCGTTTCGAGACAGACTAATAAGTCATGCCTTATGCCTGAACATGGGGTTGTCAAGGCAGCGAAGAAGTGTAAAGCAGTGAAATTTTCTTCGGACATTCAGGTCAGACTGTTTCCCGATAAGGAAAAAAGGGTCAAGGCCTCAACCCCTACGGCATTACGGGAAGGCAACGTTTCACAGGTTCTCCATTTACAAAAAGTTGTCAACCCTTTCCTTATTGAAACCTATTTCAATATAGAGACTCTCCGACAGGAGCAACAGAAAGATTTTAAGTGTGGGCAGATTTTGAAAAGTGTCGGTTTCAGAGAAGGAAAGTTGGCAAAATATTCCTTAAATGATAATGGCATTTTATGTGTGATTTCAAGCAAAGACGAGCTACTGCCCTGGGTGCCGAGTAGCTTAGTTCCTGGTTTTGTCAAACAGTTTCATAATTCGGTATTAAGGGGGCATATGGGTTATTATAAGACCCTTCGCGCGTTGCGGAAAATAGTTTGGTTCAGCAATTTTTATCATGGGGTAGCAAAAATTATCCGGAGTTGTGATATATGTCAGAGAAGTAAGATCCAGAATAAGCCGGTGAAAGCGCCAATGACCTTATATGACATTCCCTCGAAACCCATGGAACGGGTCCACATTGACCACTTAACGGTTGATGGGAGACCGGGTAGTCCTTTGCTTTTCAAATACGCGTTAATTCTTGTGTGTGCATTCTCAAAGTTCACACGAATTATTCCCTGCAAATCATTGGAGGCCAGTGAAGTTGTGCAGGCCTTGCTGAAGGAAGTTATTCCTAAGCTGGGCTGCCCTAGCAGCCTGGTAGCAGATAACGGCACTGCTTTCACTGCGACATTAATGGGGGAGGTTTGTGACAAACTGGGCATAGATAAGCGACACATCACTGCCTACCATAAGCAAAGTAATGGCCAGGCAGAATCTTTTGTGAAAATTACCCGGGAAGTAATGAAAACCTATGTAGCTGCCTATCCCGGTATACCATGGTATGACCTGTCCCATTTTGTCGAACTGGCGATAAACTCCTCGCATTCTGTGAGTACGGACAAGACACCGTTCGAGATCATGTTTGGCAGAGATGCTCTGTTGTCGGGAGAACAGGTATTAAAACTGTCAAAAAGATATGCAGATGACCCTAGTCCGGCTCAACACGATTTGAATGTATTTGCAGAGGTATGGAGAACAGTGGGGCAAAATTTAGCCAACCACTCTTTGAAGGTGAAACAGGCATTTGACAGGAAAGTACATATGCCTCCCCTTAAGGTCGGACAAAAGGTTTTTTTAAAAGACGAGACCTTGGTCTCAAATATGGAAAAGTTAAATAAACCTCGGTTTATGGGGCCATACACATGTGAAGAAATTACAGGGGCCAATATAAAAATTAGGTGCCAGGAGACGGGCAAAATACAGAAAACTCATGTGTCACGTCTGAAGTGGTCGGCATCCGAGTCGGGACATGAGTACAATTTGAGACGACGTAGTTAATTTCTCCCTGTTCCTTCATGCACTTAATTTTTTTATTTTCGGCTGTTGTGATGTTCCCACAGTGGTTTTGGGCCTTTCGGTGTTTAGGATAGTGGGTTTCCTGGTTTTTCATTTTTTTTTTCTCTCCGCACATGCATGGATGTATAGGATATAGTATATATTTAGTGAATTTATATACTTGTATTTATAATGTTTTTTTTGTTGTTGTGTTACAGTATTTGTGTTTTTTTTAAAGATGGTTAAATATTGTGGAGGGCACATATCCCGGTATACCAACGACTGGTAAAATTTTTTTTTCTTTTCTTCTTTCCTTGGAGATCTTTTATATTAATATGTTTTTTTTTTTAGATCCTGTATTTTACTGTTTATTGCCTATGTGAAGTCAGGATTGCCCGAGGATCTAGCGAGGCCGGCGGATGGAGTTCTGTTTCTTCGGAAGGGAGAAATCATCGACTTCACACAGTCGTGGGTATTGGTGTATACTCACGACTTTAGGCACATTCAGCAACGTCACGAAGAGTTGCTAATTAATTTAGAAACGCTCTCAATGTCTCCGATCCCTTTTCTCAAGATGTTCAACTATTACGGAAACAAATAGGGTCACAACTTGAACAAGAGAGGGTAGCTAGGCACCTGACATGGCTTTCTTGGTCACATTGGTCGAGTATGGGGCTTATTTCAAGTGGTTTTATAATTATGTTGGTATTATTCGTTTCCTATAGGTTAGTAACTCGACGCAGGGAGTCAAAGAAGGGGGCAGTCGCCCTTAGAAGGGAAGTTGCTCAAGATCCGGAGGCTCTGCCAATGCTGAAGGTTTGCTCTCCAGTTATTCATGCCAATGATGCCAATCCTACGCTCCCAAGGGACTTTTGGTCCCACCACCACTGCCACTCTCACCTCCGCCAATAAGGCATCATTATGAGTCACCGCGCTTGCTGAAACGGCCCCGGGCCAAGTCGGTCAGTGAGCTGGATGTATTTTTTTTATGACGTATCGTTTTAATTTTTTATATGTGGCTCCCTTTGGTTTTGTTTGAATGTGGTGATTTGTCATACTTTTGAAAATGGTTAAGCAGTAATACAGTACATTGTTTATTGTTATACAAGGTTTATTGTTCATGTTTGTTTATTGTTTAAAATGTTTATAAACATTTTTTTTTTTTTTGTACAAGTAATTAATAGGAATCTTTTCTCTGTGTAGATCCCATGGTGTGCAACAGCGAGGCCAGGGTCACTTTCTTCCAGAGGATGAGAAGGGACACCGACTTAGTCGTTTGAAGGGGTCGTCTCAGTCTCAGTTCAGAAACTCATGCGTTATAATAGAGGTCTTTTGAGATACTGCATTGGTGCCGCTGGATATCTCCGTAGGACTCCGCAGAGTCATCACTCTCCAAGCAGATTCAGAGAGCTCAGGTGTTACCAGAAGCTGTGAAGTTATTGGGAGTAGTGTATCATCACAGCGCCGCTTTCGTGTCAAGGCGTCATGTTTCTGGAGAAGTTGAACAGTGACATGCATGGCGACGTGGACGCATTTCTGACGAGACTGCATCTTCACTCTGGGCTGTAGACGCCTAGACGAGCCTAGACGAGTCCAGATTTGAAGCTGATATCACCCTTCCCTACAAAGACAATATTTTCCTTTCCCTTCAAAGACAATGTTTCCCTTTCCCTTCGAAGACAATGTCCCCTTCGTGCTGTGTCGTCTTCCCAGTGACCCGTGAAAATCGCAGGACTTTATTTTTGCACACCGGTGGTGTAGTTGCCGTATTGTTGTTGTTTTTTGTTGTTGTTTTTCTTGTTCATAAGGTTTTTTTGAGTTATTGCCTTAGGGTGGTAGTTGTAGTTGCTCTCTCTGGTAGATTGGGTTTATTGTTTTATTTTTCTACGAAATGGTAGATGTTGTGGGTTGTTTAGGCTTCCAGCCTAACCAACCCCTTTTAAAAATGGTTAGATGTTGTGCTGACAATTGTCCTATATGGCATAATAATGATTCACTTTGAACAGCTAGGTCCAGAGGTAGTACACGTGTGTACCATGTGTACCTATGGCCTGCTGTCATCAATGTGCGTCATTATTAGCCAATCAGAACGCTTGTTACATGTCTTTTAGACTACTGATGGGTAGGCTCCCTAAATTGATAAAAGACATGTAACGGCGATTGAGAGGACAATGCGCAGACAATTGGCAGACAGTTCGAAGACAGTAGCTGAAAGTACGAAGAGAGAGCAGCTGCTATAATGATATTAGGGTAAGTGTCTTATATTATATATATTAATTATTTATTCATTTAAGTCTAGTTAATATAAGCCTCCTATATGGTGAAGTAGAACCATAACAATGGCGTCATGGAATATGTTAAGTACAAACATTTTAATAGATTGTTTATAAAACAGTTTTCATCCATTATACAGATCGGTGAAGGTCGATCTTCGGATCTCCTGCTATTATTAGGTTTTATTAAAAATAATAAGTGTACGAAGAAAACAAATACAAATAAAATTTCAAAAAACAAATGCAAACAAATTTCAAAAATTTGGCGCATACGTTTCAATAGAAGAAAAGTGTCAATAGTTGAAAAAACATGTGGAAACACCGCCTTCAATGAAAAAATGAAGTGTCCTTCAATTTCATATTTCTCATTGACGATTGACGTATGTGGAAACCCCGCCTTATACACCAGCACACGGGAGGCTTCAAATTGGATTTAATATGGCGGATGAAAATACCTGTGTTATAAAGAGTCCTATACAATGAGCTAAGTAACAATAGAAACCATTGGCAACCCGGCAAATGGTAAACCCTTTGAACGACCGTTAATATGGAGCTAGACCGAGTCATTACTCATTACCACTGCTGCAGCCTGGTATTAAAAATGTAAACACACAAATTTTGAATAGCGCTTTCCATTACAAAATTATCTTGTTTACATTTTTAATACCAGCAGCCTGATCGAGGCGATTATAATACCGGTATTTATTTAATCCCCTGGTATTAAAAATGTAAACAAGATAATTTTTTAATGGAAAGTGCTATTCAAAATTTGTTTGTACACAGTTATAATCCTAGGGTATTTATTTAACCCCGGTATTATAATCGCCTCGATCAGGCTGCAGGGGATTAAATAAATACCGGTATTATAATCGCCATGATCAGGCTACTGCACTTGATTATTTTTCGCATGCATGTGTTGCAATTTATACATGTGGCGGCTTCCACTGAGTTATAATTCAAAAGTAGGCTGCAGCAAGTTTCAATATCGGAGGCAGTCTTAAGAAAATAATTGGACGGATTTTCTAAATAACAATTCTTGTTTCAGCATTCTATACACAGTCACCAAAGAGGATGAGAGGCATTAGTGGAGTTCGTCCTCAGCGAATAGACCTACTTCATGAGCAGTTTGCGTAACGGTTCGGACAGGTTGTGGCGCTGCTGCCGGGACGAGTGGAAGATTCCTGACGAAAAAACAGCTGCCGGCAAGGCCAATGACTCAGTCAGTTATGCAGTCGTGCAGCTGCCAAATACGTTTACTCTACAATGTAAGTTAAACGATTTTTTTTCTGCTCAGAAATATGAGTCAAGGTTGAATTTACGAAAAAAGCTTATCTTGAGGCTTTTGCAACAAATATCCCTGAAAACGTTGCCACCATAATTGAGGAGCAAACTTTCAAAACGGCACTAATACATGTTCGTTCAGGAAACACGAAAAACTAAATTATTTCGGCTTTATTGTAACGGGAATATAAGATTTTAACCCTGCAGACGACTGGGTTAAATTTTGTTTGTTTTTGTTTTGATTAGCAATCCTGATTCAACTCATCTTCAAGATGGAAAATCGATGATAAAATCAATTTTTACTTTTTATGGATTTGTGACGTTTTGACAGCTTGCTCCTCAATTGGACACCCTCATTGCGATTTTCTTTGCACAAAGTCGAATTTCTCATGAAATATCTAACGTAAGGCCATAAATGAGAGATTTAATGAATATTTGTGTCCCTCACTTTATAAGATTGTAGAGGAATTTTTCTAGTTTCTAACTTCTCAAGCTCTACGCTCAACATTTCTTGTGAAATTTCACTTTTTAAATAAATATTGCTTATGAAACCAAACATGGTTATAAGAGATAAGAAATTCGACGCTCCCATATCGGAATTTCGGAGTTCTTGCAATACATTTGTTTGATCAATATCAGTCACAAAACCGTAGGGAACATAATAACAGTCGTTTACTGCGTCATTGAGTGACAAATACTAGAAGTCTTTTCAGTGGCATTAGGCGCGTTGAATGGTCGCCTACAGAGATATCCTTTTTATAGTTTCTACACAGCCTGTGATGGAGCAGCAGTCTTCACTTCCAGCGTCGCGTTGTCATCGCCTCCAGGGACCTCCCACCAGCACTAGCAGATGACGGAACACGAGCCGGACACCCGCCGCCGCCCCCTCCTAACCATTTCTCTTGTGTTACCCGCACCTCGTAGACGACGCGATGGCTCACGCACATGAACTGCTCTTATACCTTCCAGTCAATGGCCCGGACAATACGGCACCTATTTGTTTCCGTCCGTCATTATTGCAAATAGGTAGTTGGAAAACCAAAGAGTTAACTTCAGAAGATTTCTGGCGTATGGCGTGAAACCTACCGCAGCCGGGGGCTTGGTTTTTCCTCTGGTTTTCCAACTGCCCATTTGCTACAATGACAAAATATAGGTCGCGAATTCTTGGTGCCGAATCGTCCGTATGTACTAGACTTAACAGCATGGTGGCAGGCCATTACACAGCTATCTTCCTGCACGTAAGCCATGACGGCTTTCTCGAAGGTATTTAATTATTATTGGTTATTTTCTATATGTTAGTGTTCCCGGCATGCATCATTACTTTGTACTATTGTTACCGCACTCCTATTCATGCCCAGTTATTTTACCATACCGAAATATTCTTAATGGGAACCACAAAACTAGATAACCAATCAAATCATTCCAATCATGGGAGTTGACCGTTATTTCCCTATGAAATCCTATTCGAAACAAGTCCTATACCTGATTTTTTTCAAGTTTTTATATGTTTTTTCTCACGCAAGCCAGAAATAATACAGTAGGTAACCCAACTTCACTATTTAGTAAATTTCACAATAACTAAGCCACTAGTTTCGAACAGTATTTGTAGAAATGCGCTAATTGAGAGAAATTTACAGCCCATATTTGATTGCCTCATACAATACTATATAAGATATAATAATAAAATATATTTATATAAGAAATTTGAATGTGAGATAGGAATCAATTGTATTTCGAACACGAGTTAACAGTATTCACGCGCCGGCCTTGTGTCTAGTCTGGAACACTAAATAGAATTTTTGGTAGAAGGACCCAAAACACCTTGTTTAGTAGGAAGCTTGGAATGGGAATGTTGGAAGGTCCTATTCGGCATGCCTTACACTGTCTATGTTGTTATGCGTCAAAACATATGTTACGCCTCTTCAGTATTCTTTAGGCTACAGCAGATTTGAAGGTTGCGCTCACTTTCTCGATTTTCTGGATCTTCTGTGCCAATAGCTACTGTCTATTTTTGATAAGGTTCGATAGCTTCATTACCGATTCGGTACATCGGTAGCTGTTGCGTACAGTTTTGCACTGTATGCTATGCCAGGCAAGGTCGTCTTCTTAAAGGGCTGTGGCTTCTTTAGACTTGTTTTCTAAGAGATTGCTTCGCAAAATGAGTAACAGCTAGCCTCCAAGTTCTTCAAAAGCCAGTTTAATTTTAGTTTGTAATATGACGAGGTGTTTGGAGTGGATTATTGCGATAAGTCAGTCAAGTGTAAGAGTTGTATTGCGGATAAACTATTGCAGCTGAGTACAGGAAATATACCCAGAAAAAGACCGACTGAAGAACGACGAAAGTCTGCTGTCCTAGCATGATCTGCCATGGTTATTAAGTACCTTTGTTAAGTTTTCTTCTGTTCATCAATTCCTTCTTATACATTACCATACATCTATCTGGTTATCACTGCCCATAAGATTCTTCACCTACGCGCTATATCACTTCACTTCACAGGAACCGGGATAACTAATGGTGTTTCTTAATTGTAGTTTTTTTTTCTTCAAATAATATTCATTCATTCACTATATTCACTATTCACTATATCAATTCATCATGCTTTCACTTACGGTAAAGAGCAAGTTTTCCATTCAATATTAGGCCCGTAACATCACACTTCACATTTCACATCTCCGACTAAGAAGAGGTATACCATATTTCTTGATTCTAGAATCTGTATCTTCTTATTAAATGCCAAGTGACCCAGGAATATTGTATTTTTTTATCTCCTTCTCCCGTCCTGCGTTGTCAATCCCCCATAGTTATTCACATTCAGATGTGTTCAGATTTTCAATAGCAGTGCTAGATTAACATTGTAAGCCACGCTAGGGCAACTGGATGGGAGCCTAAAGTGATTGGAATTTGTAAGATCCGTAACTTCGACTGTATGGTTGGATGCCTTCGGGCAGCTGGGTGTCTTGAGCGTCTTGTGAAGTGGGAAGAAAGAAGAGGAGATGAAGAAAATACATAGTGAAGTGCGTGTCGTAGGCTTAAATTAGGCATTTGGTGAAGTGAAGTGAATGTGATTTGTAGGGTTCAGACACCTAGCTGCTTGACGTCCGTCCATGCATCGATCATTGCATTATATACCTCTCCAAGCAGTGGCACCCACATAAAGTTCTTAACCCAGGTATGCGCTCCAGGCGTATTCTGAGCACTGAAGTCTATACTTGTCTTGCCCCTATCGGTGGCCCGCTATGCAACTCAACACTTAATTGGCAGTCCTTATATCCACTGTTGTGCTGCCCAATGACCATGGCACCGGTCAGTCCACTGGTGTTTAGGTAAAATCCAATATGAATCTTCAGTCACTCACTCCATTCCAAACCAAACTTGAACAGAGGTAGTTGCTTGGGTTCTGAGACGAATATTGTCCGATAACCATGTGAATGCATGCATATGATTGTCTTCTATTCGTCGCTGATAACTAGAGCTTAACGTTTGGGGATCTTTGACGTTGCCATAGCTCAGGTTGTGAAGATTCCTTTTCTGGAAAACACATTGTAAGAAACTTCTCTGCGCCTAAGGAGATTGATCTGGAACCGGTGTACATCGGGGGCTGCATCGCAAGAATGCCACCGCTGTATTACGTCGTTACAGAGCTGAATCTTATCATCAATAGTACAATAGCTCGTAAGGGCTATTAGATTGAGCAAGTTAAGAATTAAGAGCGTAGCTTTTAAAACTGTTGAAGCCTAAGGGCGCTGGTTAGACGTAGAATATGCGATTGACACAGACAATTTGGATCGTATGGGGCATGGTGTGGGATCTGTTAGGATTTCCCTGTTAAGTTTCCTAACAATCCGAGTGCTTTAAGGTCCCGATAGCTCATAGGGCACGCAATGGCGGTGGTACTTGTATAGGGTGACCCCTCCTTGGGATTTAATTTGAAAATGGTTTTAAGGACAGAGTAGGAGTAATAGCTATACAGGTGAAAAATGCAATTACCTATCTGATTGAAGCAATCGTAGAGCAGTAAAAAAAAATCAGGACGAGCAGATCATTTTTTTCCTGAATATATTGATGCATAATATTTTATGTACCCCCCCCCCCTTTGTGATACAGATTGGCCACAATAGAGACTACTTGGCAGTTGCAATATTAGACTATATAAATATGTAAAAAATATGCTAGGTATGCTTATCTAGGGCCTAGGCTAACAAAAATAATACAATATATTTTTGCATGAGAAAATGTAAATATTGAAAGTAATTAAATTAATATTGCCAATATTGGTGTTTTTAACTTTGAAGGCAATAAAACGCTGGCAGGCATGGGTAGGTAACAAGAAAATGCCGTCATATTTCGGATACGAATTACACTAATGCTAAGCTTGGTTAATTGAGAGAGCGGGGCGAAAGGCCCAAAATTCAAAATAAAGACAATTTTCCCTCTTACTTTCTTCTAATGCTACTGCTAAGTATTGCGGCAGTCACAGATGGCATCGCATTCCTGTCACTTGACCCCCTTTTTAATTGTCCCACTTAATTGATGCGAAAAATATTTTCTTTGTCCTACTAAATATGTGTTTTTTTAATGAGAAGTAGTAATTGTAAAACAATATAAAATTAATCGGTACTATTGAATTGAATTATCAAAAATTGTCAAGTGGTCCATTAATGATTGAACGAGTTTAAGAACTGTGGGCCATTTGAGTAAGTGAGTGCCACATCGAAATGTAGCGGGGCATTTTTAAACTTAGCCTAGTCTAACTGATATTTTTGACGGCTCTACGATATTTTCCGTGAAAATCGACTTTGCACAATTAACGAGTGGTGGGGGTACTCCGGTTTACTCTTAACCGCTACTATTTAGTAGTTTTTTAAAAATTCCAGTCAATGTAGAACTTGATTTGTTAGGACAATGACGGGCTGAGCTAATAGATATTCACAGTTAGCCTACTAAATGCGGGTCACCACAGCATAACATGGAAGTTGCCCCCTCCCTCCCCTGACCCCCTTGTGGGGGTCTAGCGTACTCTAGGCTGCCAGTATTTGTATTCAAATTTTGTAAAACATGAATCAATCTTTTTAAGTATTTCCAGCCATATCAATCGTTTTGGTGGTTTTGGTAAAACTCAGTTGGCCCACGATTGGTCACCCTACTCTTGTGTGGCGCCATTGCGAAGTGAAACCATAAATTGTCATTAGGGGGTATTGATCGCTATGGGATTCAGCATGCTAAATGTAAAAATGTTAAATTCGGAATTGTTAATATCGTGAAAAAACTTATACTATATAAAATGTAAAATCAACAAATTATTTCTTATAAAATGTAAATAAAAAATAAGTATCAATAAAATATATGACAACAATAATAGGCTATGTAATTCTCACTCTAGATGTCTGCTAATAATGAAACAATTTAAAAATATAATAAAATTAAAACCTTTAGGCTGTTTACACAAATCTATGTTTAAATTTTCATTTACGGTGAATCTAGAGAAGAAGCGAACCATAAACACTAAATTTCCGTGTTTCCATTGTTATAATTTACGATAGTAGTCAGAATGGCGTAGAGGTAACGACTCGGACTATCATCCAGAAGGTGACTGGTTCGAGTCCCACCCGAATGCCAAAATTTTCTAGTGGTACAATTATTTATCTTCTGACTACCATGCTTCGGAGGGCATGTAAAGCCGGCGGTCCCGGCAGTCTTCCCTGACTGTCGATAGGTTAAACAGGAGGCTGTTGATGCAACCTGAAAACTCCTGTACCACGGGTAGTACCACCCCGACACGAATTTACTTTTTTTACTTTTATTTACGATTATCGAGAGTAGGATTCTAGAATAAAAAGTTTAGTAACTCGGCTTAGCATGCGAAATACCGGATAGTGAATACCCCTATTATGATTTTTTCCTTTTTAAATATTAATCGCATAGAAACAATTTAATGAATGCATCTGATTTACCTATTGAGTCGCCTAATTAACTTAATAGTAATTGTATTGAGTTACGGCACGTCTCAGCCGGCCACCATACCAAGTTGAATCCAGCGGACCAGAGCAGGTTCAAAGATGCAGATAACTTGGTCGTGTGCACAGTGCCGGAAGGGAAACATGGTAGGACTTGTCCTGGTCACCTCCGAACTAATCGTGTGACTTCACTGTGTTTCCCAAGTGGTTCGGAATCCACTATAATCAGGAGGTCCACTGTCCTATGGGCCCACACCGTGGCCTGGGACTGTGTCCAACCATTCTACTACTACGGCACATCTCCCATCGCAAAGTATGTGGTGGGACTCACAAGTACAATACAAGAACGCTAAAACTGTGGCACCGAATCAGGTTAAATATTATTAATGGACTAGAATTTCTCTTATTTCAATTGGCTTGTATTTACGATACATCCCCTTCAACACGTGTTCGTGTTCCAACGCCTGAAAATTGCTCCACTACTCTGTGCGAGGTGCACAAGTGTTGGTGGGCAAGGCAAGTTGGAAAATAACGAATTAAATAAAAATGCCGCTATTGCGAACTATTTTACAACTCGGTAATGCCTGCTAATATGTTATGGGGCGCGCAGGGACGTTACGGGACGGTTTGACGCATAGTAGAATCCGCATGAGGACGATCGAACAGGAATACACTACGAGCCCATCTCTAAACTGAAGTAAGCCAATGCTAAAAGAGGAAAAGTAATAAATAATTAATCAGGTACAGGTTTGTTTCCAAGTAGGCCTATCATCGTCGTATCGTCTCCCCATAAATATTTCCGGTTAAGCCATAACATGTGCACTCAATTTAATGACTTTTGAACACCAAATATTTAACTAATTACGTAATGTCCGATACTTCATGGATGGAGATGAGGATGAAAAAGTAATAAGTTGAATGAAATTTTCTCCTAATAAGAAGCTACTGATAGTTCTGCCCATTTTCATGATGATCAGCTGGGCCAACATACAGGTGATGATTTTTTTCTTCTTCAAAAAACACGTAATTAGAAAAAATTGGGTGCCATGTCTGGGTGCCTGTCTAGGTCCTCAACACCTCAATTGATTAGAGGCTTAGAGAACTTCAAATGCTATTGTTTTTAAATGTATAAAAGAAAATTGCCTCTGTCATTTTTTGGGAGGCATCAATATGAAGCGTACTCAGTAACTATATCTTGGGGCTTTTACTTTTACTATTCAGCCTACAATATGACCATATAACAAGACCTGATAGCATACGGGACCTGTTGCGGAATTGGTGAAGGTGATGTGGATAAATGGTACAATGTAATAGTGTTGCTAATCGGAAACACTGATTTTTTTCTTATTATCTTTTGCCATCCTGCCATCATTCCTCCACGTTCTTTCGTTTTAATCAGCAGTTGTTAATATTTTATGTATGTAGTTACTAGGTATAAGCTCGTCGCGGACCACCATTGTCGCACCTCCTCAGCGGGCGGTGGAAAAACGTTGTCATGGCCCCCGGAACCCCTGTGCTACCCACACCTCGTAGACAGCGGCGCTCTTACATGAACTGCAGCTATACCTTCCAGTCTATGAGCCGGACGATTCGGCCCGCGCGAGTCACCAATGATTTTTGCTATTTTATAGCAAATTGGTAGTTGGGAAACCATATATTTAACTTCAGATGACCGCACTCCGGTGCATAGTGTTTCCTCTAGTTACCTCGGTGGTTTTCCAACTACCCATTTGTTATAATGACAAATGGGCCTTAGAACATGATAGCAGACCATTACTCTGTCATCTTCCTGCAAATAGGCCATAACGGCTTTCTCGAAGGTATTTAATTATTATTGATTATTTTCTATAATATATATGAGGAGCAAACTTTCAAAACGTCACAAATCCATGAAAATGGAAAATTGATTTTATCATCGATTTTCCATCTTGAAGATGTGTTGAATCAGGATTGCTAATCAAAACAAAAACAAAAAAATTTTAACCCAGTCTTCTGAAGGGTTAAAATCTTATATTCCCGTTATAATAAAGCCGAAATAATTATGTTTTTCGTGTTTCCTGAACTTTTAACGAAATTGGATTAGTGGTGTTTTGAAAGTTTGCTCCTCATAAATTATGTTAGTGTTTCCGGCATGCATCATTTCTACTATTGTTACCGCACTCTTATTCAAGCCCTATGAGCCCAATTAAATTGAAAAGTAGCGCATAGACTCTATGTAACATTGAAAAAGCCCAATCTCTGCATGAACAAAGAATACAGCCTCAAACGAAACAACCTCTAATTGTGCTGAAAGGGGGTCCGCGAAATATTCTTAATGGCAACCACAGTACTAGATAACCAATCAGATCATTCGAATCATGGGGTTTTGCCGTCATTCAGAAACAGGTCCTATACCTGATTACATTTTTTAAGTTTATAGTTGGTTTTTCTCGCGCAAGCCATAAAGAACCGGTCCGAGTTTACTCGAACATGCTTTCCAATTTATCAATTAGTAGATAGATAATGAGTAATTTCATTGTGAATAATTTTTCTATGGCAATAATGGCAATTTATTGGAGCGTGAATTTTCCATAATTTCTTCAAAACATAATTTTTTGCACAAAATTAAATTTTTGTATTTGGGCATGCAACCTGTTCGGTTTTTTTACTCTATTGAACACCTACAACATGCCTAAATATAGAAATCATAGTTTTTTTTTACCCCGCGAGCGACCCCTGCACTTTTGTTAACATTAATAACGACTACAATACAAATGAATTTATAGGAAAAGTTTGGAGCCCTTTCTGAGAAATAATTTTTTTTGGCGTTTTTTTTATATTTATTTCAGAATAAAACCCCCAAATAAAGAAAATTTGTCCCAAGGTATGACTTTTGTGAACCTACATGCCAAATTTCATAAAAATCGATGGAGCAGTTTGCCCGGAAATCGACAAACAGACAGAGCGGCAGACAGACAGACATTTCGTAAAACCACTATTTTGGGTTCCTGGGTCCTCAAAACGTGTAAACCCGTTGAAATCACGGAATCGAAAATTTTGACCATCACAAAGCTTTCCTTATACTGCGCATAAATTGGAAAGCAATAAGAGGTTTACCCAGCTGCACCCGTAAATTCCACAATAACTTAGCCTGTATTTTTGAACAGTTGAGAGCAATTTGTAGAGACAGGCCAATTGCGAGAAATTTTCAGCCCATATTTGATTCCCTCATACAATAAATACTATATAGGATATAATTTGGTGGAATTTAATAATTGTAAGAAATGAGATTAATGTAGCCAAAATTTTTTTCTTCATGTTCCAGCAGGGCCGGCGCGTTAGTCAGTGGCGTATTGTAGTTAAAAATAGCATATGTAGTCGGGGTGGCCTTACGTAACTACAATACTATCATAAGAATGGACATAAATACGTAGCCCAAAAAATAGTGACAAAATACCAATGTCCAACACTCAATTCACTCACGTGTTACCATCATGGAAAACATGGACGGTTAGGACATAAGTGAGGTGCGACGCATAATCTTTCATTAGATTCACTCAAGAAACGCTCATTTGCATCCGTATCAAAGTTAATCAACAATCTCGCCTCCATCTCTGACAGTTTCTGCCCACACCTCCCTGCCCCCCTCCCCCTGTATCCGTCTATGCTCCCTACATGTTCGCTACACTACGGGTGAAGGTTGAAATCAGGAAATTCAAAATTATCAATTTAACGAGGAGCGTCTGAAAAGGTACTATAATAAACAAATAGACTATATCTTATGCTGCGGGTGTCAAATTGTCTGAATTACCATTATAAACCAGTCACTTGGACAAGCCAAACCTTTTTATGAGATTGGTGTGAGATCACTGGGATCCGTTATTAATTTTGCAGACATAAAGTAAAGTAAATGTTTTCATATAATTTTGGTATAATTTTCATATAATTTTCATCTTAATACATACTTACGTTACTTGGCAATTTTATGTGTAGGTCAATGGTTTGTTGTCTGTTGTCTATTTTTATACGAGCAAAGAAGCAAAAGGTCAAAGTTTAAAAGTACAACCAGCCATATAGCCTACCTGAGTATTAGAACTGTTCCGATTCCTCTCGTATATGAAAATAAATAATTTATACTCAATATAAAAAATTGATAAGTCTTACAAACAACAAAATTTAATTTTAGCGTTTTCACATACTACAACTTTAATTTTAAGGTGCCAAGTGAAGGAAAAGAAACAAAGTCAACAAATAAAGTAAGTAATAATGAAGCATAGAAGAGTATAAGAGTACACCACCAACGTCTTGATTGCAAGTTAAATAAATAATCATCATAAGTCTTATAGAGACTCCACAAAAATCTAGAATGATCACTAGCCTACACATTTTTTTTATACATTTTCAATATTAAAACCAATCAATTTTATTAGAAATTCGATTGTTGGATAGGAATGGCCCTAAGACACCACCTCATTGATTATCAAAATGCTGCTTCCTAGAGTTTAACTACTACTTTCCCAATCAATTTCCACATCAAATTTATGTTTAAGCTACTTGTGAAAAGTGTTCCATCCAACCAACAAAATTTAGAGAACAGCATTTAAGTAATGCCCCTAAGCATTTTCTCTATTTACAAAGAGTTACACGAGCGGTCACGTGAGGTTCACTGTCTGAAAAAAAAAAAAAAAATAGTACTCAAGTGACCAGCTAATTATGGGTTAATTTAACTGATTTCTAGGAATTACGGGGTACGTGAGGAGGGCGTTAAATTATATTTTGAACGCCGGCCCTGTGTCCAGTCTGGAACACTAAATTGAATTTTTGCTAGAAGGACCTCAAACACTTAGTTTAGTAGGAAGCTTGGAATGGAAATGTTGGAAGATCCTTTTCAGCATGCCTTACACAGTCTATGTTGTTTTGCGTCAAAGCATATTCTACGCCTCTTTAGCATTTCCTTAGGCTGCAGCAGATGTGATGGTTGCGCTCACTTTCTCGATTTGCTGGATCTTCTGTGCCTAGAGCTACTGTCTATTTTAGGTAAGGTTCGATAGCTTCAGTACCGATTTGGTCCATCGGTAGCTGTTGCGTACAGTTTTGCGCTGTAAGCTATACCAGGCAAGGTCGTCTTCTTAAAGGGCTGAGGCTTCTTCAGACTTGTTTTCCAAAATATTGCTTCGCAAAATGAGTAACGGCTAGTCTCTAAGTTCTTCAAAAGCCAGTTTAATTTTAGTTTGGAATACGACGAGGTGTTTGGAGTGGATTATTGCGATAAGTCAGTCAAGTGTAAGAGTTTTATTGTGGACAAACTATTGCAGCTGAGTACAGGAAATATACCCAGAAAAAGCCCGACTGATGAACGACGAAAGTCTGCTGTCCTAGCATGATCTGCCATGTTTATTTAGTACCGTGGTTAAGTTTCCTTCTTTTCATCAATTCCTCTCTATACATTACCGTACATCTGCCCTTCAAGTCCGGCATCGTATGTGCAATCCATCTGGTTATCACTGCCCATAACATTGTTCCCTTATGCGCTATAGCACTTCCTCGCGAGCGCCTTTATTTATCACGCTTTCACTTACGGTAAAGATCAAGTTTTTCATCCAATATTAGGCCTATTGCATCACACTTTCCGACTAGGAAGAGGTATACCATATTTCTAGATTGTAGAATATGTATCTTCTTATTAAATGCCAATTGACCCAGGAATATTCTACTTATCTCATTCTTAACTTCTCCCGTATACTCCGTTATCAATCCCCCATAGTTATTCACATGTTCATGTGTTAAAATTTTCAACTATCATGCTAAATTAACATTGTAAGCCACGCTAGGGCAACTGGATGGGAGCCTAAAGTGGTCGCAATTTATAAGATCCCGATAGTATAAGATGGATGCCTTCGGGTAGCTGGGTGTCTTGAAGGTCTGGTGAAGTGGGAAGTAAGAAGAGGAGATGAAGTACATTGTGAAGTGCGTAGGCTTAACTTAGGCATTTGGTGAAGTGAAGTGAATGTGATTTGTAGGGTTCAGGCACCTAGCTGCTTGACGTCCGTCCTTGCATCGATCATTGTATTATATGCCTCTCCAAGCAGTGGCACCCACATAAAGTTCTTAACCCAGGGCTCTTCTCCGCTTTTCTGTCAGGTATGCGCTCCAGACGTGTTCTGAGCACTGACGTCTATACTTGTCTTGCCACTATCGGTGGCCCGCTATGCAACTCAACACTTAATTGGCAGTCCTTATATCCACTGTTGTGCTGCCCAATGACCATGGCACCGGTCAGTCCACTGGTGTTTAGGTAAAATCCAATATGAATCTTCAGTCACTCACTCCATTCCAAACCAAACTTGAACAGAGGTAGTTGCTTGGGTTCTGAGACGAATATTGTCCGATAACCATGTGAATGCATGCATATGATTGTCTTCTATTCGTCGCTGATAACTAGAGCTTAACGTTTGGGGATCTTTGACGTTGCCATAGCTCAGGTTGTGAAGATTCCTTTTCTGGAAAACACATTGTAAGAAATTTCTCTGCGCCTAAGGAGATTGATCTGGAACTGGTGTACATCGGGGGCTGTATCGCAAGAATTCCGCGCTGCATTAAGTTACGTTGTTACAAAGCTGATTCTTATCAATAGTACAATAGCTCGTAAGGGGCATTAGATTGAGCAAGTTGTGAATTAAGAGCGTAGCTTTTAAAACTGTTGCAGCCTTAGACGTCAGACGTAGAATATGCTTATGACACAGACAGCTTCGATCGTTTGAGGCATGGTGTGGGATCGGTTAGGATTTCCCAGATACGTTTCCTACCAATCCGAGTGATTTCAGGTCCGGATAGCTTATGGCCCTCTTGGGGCATCCAATGGTGGCGACTCTGTAGGGTGACCAGATATTCCCAAAAAAGAATGTGTGTTAGGGTGGGGTGTCTGCTGGTTTGGGGGGGGGGGGAGGGGCGGTAAAAGACATTGGGGTAAAAGAGAAGGGTTAAAGCGTTATAATCTTGTTGTTGTTCATGTTACAGCCGGCTGACTGGTTGGCATTTTTTTAATTTTTTAAAAAATGAATCAAGATTTTTGAGTATTTTTTTTTAACTTTGGTAGGTATGCTTCCATTTTTACAAAAAAAATCACAGTTCTTATTATGTTTAGTAGTGTAAATATCACTTTTAATACTTTTGTTTACAATTTTTAATGTTACTCCGACTAGATATGCTAGGCTATTCCAGCCATGGAAATAATTTTGGTGTCCTATGGTAAAACTCAGTTGGCCCACGATTGGTCACCCTACTCTTGTGTGTTGCCATTGCGAAGTGAAACCATTAATAGTCATTAGGGGTATGCCAAATGTTAAAAATTTAAAAATCGTGAGGATGCCTTTATTATACGGTAGCCTATATAACTATAGACCTAGTCCTTCTAAAATTTAAAATCAACATATTATTATTTGTTACATAATATAAATAAATAATGAATGTAAATAAAATATAATAAAATTGTAATGACCGCGGCCGCTAGGCTAGGCTGTTTACACAAATTTATGTTTAAAGTTACATTTTACGGTGGATTTACCGAACCCGGGTACAATTAAAATTAAAATAGAAAAAAAGTTTAAAAAATCAGGGCTAAAGCTCGCCTAATATAAAGCCGTTTTTCATTTCATATCTTTTCAAGACCTTAACTGATTGCAGAGATTGGGTAGTACTGGACTTTGAGAACTTCAAAGCCTATTGCATTTAAATTTAAAAAAAAAAATGCCTGTCATTTTTTGGAAGGCATCAATATGAAGCGTACTCAGTATGTATAGCTTGTGGCTTTTACTTGGGGCTTTAAGCCTACAATATGACCATGTTATTAGGGGAGCCCACGATGCTAAATGGGGATTTACTCGAGTGTCATAGAGACCTATTGGGTTTCAAAGCTTAGGTGTTAAAAAAGAAAAAAAAAGTTATATAATGTATACCTCTTCAGTGGTGGAGTAAGCGGCTATAGATTTTCAAAATGTAAAAAAACTGTTACGTGGGCATACTCGAGCGCGTCAGATATTGATAGCATACATTCCCTACGTATTTTTAATAATGTGCGTACGTTTGCATGGTGGGGGTGGTCGTATGTAAGGGTTAAATATGAAGAAGAAAAAAATGTAATCTTATTTTTTTTAGGGGATGTTAGGTGAACCTATAAGAAGCTCACATACAATAATTTGACGATAGGGATGTGACCCAAGGTAGTGGCAATTATTTGAATTTGCAAAAAAAAAAAAGTACCATTTTGAAATACTCCAGCGCGTAAGATTAAGACATATACGGTTCGTCTTTATGTCCTGGACGTGTTGTTTCATAATCTGACGATTATCTGGAGGGATTTGCTTAATCTGACAATTTCCGTACAATAAAACAATAGATTTTTTAAAACCGCTGAACTTAATCAAATGAAAAAGACAGGTAATATTAAATATAATATTATATTATAGTAATATTAATAATATTAAATACTAAGTTTTTATAAACTTTCATTCACATAACTTTAAATATTAAATTAGCAAAATAAGTCATAACGTTGGAAAAACGTTGTAAATAATAACATAGCGTCATGGCAACAGTGCCATCAGTAAGGAGGCAAGGATGCTATAAAATAAACTGAATGCAAAGCTTTATTTTAATATAGTGTGCTAAGCATAGGAGGTTTTAATTTTTATATAATAATATCACGGCGTCATGGCAACAGAAATCATAGTGGGTAGACAAGTATATTATAGGCATCACGCAGCTGCTAGCAATAAACTTTCACGACTCATCTTTGTTACTTCGGCTTGTGGAAATCGTCAGATTATATATTTTTCGTTATTCCTGAATTATTTCCTACCAAATAAAAAAATTCTTCACGCTCGAGAATGTCGAGATGACGTTATTTTTACAACTTTGTTGACCTCTCCTTTCTTTATGTCACTACGAAATTGTCAGATTAGTGAAATATACACTTTTTAGCATGTAATTAACTCACCACCCCTTCTGACGCTCTCGAGAATATCCGATGATCAATTTTTTTTACTAATCTGATCCTTTATTCTTGGCGGGCGGCCATACATACGGGGCTCATAGTTGGTGGAGGCACTTAATAGGCTCAAGGTATTCTCCTGTATCTTAATCTGCCGCGCTCGAGTAAATCCACAAATCCCCGCTTGGGCTCCCCTACTATATAGCAGGACCTGATAGCATAAGGGACCTGTTGCTGCATTGGGGATGCTGATGTTACTTTCATTTACAAAGTATTTCTTTTGTTTGTTAGAACCGAAATTATTTAATTCTATATATTGTAATAAATAATATTTCATATAAATTTATTTAAAAAAATGTATTGGTACAAAGTAATGATGCTAATTGGAAACATTCTTTGATTTTATAATTTTGCCGTCCTGCCACAATTCCTCCACGTTCTTTCGTTTTCATCAACTATAAGTGTCCCCGTGGCTGTATGTGAACCCACAATGCCAAAGAAGCGTCCCTGCTCGTCGTCTACGAAGTTCGGTGCTGCCTTTTTTGTTTACTTTTTGTCTGCTCTTGGTCGCTTAGTACCGTACAAATAGTTTCAACTTTGTTATCGTAGTGAATATGTAATTAACTGTAGAAATCATCATTGTTGTTGTTAATTATTGATAAAAAGGAAATGTGATAATAGCATTGTTCTCATCAGGGGCGCCAAGGGGGGGGGGGCGCTTTTGCTATCAATAGTAAGTTGTTTAATCCTCACTACTTACCAATATTTATATTTTGAAAATTAGCCATCTTAATTGTTTTGAATATTAAATAAAACCAAGAATATTAAAACTATCAAAACATTTTATGTTATCTCTGCTCAGTGTCGCTTTGCCTGCGGTCACTTCATGTCGGTCGAAAACTTATTTAACTTAAAATTTTGGCTATCTTTGCCCCACCCGGATTTTCAAAACCAGGTGCCCCTGGTTACTGTATGTGATTGTATTATCCTATACTATGCTTACATTTTTGCCTGCCTTGATAATTGTAATAATTACCCAATGCAATAATTTAATACACGAGTAGATGAATGTGTTAACTAACATTATCGTAGTTTTGAGTTAATTTTTTTCTGCTATAGACTGCACTTCTCAATGCATATACTGCCCTGTATGTTATCTTCTTTGACTCTGAACACCATGCAGTGCCAACTAATCACAATAAGCTGCCATAACACAGAAAATCTGTTAACACCGTTATTTATGCAATAAATATTCCACTTAAAAATAATTTCCTTCATCCACTCGTGTATTGTATTGTTTAATCCTATGTGAGATTACTACCATATCCCAAGGTGAAGTAATTGTTCTTTAGAAATGAAAAGTATATCCTAAATAGCTGAAGTAATCAAACTTTTGTTTGCGTATTGTACTTATTTTACAGTTTGTTGTATTTCGCATTTGGCGTTTTAACTAAAATTGCCATGGGATATGTGTATTGTCAATGGTTTATGCTGAAAGTAATAGGCTAAATGAAGACACGGGTATGTGCTGGTGTTAACTCGCTTAAGTCCTATGGATGTCGTTTTGAGATAAACAGATCTAAAGTTTTAGCTGATACCGGTTACCTTCTCAATGTATGCAGTGGGTTTACTTCTTTGACACAGAGTGTCGCCCGATTTATTTTTTAACAGATCATATTCCACCATGTTCCTTAAAATAATTTCTGTTTTCCTATTTGACTCGTCCTCCACCCTTCAAGCACGATATCGTCTACTGCCGCACTGGAGGGCGAGGGGGAGATGCTACCCCTGTTTCAGGCCAACCCAGAGAAATGCTTGTATTGGGTGCTAGGATACTGCGACCTGTGGCTGTACGGCAAATGAGCTCACGGACAAACTTGCAAAAGAAACCGCTGGAAGTATTACTGGCCACAATGACAAATACGCCTCGTTGTAGTGACAGTTAAGACACTTCTCTCAGTCGTCACTTTACTGGGAGACTTGACTGGACTTCACTAATGACAGAAATGTCACGGATAAGTAAGAGTAAGTAGATTTTAAAATACCGCATAGAAGGGGAGTCTGTAACGCTGGGTATACTATACACACTATATTGTCAGGACATGTAGAGTAGTGGTACAGACTCCAAAAGGTTGTTGTTTTTAGTCCCACACTTGCTACATTGTATGGCCATGCTTCGGAGGCCATGTGAAACAGGCTGTCCCGGGTCTTCCTAGTTGAGTGTAAGAGAAGGCTTTATAGCCCTAACTCCTCTGGGTTGGCTTATTAATAGAACAAAAAAGTCAGTATTTCTATTACAGGAGGAGAATTTGTTACAATAAAAAAACGTCATCGTAAGTACCTAACTGATAATTTTTGAACTTTTCGTTGTTTCAGTCAGTCTGGCACTGGCCGTGGAGGCAGCACAGTACAGGCCTTGCCGTCCATGTCGACCACCCCCTCAGCCCCGTAGACGACGCACCCGGCTTGAAATTTTGTGAGACATGGGACATGTGAGGACATGTTCGTACACTGTGATTAATGGACAACCAGCCCAACTCTTCGCCGCTCGTAAGCCACTGTGTCCACTACCACGGTAGCCTACTGTTATTATTTATCTGTCTCTATATTTGTGTGTTTCCGAGTAGAATCATTTCCAGCATTTTTGTTGCATAGAATAAGATTTTTTTGTGGCATAGTTTAACGCCTTCAAAGTCCTATATTTGCATTCAAAGGCACTGAAACATCAAGCATATAAAATTCGGTAGTTTTAAAAATTCTATTCACATGGCGAACTTTGAGGTAAAAGTTTACACTGACCGAAATAAATAAGTAATGTACGTATATACATAATACATTATCCGCCACCATACCTCGCCGCGTTTCCAAGTTGATCGCTGATCCAACGGCGAAAGTAGTTCATTTATCATCGATTTTGATTAATTGTTAACTGCTTCTAAATATGTGTCCTTGCTAAGAATTTAATTTTCTCTGTAGAATGTAGATGTAGCCTACATTGTTTAAAGAAAGCTCTTCGCCCGCCTTAATTTCTCATCGCGATCAAAGCTAGATTATTTTTTAAAAAACTGGTTCTAGTTATCATCCATTCAAAACCAAATAAGAAACTAACACAGTATAGGCTATGCATCGTTAGACGCAAATACTCGAACAAATAAAAATAAATAAGGGAGCGCTATGTATGGCTATTTTAGGAAAGGCAGTAGTTATGGAGGAGATAAGCCCGTGCAATTAGTGCTAACTTTCGTATAATCAATTTTTAATTCGAAAATCTGGGCTGCTGGAAATAACAGGTTTCAAAGCGTTTCTTAGCAACATATGGTAGAGGTACTCACGGATCGATGACACTGTTATTAGCCCAAGAGCCCACGATGGCCAAACTTTCGTAATTTTATAAAAGCTTAAAGTTTTTCTGTGGATGTCACCTTAACCGGTAAGAACAACCAGTGACTATAAAGTTTGGGTTGTGGTTACTTGGGCAGTTAACAAGAAGTAACGGTGCATAAAATAGAACCTATTATAATGTAGATCTGGTAACCCTATTGCCGACCCCTGGACTAGGTAATTAGATAGGTTTTTTAAAACCTAACAGTCCTTTTTAAATTTTGCATTCTCGCAGATTTTTCAAACTCTCATTTTCTATGTAAAGACTAGGTTGGTAAGAAATTGGCATGGGAATGCTTGTTGGCAGGTCCTGGATGCATGGTGTATTTGTCAAAGCATGCACGTACACGCTCTACATCTGTTCAGTGTCGGATTCTGACGTTAGGTTAAGGGTAGATCCAGCGGAAACTTTAGGAGGGGTGGTCGCAAGTTGTACATGTAAGTTTAAAAGGTAATTTGTTTGTTGAAAAGTTGAGGTTTATTCAATTATTTCCTTTTACTATCTTATGAATTTACTTATTTAGTTGGGGTCATGCCCCCCCCCCCCCCGGTGGATCTGCCAATGATTTCAGCAACTTTGAAAGCTGCACTGCCATTCTCATTCTAGAACGCTAATTTCCCACCTGGAAGTCCACTCAAATA
Source organism: Psococerastis gibbosa (assembly GCA_963971405.1). Taxonomy (NCBI): domain Eukaryota; kingdom Metazoa; phylum Arthropoda; class Insecta; order Psocodea; family Psocidae; genus Psococerastis; species Psococerastis gibbosa. Next base: position 31,259,521 of record OZ020487.1, read on the forward strand.
CATATAAAAGCTGCAATGTCATTCTCGATTTTGTGAATCTTATGCGCCCAGAGTAACTGTCGATTGATGGTAAGATCCGAACTTAATAGCTATTTGGTTTATCGGTTGCTGTTGCGTACAATCTGCGTTGTAGTCGAGGCATCATCATCTTCTTATGGGGCTGGGGAATATCTTCTAACGTGTTTTTCGGTTGATTGCTTCGACAAATGAATGACAGCTAACCTATATAAGTTCTTCAAAGGCTAGTTTAACTTTAGTTTGGAATGCGAGTATTTGGAGCTGATTATTTGAATAGGGCAATCAAGTGCATTGGTAGTATGGCAAACTAGCGAACACAGTTGAGTAGGCTACAAGAAATTTATACATTTCGTGTGAACGGTTCAACTAGACAACAGACAGAAGAGCGACCAAGGTTTGTTGCCTCACCATACCACTTTTAAACAATCAAGACAAGCAATTTAAATATTGTATATTTTATTTACGTTCTTAACAATGGTCCAAGTTAGGATTTAAGGCCATGGTTGGGCTATACTGGGCGTGGAAAGTGGTCGCACTTTGATTGCTAATAGACATCTTTAGGCAGCTGGTATCGGATAGTGAAGTGACCGTGAAATTGTGATTATAAGAAGAGAACGAAGAAAATATGTGAAGTGCTAAAGTGAATTGTTAGTTAGGTCCCTGGTGAAGTGAATTGTGAGGTTGAGGCGCCACCACCCAGTTGCCTCATTTCGTTCTGTTTCCCGCCATCACAGCCTTACAGCCTTTCCGAACGGCGACGACCACGATTAGGTACTCCTCCTCAATCCAGGGTCCTTCCCCGCTCCTCTGTCAGGAATGCGCTCTAGATGTTTCTGTACAAACACTGAATTCTACTTTTCTTGTGTTCAACGACAATAATTTGTTGGGCAGCTATGCAACTCTCTACTCCTGATTGTCCATCTTTATTGCTGCTGCACTGTCGAATGACCATGGCACTGGTCAGTTCAATTGTGATTAGGCCAATTCCAATATGAAACTCCAGTCGCTCCCTACATTCCAAACTGAACTTAAATTATTGCCCTTTAAGTCGTTTAGATCTGAGACGAATTTTTTGACAATCATGTGAATGCATGCATATGGTGGTCTCACATATTCATTACAGACACCAAGGAACGGCTTAACGTTTGAAGAGCTTTTACGTTGCCAACCTTCTGGTTACGAAGATTCCTCTATTGGAAAACACGTTTTCAGAATACTACTCGGTGTCTTGGGAAGTTAGTCAGCAACTGGTATACATCGGGGATTGTATTGCACACGTGGTCACCGGTTATTAAAGTAGCTACTGATCTGTATCTTACCATTAATATTACAATAGCTCGGAAAGTTTCAGCAAGCTGAGAATGAAGAGCGCAGTTTTTAGAGCTGCTGCATCCTTAGGGCAGGGTGCGGTGCTGATGAAGCGTAGGGTATGCTTGCTTTGATACACACCATGAATCGTGCAAGGCATGTTGTACGATAGGTATATTTCGCTCCTTGATTTGCCAACTGTTTTAAAAAATCAATTTTAAAATTTTATGTCCAATCGTCGTATCTGCAATGTACAAAAATGAAAATATCTTGGCTGAAGTGTAGGAGATACATAAAACCACCGGAAAAAACATTGCAACGCTCTCCTGATAAGTTAACAAATCATCAAGGAGTGATTTGTTAGTTGTATTTCCTACCCAATGGCGTAATGGGTTTACGGGGGGCGCCAGGGATGGTGTATAATACAGTGCATAATTTGTGGTGTTACTCATTTTGATAGCACTGATGTTATGATTTTATAGACGAAGAATTTAACAGCAGCAGGGTTTCCCCGTTTTGTTTTTGAAGAAATAGACCTGAAATAGTGGGATTATGCGCATTGTGGTAGAGTTTAGATTTTACCAACGACGAATATATGTTTATTTATCGGGATCCCTGTTGGTCAATATAAATTAATTAATGGACTTGAATGTCGCTAATTCAGCACTCACATTTCTTATTTTTTACTGTTGAAAATTGCTCCGCCTCCGTTTATTATTTCTTATCGATGATTTTTTGAGGTGGCTGTGCCTGTGCAAAGATTGGAAAGGTTTGGGGTTATGTGTGCCTTTAATAAACAATAGATCTAGTATATATATACTGATGTAATTATAGTCACATTCTTGCAAAGTACCGTACCTAATATCGCTCATGCACGAGAAAAGTGACACATTTCAAAAAATAAATATGGCGAATTTTATGAATGTAGTGTCACATATCTAGTTTAATTTGTTTCCATAAGATTGCGTTTTGTCACTGATCCATTGTCAAGTTTGACTACTTCGGGTTTGGCAATACTGACATAATTCGGAATGTGCTCCAGGCGTTGACGTGGTAATTACACTTTTCTTTCAAGTATACTGTCACGTCTCAAAAGTATTAAAATGCCTCGAGGTACTACAAGTAAAAACTAAAAAATGGTCAGAACTAAAATTTGAATTATCTCAAAAGCCAATATTTAGAAATGTGTCACTTTTCTCATGCATGAGCGATATATTGTTTTAATATTTAAAAACTAAAAAGAAATTGGTTACTGTAATTTTTTGGGACCCATAAACTTATAATGAATGGATGCCACCATGTATACGGTATAGTTCGTTATTTTGGGGCTTTTCTTAGCCAATATAAACACAAGTACCTAGGCATACTGTATATTATGTAAGAACAGGGCCTAATACTGCTGTGTTATTAATAGAAGCAAGGATGATTATAGTCGGGAACACTTGTTTTGTATTATTATTGTAACTTCGTAACTTTAGCCTTTGTTTAATTGTTTAACGTGAATTCGATAATTATTGTTGTTGTTCGTAAGACATTGTATGTGATATTATAAGGGACACCCGGAGATGGGAAAGACTTATTTAGGCTACATGTGCCACAATGGTCTTCATTTACTGAACTGTAGCCATACACATTTGCCGCCTAATTGAAACCTTTGCGAATTGATAATAATAATTTATGCTGACGCGAGTGGATGAAAGTGTTAACTAACACTTGTTAACTTGAACCGTAGTTTTGATGAAACGCATTTCTTCTGTCTATTTTCTATACCATTCATAACGCATGTTACCATCAATGACTATGAATTTCAGTGGTTCTGATTTCTCTTCAAGCTTACCACTTTTCAATGGTTTATGTGATGTATTCATATTAAGGGTGGGTCTTATGATCGATAGACAATTCTCGGTAGAGAACACTCCACGGCACTGCCATGTGTTAAAGCATGACCGTCCAATATTCCTCACCGAGACTTAACAAACGATTGTACAGGTAGGACCCGCTCCAAGTCGCCTACGTAATTATTTCGTTAGTGGAACCTGTTTTTATTATTTTGATTAAGCCATTTGGAATCGGTAAGAAGGCTGGGCTAAGGAAGTGGTTCCTATTAATTTGTCGTTTGGCCAATAACTGCTCTAGTTACTTAGCAAATCCACCCAAGCAGTGGCGTAGCCAGATTTTTTTTTTTTTTTTGGGGGGGGGGTCCAGTTGTCCAGTTTTCATGCAACATCAATGCATAAAGTTTGCCTGCTTCCGATAGGTTTTCAAATGGAGTGCTTTGGCGTAAATTCCCAAAATGTCTGGGGGGGGGGGCTTTAGGACCCCGAGACTTTGATCCCCCAGAGAAAAATGTTGAGAAATGGGCCCAAATTAGTGAGATTTTGCGCATGTTATACCCTGGAGCAAGGAGGTCTCCCCCGGAGAAAGAAAATTGATAAATAGGCTCAAATTAGTGAGGTTTTACGCATACTATACCCTGGAGAAAGGGGGGCTCGGGGGTCTCCCCCGGAGAAAAAAAAATTGATAAATAGGTCCAAATTAGTGAAGTTTTACGCATTTTGCATGCAGTACAGTTGAGATTTTACCGACGAATAAACCTACCACTGAGTGGGGCCCGTGGCCTCGTCCGAAGAAAAAGTCTGAAAAAAATAGGTCTGAAATATTGGGGTTTTAAGTATTTTGAGAATATATATTTTGTGAAAGTACTTTTTTTTATTATGACTCATGTAAAATAATAAATAAATATAAAATATGTCATTCGCCACCATAACATCTTTGTCACCAGAAATCCTGGGCCCCCCCCCCCCCCCCCAGGACCCCCTATGTACGCCAATGATGGGGTGGTGCCTCATTTGGTGCCCCCCCCCCCGTATTTTCGTAAAATAGTATAAAAAGAAGAAAGTCTCTCTCCTGGACGTACGCATCTTCTAATTAGGGGAACCTTGCCTCCACATGCAAAATGGCTTCACAATGGCAAGGGACCCAAAGAAGGAAACTTTATATGTAACTGATTTATTTTGGGAATTATACTATTATTATTATCTTAATTTCCCCACCGACGGGTCAGGAGGCCGAAGGGGGGCCCTGGGGTCTCCCCCGGGAAGGTTTGTGAAAAAAATTGGCCTGCAATTGTGCAGTTTTACACATTTTGATGTATATACTGTGCGTCTTGTAACGTATTCAAATAATTTTTAGGTTTTACAGCCTAATGCAAGAAAGGGCGGCCCGGGGAGTCTCCCCCGGGGGAATTATTTTGAAAAAGAATAGGCCCGAAATAGTGGAATTTACGCACTTTGAAAGCAGTTTATTTATATTTTACATGTGAAGAATATTACAGCTAACAAGAGGGGCCTGGGGGCTACCTCGGGGAATGTTTTTTTTTTAAAGAAAGGCCTGAAATAGTCAGCACAAAAATGTTGATCTTGCAGATGATAAATTTATTATTAAAACTGGAAACAGGGGGACCGGGGTCTCCCCGGAGAAGTTTTTAATGAAATATCTGAAAAAATTTCTGTTTTGCTACATTTAGGGGTCCGGACCCCGCGAACCCCCCCCCCCCCCCTTGGCTACGCCACTGCACCCCAGCTCAACCTTGTTATTGATCCTAAGCAACAAGTTACAGTAACCTGCCTGCTGTTTTAGACATTGCATGGATATTCTAAATACATAGTTAGGATCTGCCTTATTACCTGCAAGAGGGCTGACAATTCATTTTAAGCGTTTAATAAATATGCCGCAACTGTAAATTTGGCAGTTTTATTTAAAATGGTTTCTATTTTTTTTTTTACTTGGTATAAGCTTATAATTATTTTTCTCTTGTATCGGATAACAGTTTTTTACTAGCCTGTATCATTGTCAGCGCTCTTCCTGAACCTTGCTCCTCTACCTACTATACCAAATCGAACCTTTTCGTAGGATGTCAGCACCAATAATCCTCTTAGTCTGCTTGAAATTTAATCAATCTTTGTATCGTTGGGTCTTGTAGAATTGGCTTTAAATTAACTGCCTGTGTGAGGCTGGGGTTCAGATTTAATTAAAAGGTAAGCGTAAATTCGGTCATTATAGGCCTAAAGGTTTGCTGCAGATAGGTTTCCATAGTAATGGCATGATTTGACAGTCGATGAATGAAGTAGGTAGTTGGAATCAAGGGGGGTCCAGGGGTCACCCCCGGTTGAATTTTTTTGAAAAATAGGCCTGCAATAGAGGGGTTTTACGCATATTGATGGCAGTAACATTTAGAATACAATCGCACATAAGAGGGGCCCGGGTGTCTCCCCCGGTTGAAAATTTTTGAAAAATATACCTGAAATCGTGAGGTTTTACGCATATTGATGGCAGTAACATTTATAATTTTTTTTTTTCCTTCGTGGGGCCTACTCATTTGAGTTCCTATAAGCGTCGACCTAGAAGGTCTTTTGCTTCCACGTTTGCCGTCTACGCCCATCTTATAACACCAGTCTTTTTGATAAATTCTAGTGTTTTTGTGATGGGATTAGATCGGATGGTTTCCTCTTCAGACCTAGGGTGGCCAAGAGTTTGGTATCGAGTTTGTCCCAGCGCTTCACATTCAAAGAAAATGTGTTCAGCTGTTTCTTCTTCAACTTCACACAGTCTGCATCTACTGTCGTTTTTCACGCCAACCCTATGCATGTGTTTGTTGAAGTGGCCGTGGCCCGTAAGCGTGCCAACCACCCTTCTAGCTTGCTCTCTACTTAAAGAGAGAAGCTGATCGGTGAGCTTCTTACTAGGACCCGGAATAACCTTCTTAGCAAATCTGCTTTCCGGGACTTTCTTCCATTCCTCTGCAGTTTTTCTCTGCACCCATTTTTGTACAGAAGTACGGGCCTGGCAATAAGCCATCCCGTACTTAGGTTCTGCACCAATGAATGGCGTTTCTGCACCTTTTCGAGCCAGCTCGTCGGCTCTTTCATTCCCATCAAAGTTCGAGTGCGCCGGGACCCAAATCAGCGAGACTGAGTTTTCCCGACACACCTTTATTAGGAGGTTGGTGCAGTGCCACACCATTTTTGATGTGATCTTTATAGCCCCCACAGCCTTAATCGCTGCCTGCGAGTCTGTATAGATAATAATGGTTTTGCCCTTGCATTCCATTTCCATACACTCCTCTAGGCATTTTATATGGCCCCTACCTCAGCCTGAAAGACTGTAGCATATTTGCCGAGGCTTAGGACTATGGATTTGTCTACAGTTTCCCCATAGACTCCTCCTCCAGCCCCATTTTCCATTTTCGACCCATCTGTATACCAGACTAGGTCATTGTCCCCTGTTTGATGTTCTTCAGCATTCCATTCTTCTCTAGCTGGAATTCTAGTGTTAAATGGTTTGCTGAATGAGAGCAGGGGTGTCATTCGGTCTGACGGCATTAAAAGCGTGTCTTCCGATATGCTTTTGGTAATATTGGGGTGGCCTGACCTTTTGCTTCTCCAGCAGCCTTCCAGCTCCAATCTATAGGCGCCCATCCTGGCCTGTGCTTGAATGACATTTATAATTACAGGCGCTGAATACAATTCCACACAATTCGATTAAAATGTCTACTTAATCTGAAATTACATCACTCAATTTCATTTCTTAATAAAAAAACCGGGAGATTTTCCGGGCCATTTTCCAAAACCGGGAGATTACGGCCTCCCGACAACATTCACCCGGGAGCCGGGAGATTGGGCTGAAAACCAGGAGCCTCCCGGGTAAACCGGGAGGTATGGCAGGCTTAATTTTATAACCTAAAACTGGACAGGCGCTTTTTCCACCAACGTCAATAGTGATAGTAAATGTAGTATTGACGGAAATTTGAAGTTTACTCTATGCCATGATTAAAATTGATCAATGATCATAGGCGCGGTTTCCATCGACCTCAAAGTGCAAAATACACATACGGTGACGTGGTAGCAGACATCCACCAGTCGGTGGAAACCATAGACATAGTAAATTTTATTTGCTCCATGGTGGAAACCCCGCCAATCCAGTGTTGCCAGATACCCCGATAAATGGGGGCAAAGTCGATCACCATTATGGGGTTTCAGTAAGTTTTCGAAGTCCCATTTTATTTATTTTTTGACAAGGGACTTGTGCGTAACAAAAGATTAAATTTACTCCCAATGATTTTCATTACTTTTTGTGGGAAGATAATCGGTATTAATTTTATTTTGTTGTGATCGACTTTACCCGGTGAGTGGGGCAAAGTCGATCACTCATCTTATTGCTTTCCAATTTATGCGTAGGCCTAGTATAAGGAAAGCTTTGTGATGGTCGAAATGTTTGATTCCGAGATTTCAGCGGATTTACACGTTTTGAGGTCCCAGGAACCCAAAAAAGTGGTTTTTACGAAGTGTCTGTCTGTAGCTCTATCTGTCTGTCCATCGATTTCCGGGCAAACTACTCAGTCGATTTTGATGAAATTTAGCATAGGTTTACAAAAATCATACCTCGAGACTTTTATTTTTATTTTGGGCCAACTCAATGTGGGGGGGGGGGGGTTTATACTCAAAAAACTCCATAAAAACTTATAAAAAAATTATTTCTCAAAAACGGCTCCAACGATTTCTTTTAAATTCGCATATATTGTAGCTGTTATTATAATGTTGATAAAATGCGGGGGGTCGCTTGCCCCTTGATAGTTTGCTTCTCGGGGTAAAAAAATAAAAATAACTAAATTTTAATGAAAAATGACTAAAAGATAATATTTCTGCGAGACCTTTCTATCGATTATTTCTACCATCAGGCATATTTTAGGTGTTAAATGGAGTAACGAAACCGGACAGGTTGCTTTCGCAAAAAAACTATTTGGTGTTGTGGAAAAAAGTTTTTTTGGAAAAAATTATATAAAATTCACGGTCAATTGCATTGCATGCCCTGCCATTATTACTGCGAGATATCCGAAATTTAACCATAGTAAAATTATTTACCATGAAATTACTCATTTTCTTTATCTACTAGACTAGGCTAATTGATAAATTGGAAAGCATGTTCCAGTAAACTCGGACCGGTTCTTTTGAATGGTAATCGACTTTAAACCGATTATATGTCTAATTTCGATCAGTTTTAGGGGTTATAGAAAATGTTAACTTAACTCTACAAGTTTTTTTTACTAGATTAATTTACATTAATGCACAAAATATGAAATATAACAGAACCAATGAAAAATGAAATTGAAATATCACTGCCGAATGCAGATTCGTCCCTTGTTCTCAAATCGTACCGTAGGTAGCCTATCTAAAGCATTCGATGGCATTTTAATTTATGGCAAATTACGGTACCACACCTATTTCTGGTCAGGACATGAATTGTTCCGGACTCTGACTTTCAGGTTGTTGGTTCGAGTCCCACACTGTCTACGTTCTCTGGCTAGGCTTTGGAGGGCATGCAAGCAGTCGGTCCCGCGTCTTCCTAGTTGAGTGTAAGACAGTAAGAGAGGGCTTTATAGCCCTAACTCCGTTAGGTTGGCTTAGTAATAGCACAAGTCCTTATTTATTTATTTACACGCGAACCATGGTTTCCCAAAAATTTATAAAACCCTATAGCCGTGTTTTCTTCAGGAATCTAAAAGAGCCCTGTGCACCTAACTGTACCACAAGTGCATATTTAAACCAAGCACAACTTTTCTGAGAAGTAATAATAGCAAATAAATAGAATTTCTAGGACATACTATAAAAGGGTATAGTATAGTGATCGACTTTTCCCTGTTTCTATATACATGCGTCCACATTTTCCTTCCAAACATGCGAAATTGAGAAGTATTTTTTGGGTGGACAGATGACACAGGAATAGTGTGTAAGTGCCGAAAACACAGACACTTTAAAATTAAATATGCAAATGCATCTTGATGATTTAGAAGAATGGACCAATCGTTGGCGCATAAAACTAAACGCAGACAAATTTAAAGTAGACCCAGTTCTGTTCACCAACAGAAGAAATGTCAATGCCCCAAATCTCATCTTAAACAACACAAACGTAATATGGCACAACGATGCAATTAAAGTACCTATAGGCGTGATCCTAGACTCAAAACTTCAGTGGAAAGCACAAGTAAACTCACCAATAAAAAAGGCTACTGCTGCCCATCCAAGTTCAACTGTATACCCTACTCGGCAATAAATCAATACTTTCACTCAAGAATAAAAAACTCCTGTACGAAGCAATAATCAAACCTGCCATGCTATGGCTGCGAAGCCTGGGGCACTGCGTGATCCCAGACTCAACTCAAGAGATTGCAAACCTCCCAAAACATGATCTTAAGACTAATCACAAACGCTCTTTACTACGTTCGTATACTCAATAATTGCAAGAGACTTAGATGTAAACACAGTCAAGATCTACATCATAGATAAAGCTTTAAAACATTACGAACGAACCTCAAGCAGCATCTCAAAACCCCGAAGTAAACTCTCTGGGCCGCCAGGAAGGACACATTTCGAATTCCAAAATCTCCAGGCCTGTTACTAACAGAAAACTACTCAAGAAACTGGCACTAGTCTACTAATTCATAGCACGAGCTCATCTGCTTTCATATAAAAGTTTCAAGAACTTATTTTAACAAACAACACCATTTATTTTTATAGTTTAAAATCATAGATTTTAATCAAGATATTGTCAGTGTATAATCTTTTTAGTTGAAGCCTGAAAACCCACGACAAAGAAGGAGAAGAAAAAGACCCAGTTGCGCGGGAAACTAAAAAACCGGACAGTGAACTTTGATCGAAGTTTACCCATGTGATCGACTTTGCCCCCGTTTACGGTACCTTGGCCGCAACGCATCATCTGTGAAATGTGCCTAAACTGAGTTACCGGTATCTGTTTGTTGACGTTCAGTAAATAAAGTTCAGTTGTCACTTTATATAAACCTTGCAGTGTAGCCTACCGTATGTAACCCCAGTCTACTTTTACTGTTATACATTTACCGTACCAACATAGTACGGAACGTACAGTATTCGTATACATGGCCAAAGTTCAGAGTCTACCCTATATGTGCTGAGCAACATCAGGGGCTTTATCACATAGTCTATAGAAACAGTAGCCTACATATTCAAACTTGCGGCTAACTTAAAGTCCTCTCTCACACTCAACAGCTAGGAAGGCCAAGGAGCCCTCAGAAGCAATGTAGAAAATGTAGGACTTGAACACCGAACTTTCGGGAGAATGTCAGAGTCCGTACCACTACTCTATATGCCCTGACAGAATAGTGTAACTCGACTTACCCCAGATGGCACATTAGCAAAGTAGGGGTACCGTAATTAATCGGAGCCTATGAGCTTGGTTTTTTTTTCGGGAGAGTAACGTAGTCATCTACTAACCTATGCAAGAAGTAATTGATAGGTACACAATTAATTTTGGGTTAATTCAGTCAGAAAAAAAACATATAATATTAACTAATACGTTATGTAGGCATAGCCTATATCTATATTAACAAAGCATTCCATTCCAGCTTAAATAATAAAAAATCTTTCTTTCTTTTCCTTGTCCAGTATTCCCTGGAATAATAATAATAAATAATAATATTGTGTACCGGTAACTAAATTTACCCGCTACGCTTTTGTTTTGGGATATGGGCCTTATATTGGAGTAATTGGATCTAACCCACGTGACCAGGCTACTTAAGGATAATATTGTCCCCCTCCCAGAACTGCTGGATTGAAATATAGACTACAGAAAGCGTCCAAAATTAATTCTATTAACACATACAGTACGGCAGTAGGCTATGAATTTCATAAGTCAAAACTTACTCTCGGATTCAAACAATAAGGACGTCAAACCATTTCGGTGATATAATTTAAGGACGCCATACGGATGGGTTTAGGCATTATACAGGGAAAAAATGAGATTCACTATGCCATATGGGATATGGGAGTAGTCTCACTTAGAAAGAACAATACTGAATAACGTAAGAAAGTATGAGGCAAGAAGTAAGCAGAAAGTAATAAATTTCCATTTTCTGTTGCCTCACATTCCAGCACGAGATCATTGCTTGTTTGAAGAATTTTTATAGCCTACACAAATCAATATGGTAAGGAACATGGTGGAAAACGAAATTGGGAGAGATTCCCTGTCAAAGAAGTTAACAAACTATAAATTTATATATTGAGAAGGTAAACCGCGCGGTACCAGCAAAAACTTCGTTGTTTGTGTTTATTTCAAAACGACAATTTGCCCATGACTTATTCAGTTATATTTAAACAAAAATATCCCATGACAAATTTAGTACGTTTCACAACTTCAAATGCGAAACACAATATGCAATAAAAATTTGAATTAGGTAGCTACTTGGGGTGGGAATTTTCTTTTTTAATGAACAATGACTTCACCTTTGGATATGTACGTTAGTATAATCTCACATAGCATACATTTAATACAATAACACAATAATTAATAGTACAATTTAATACACGAGTGGATGAAGGAAGTAATTTTAGGGGATTATTTATTATACATAAACGAAGGTTCCAACAGATTTTCTGAGTCATGGCAGCCTACTGTGGCGGATAAATCGGCAACACATGGTGTTCAGAGTCAAAGAAGATAGCATACAGTGCAGTATAATGTACTCGTATATAATTGCATTGAGAAGTGCAGTCTATAGCAGCAAAACCTTTAGCACTGTTCTCAAGATTACAATAATGTTGGTTAACACCTTATCTACTCGAGTACCTATTCTTATTTATTATTATTTTTTATAAAAGATTAATCGCATACAAATATTTTAATATATGTATCCGATCAACCTCTTCCTTCAGTCGCCCCTGTAGATAAGTGATATGTTCTTCACATTGTAAAGTAAAAAACATTAAAAGACCCTCTTTAGAATCTAACTTAACTCAAAAAAATTATTGTCAAGATTAACTTATTAAGTGACGAATCGAAAACCCATTAAAAATACATGCGTTACAAATTAAATTTAGGTCTAACAATTCCGGCCCACTGTGAAGTTTTCAACGGATCCAAAAGGCCGAAAATCTATAAGACGTATCGAGAAGGTTTGTTATTGTCGAGAGACGCTCTGAAACAGACCAAAATTTAATTGACATAGATTGTTTCAGTAGTATCTTATGAGAATGTTGAAATAATGACATCATAACATATTGTAATTACAAAAGGTACAGTATGTAAAAATTTAAACAACAAGTGAACGCCAGGGAAACTAGACGATTAGTTTCCAAGGCAATACCGCCTTGTCCAGCGCCTTCTCATCTATAGGCTATACTCAGATTATGTCTGATTGTGGTTTACTTACTTATGGGGCCTCCAGTGCCTATAATTGGTCAAATGAGCCATTCTACAGCAGTATCATGGATGAAAATTAGCAGTGATGTCGCATATCCATTTGTAGGTTTGTAAGCCGTCTACCACAGGCAATATCTTGTGCAACGGTCCCCACTGGAGCCAGGCCTTGAAAGGTTCTTCGCTTTCCCCTTATAGTCCAATGTAGGTGTCGCATCCGTTTGTGTGCTCTTCCATGAATGGTTTCTATAAAAATATTAAAAATTATGGAATTTAGTAGTGTTCTGTACATGCGAGATCGGGCATTTTAGAGCGCCAATAACATTTTTGGATTCGCCGGGCACCTGGGGGCTCCCGGGGAGAAGGAGAACATCGTGGTTGTAAAAGCTGGGCAGTGGTTTGGCAAGGGCACGACTTCCCTTTTCAGAGCAGCATATTGAATACTGGACGGCACTGCGTTATAACAATTCATCGCAGTGCCCCTGGATGAGACCGGCCTTATGTCTCATGCGTTCTTCCCAGACATAGGTCTAATATTTTTCCCCAAAAATTTGTATGTGGATTAAGGTTGTAAGAATTATAGATCATGATTAAGGCTGGCTACATTACACTGAAATAGGAAGACGCTCAATCTGAGGATTTCCGTTCACAAAATTTACTGCCAATAATTATATTGCCTACATACCGTTAAAAGAAAATATTCCATCTCATGCTAATGCTGAAATAACACAAGGTATCATTTTTTTCCCCATTTTCCCCGTTTTCAGCAATTTAGAATGTGTGCACAATATTTCCAAATCTTCAGGCTTCCCAATTACAATGAGAAGTTTTGGTCCGATCCAAAGGGTTAAAAATCCATTGGACTTATCGAGAAGGTTCGTTATAGAAGAGAGCAGCTCTGAAACAGACAAAACATCAATTGGAATATGGTATTTCATTAGTATCTTACGAGAATGTTGAATTAAAGTAATCATTTCAACATATAATAACAAAAAGTACAGTATGTAAAAATGTAAACAATGTAACCCGTTTCGCCTCTCCGTGTAGCCTGAGGTTTTACGTCCCGATTCCCCGGGACACCTGTGGGCACCACTCCCTTTTTCAGAGCAGCAGACTGAATCCTTGTCAGAACCGCATTATAAAAATGCATCGCTGTGTCTCTAGATGAGACTGGCCTTATGTCTCTTACGTCCTTCCTATATATTTATAGGCTCATCATTTTTCCTCAACAATTTGTAGGTCGGTTAAGGTTGGAAGGAGCATAGTTCATGATCAAGAATGGCTTCATTATATTGATGTAGAGAGACGCTTATTCTGAGGATTTCCGTTCACAAAATTTACTGCCAATAATTATTGAGCCTGCATACCGTTAAAAGAAAATATTCCATCTCCTAATGCTGGAGTAACAAAGGATATCTATAGTTGTCGCCCTTGTTCAGCAATTTAGAATGTGTGCAAAATATTTCCAAATCTTCCGGCCTTCTGATTACAATGGACGTTTTGGTTTGATCCATAGGGCTGAAAATCCATTGGACATATCGAGAAGGCTTGTTATTATCGAGAGAAGCTCTGAAACCGGAAAAACATCAATTGGAATAGGGTATTTCATTAGTATCTTACGAGAATGTGGAAATAATGTAATCATTTCAACATGTAATAACGAAAAGGCACAGCATGTTAAAATTTAAACAATGTAACACGTTTCGCCTCTTCGTGTAGCCTTAGGTTATACGTCCCTCTGCGTGCAACATTCTTTAACTTGAATAGCTGTCTAAGCCCATGGTCAAAGTCCTCTTCTTTCTTCGCCATGGTTTGGGTGTCATATCGTGGTCCTTCAACAACCGTCTCAAAAGCTTGCCAACTAACTTCAGACTTGCGAGTGAACGCCAAACTAACCGATCGATTAGTTTCCACGGTAATACTAATTAGCCCTATGTCTTCTCATCAATCTAGGCTTTACTCAGATTATCTCTTATTGCTGTTTATACTTACTTATGGGGCCTCCGGTGAGAAGTAGGCCATTGCCTATAACTAGTAAAATGAGCCATACTACAGCAGTAACATGTATAAAAATCGGCAGTGATGTCGCAAATCCATTAGTAGGTTGGTAAGCAATCTACCACAGGCAATATCTTGTATGGAAGGTCCCACTGGAGCCAGGGCTTGAAAGCCCTCTGGTACATAATGTTCATCCGTTACTCCGTGTTGTCCAATGCTGGGGTCGCATCCGTTTTTGTGCTGATACGTCTCTTCCATGAATGGTTTCTATAAATATATATAAATTATGGAATATAATAGAGTTTTCTACATGAGAGATGGGGCATTTATGCGCGCCAATAATATCTTTGGATTTCCCGGGATATCTGGAGGCCCCCGGCAAAAGGAAAACATTCTGGTTGTAAAACCTGGGACAGTGATTTGGCAAGGGCACGACTTCCCTTTTCAGAGCAGCATATTGAATCCATGACGGAACCGCATTATAACAATGCATCGCTGTGCCCCTGGATGAGACCAGCCATATGTCTCTTGCGTCCTTCCGATATGCAGGCCTATCATTTTTCCTCAACAATTTTTAGGTGGATTAAGGTTAATAGTTAATGATCAAGGATGGCTTCATTACATTGAAATAGAAAGACGCTCATTCTGGTGATTTCAGTTCACAAAATTAACTGCCAATAATTATATTGCCTACATACCGTTAAAAGAAAATATTCCATCTCTTAATGCTGGAGTAACAAAGGATATCAATAGTTGTCGCCCTTGTTCAGCAACTTTGGATGTGTACAAAATATTTCCAAATCTTCCGGCCTTCTGATTACAAAGGACGTTTTGGTCCGATCCAATGAGTTGAAAATCCATTGGAAATATCGAGAATATATTATCGAGAGATGCTCTGAAACAGACAGAACAACACCTGGAATAAGGTATTTCATGAGTATCTTACGAGAATGTGGAAATAATGTAATCATTACAATCGTAATAACGAAAAGGCACAGTGTGTAAAAATTTGAACAATGTAACCCTGTTCGCCTCTTCGTGTAGCCTAAGGTTATACGTCCCTCTGCGTACAACTTTCTTTTGCTCGAGTAGCTGTGTATCCCCATGGCCTAAGTCCTCTTCTTTCTTTGCCATTGTTTGGGCGTCATATCATGGTCCTTCAACAACCGTTTCAAAAGCTTGCCTACTAATTTCCGACTTGCGAGTGAACGCCAAACTAACTGAGCGATTAGTCTCCACGGTAATACTAACTAGCTCCATGTCTTCTCATCAATCTACGCTATACTCAGATTATCCCTTATTGCTGTTTATACTTACTTATGGGGCCTCCGGTGAGAAGTAAACCAATGCCTACGACTGTTAAAATATGGCATACTACAGCAGTAAGATGGATGAAAATCAGCAGTGATGTTGCAAATCCATTTGTAGGTTGGTAAGCCGTCTATCACAGGCAATATCTTCAACGGAGAGTCCCACTGGAGCCAGGGTTGAAAGCCATCTGGTACATAAAGTTCATCGCTTCCTCCATGTTGTACAATGCTGCTGTCGTATCCATTTGTGTGCTGATACGTCTCTTCCATGAACGGTTTCTATAAAAATATAAAAATTATGGAATATATAAGAGTTGTCTACATGAGCGATGGGGCATTTATGCGCGCCAATAATATTTTTGGATTTCCCGGGACTCCTGTGGCCTTCCGAGAAGGAGAACATCCTTGTTGTAAAACCTGGGGCAGTGATTTGGCAAGGGCACGACTTCCCTATTCAGAGCAGCATATTGAATACTTGACGGAACAGCATTATAACAGTGCATCGCTGTGTCTCTAGATGAGACCATTATCAAGGATGGCTTCATTGCATAGATGTAGAAAGACGCTCATTCTGAGGATTTCCGTTCACAAAATTTACTGCCAATAATTATATAGCCTACATACCGTTATTCCGATATTCCATCTCCTAATACTGGAGTAACAAAGGATAGACTATCTATAGTTCTTGTCCTTGTTCAGGAATTTAGGATGGGTGCAAAATATTTCCTAATCTTCCGGCCGTCTGATTACAATGGACGTTTTGGTCCGATCCAAAGGGTTGAAAATCCATTGGACATATCGAGAATGTTTGTTATTATTGAGAGATGCTCTGAAACAGACAAAACATCTATTGTAATATTGTATTTGATTATTATCTTACGAGAATGTTGAAATAATGTAAACACTGACATGTCATTACAAAGGGCACCGTATGTAAAAATTTAAACAATGTAACACGCGTGTAGCCTAAGGTTATACGTCAATCTGCGTACACCTTTCTTTTCCTCGACTAGCTGTCTAAGCCCATGGCCTAAGTCCTCTTCTTTCTTCGCCGTTGTTTCGGTGTCTTATCATGGTCCTTCAACAACCGTCTCCAAAGCTTGTCAACTTGCGAGTGAACGCCAAACTAACCGAGCGATTAGTTTCCATGGTAATACTAATTAGCCCTATGTCTTCTCATCAATCTAGGCTATACTCAGATTGTCTCCAACTGCTGTTTATTCTTACTTATGTTTGAAGGTTGGTAAGTCTTCTACCGCGGGCAATCTTGCATCTTGCAATCATGCAATGTAAATTGTTCGCACTTGTTACATAAGGTTCATCGCATACTCCATATCGTCCAATGCAAGTGTCGCATCCGTTTGTCTCTCTTCCATGAATGGTTTCTATAAAAAAATGAAAAATTATGGAATATAATAGAGTTTTGTGCATGAGAGATGGGGAATTTCAGCGCGCCAATATCATTTTTGGATTTCCCGGGACACCTGGAGGCTCCCGGCCCCTGGTTGTAAAACCTGGGGCAGTGATTTGGCAAGGGCACGACTTCCTTTTTCAGAGCAGCATATTGAATCCTTGACAGAACCGCATTATAACAATGCATCGCTGTGTCTCTAGATGAGACCGGCCTTATGTCTCTTGCGTCCTTCCGATATAATTATAGCCGTATCAATTTTCCTCAACAATTTGTAGGTGATTAAGGTTGGGAGAAATATTGTTCATGATCAAGGATGGCTTCATTACATTGAAATAGAAAGACGCTCATTCTGAGGATTTCCGTTCACAAAATTTACTGCCAATAGTTATATAGCCTACATACCGTTAAAAGAAAATATTCCATCTCCTAATGCTGGAGTAACAAAGGATATCTATAGTTCTCGCTCATGATCAGCAATTTAGAATGTGTGCAAAATATTTCCAAATCTTCCGGCCTTCTGATTACAATGGACGTTTAGGATTGATCCAAAGGGTTGAAACTTATTGGACACATCGAGAAGATTTGTTATTATCGAGAGAAGCTCTGAAACAGACAAAACATCAATTGGAATAGGGTAGTTCACTAGTATCTTTCGAGAATGTTGAAATAATGTGATCACTGACATGTAATTACAAAAGGCACCGTATGTAAACATTTAAACATTGGTAACAAGTTTCGCCTCTTCCTGTAGCCTAAAGTTATACGTCCCTCTGCGTACAACTTTCTTTTGCTCGAGTAGCTGTCTAAGCCCATGGCCTAAGTTTTCTTTTTTCTTCGCCATTGTTTGGGTGTCATATCATGGTCCTTCAACAACCGTCTCAAAAGCTTGCCAACTAATTTCCGACTTGCGAGTGAACGCCAAACTAACCGAGCGATTGGTTTCCACGGTAATACTAATTAGCCCTATGTCATCTTATCAATCTAGGCTATACTCAGATTATCTCCAATTGCTGTTTATACTTACTTATGGGGCCTCCGATGAGAAGTCGACCATTGCATGGAACTGGTAAAATGAGCCATACTACAGCAGAAGCATGGATGAAAATCAGTTTGAAGGTTGGTAAGTCGTCTACCGCGGGCAATCTTGCATCTTGCAATCATGCAATGTAAAGTGTTCGCACTTGTGACATAAGGTTCATCGCATTCTCCATATCGTTCAATGCCTGTGTTGCCTCTCTTTCATGAATGGTTTCTAGAAAAATATGAAAAATTATGGAATATTGCCTAATAGAGTTTTGTACATGAGAGATGGGGAATTTCATTGTGCCAACAATATTTTAGGATTCCCCGGGACACCTGTGGGCTTCCGGCAGAAGGAGAACATCCTGGTTGTAAAACCTGGGGCAGTGATTTGGCATGGGCTCGACTTCCCTATTCAGAGCAGCATATTGAATCCTTGACGGAACCGCATTATAATAATGCATCGCTGTGTCTCCAGATGAGAACGACCTTATGTCTCTTGCGTCCTTTCGATATATAGGCCTATCAGTTTTCCTCGACAATTTGTAGGTCGATTAAGGTTGCAAGAAACATGGTTCATTATCAAGGATGGCTTCATTACATTGATGTAGAAAGACGCTCATTCTGAGGATTTCCGTTCACAAAATTTCCTGCCAATAATAATATAGCCTACATACCGTTAAAAGAAATATTCCATCTACTAATGCTGGAGTAACAAAGGATATCTATAGTTCTCGCCCATGTTTAGCAATTCAGGATGCTTACAAAATATTTCCAAGTCTTCCGGCCTTCTGATTACAATGGACGTTTTGGTCCGATCCATAGGGTTGAAAATCCATTGGACATATCGAGAAGATTTGTTATTATCGAGAGATGCTCTGAAACAGACAAAACATCCATTGGAATAGGGTAGTTCACTAGTATCTTTCGAGAATGTTGAAATAATGTGATCACTGACATGTAATTACAAAAGGCACCGTATGTAAACATTTAAACATTGGTAACAAGTTTCGCCTCTTCCTGTAGCCTAAAGTTATACGTTCCTCTGCGTACAACTTTCTTTTGCTCGAGTAGCTGTCTAAGCCCATGGCCTAAGTCCTCTTTTTTCTTCGCCATTGTTTGGGTGTCATATCATGGTCCTTCAACAACCGTCTCAAAAGCTTGCCAACTAATTTCCGACTTGCGAGTGAACGCCAAACTAACCGAGCGATTAGTTTCCACGGTAATACTAATTAGCCCTATGTCATCTTATCTATCTAGGCTATACTCAGATTATCTCCAATTGCTGTTTATACTTACTTATGGGGCCTCCGATGAGAAGTCGACCATTGCATGGAACTGGTAAAATGAGCCATACTACAGCAGAAGCATGGATGAAAATCAGTTTGAAGGTTGGTAAGTCTTCTACCGCCGGCAATCTTGCATCTTGCAATCATGCAATGTAAAGTGTTCGCACTTGTTACATAAGGTTCATCGGATTCTCCATATCGTTCAATGCATGTGTTGCCTCTCTTTCATGAATGGTTTCTATAAAAATATTGAAAAATTATGGAATATTGCCTAAAAGAGTTTGTTACATAAGAGATGGGGATTTTCAGCGCGCCAATAATATTTTTGTATACCCCGGGACACCTGTGGGCTTCCGGCAGAAGGAGAACATCCTGGTTGTAAAACCAGGGGCAGTGATTTGGCAAGGGCACGACTTCTCTATTCAGAGCCTGAGGTTTTACGTCCCGATTCCCCGGGACACCTGTGGGCACCACTCCCTTTTTCAGAGCAGCAGACTGAATCCTTGACGGAACCGCATTATAACAATGCATCGCTGTGTCTCTAGATGAGGCCGGCCTTATGTCTCTTGCGTCTTTCCGGTATAATTATAGGTCTTTCATTTTTCCTCAACAATTAGTATTTGGATTTAGGTTGCAAGAAACATAGTTCATTATCAAGGATGGCTTCATTACATTGAAATAGAAAGACGCTCATTCTGAGGATTTCCGTTCACAAAATTTACTTCCACGGTAACACTAACTAGCCCTATGTCTTCTCATCAATCTAGGCTATACTCAGATTATCTCTAATTGCTGTTTATACTTACTTATGTGGTTCTCCGGTGAGAAGTAGAAGCTTGCCTGTATCTGGCAAAATCAGCCATACTACAGCAGTAACATGGATTTGTAGGTTGGTAAGTCTTCCACCGCGAGCAATCTTGCATCTTGCAATCTTGCAATCTAATGTGTTCGCATTTGGTACATAAGGTTCATCGGATTCTCCATATGGTCCAATGCAAGTGTCGCATCCGTTTGTCTCTCTTCCATGAATGGTTTCTATAAAAATATGAAAAATTATGGGATATAATAGAGTTTTGTACATGAGGGATGGGGAATTTCAGCGCGCCAATAATATTTTTGGATTCCCCGTGACACCTGTGGGCTCCCGGCAGAAGGAGAACATCCTGGTTGCAAAACCTGGGGCAGTGATTATAGGCTATGGCACGACTTCCCTTTTCGGAGCATCATATTGAATCCTAGACGGAACCGCATTATAATAATGCATCGCTGTGCCCCTGGATGAGACCAGTCATATGTATAAGCCTGCCATACCTCCCGGCTCCCGGGTGAATGTTGTCGGGAGGCCATAATCTCCCGGTTTTGGAAAATGTCCCAGAAAATCTTCCTGTTTTTTACGACACGAAATTGAGTAATGTAATTTTTTACGATTAAGTAGAAATTTTAAACGAATTCTGTGCAATTGTATTCATCGCCTGTAAAATGTAAATGTTACTGCTATCAATAAGCGTAAAACCCCACTATTTCAGGCATATTTTCCAAAAAAAATTTCAACCGGGGGAGACCTCCGGGCCCCCCTTACTTCTAACTATACCTATGCTTAATTCATCGCCTGTAAAATTATATTAGCGTTATTGCTATCGAAATTGTTAAAACTCCACTATATCAGGCTAATTTTTCAAAGATTTTCGACCGGGGGAGACCCCCGGGCCCCCCTTTTGTGTATTGGATTTTTCGCCATTTTCGACATACTGACCAAGTAGGCTACTTTCACAAAATATAGGCCTATTACTCAAAATGCTTAAAACCCCAATATTTCAGACCTATTTTTTCAAACTTTTTCTTTGGGGGAGACCCCCGGGCCCCCCTCAGGGATAGGTTTTTTCGTCGGTAAAATCTCAACTAGCTGTACTGCATGCAAAATCCGTAAAACCTCAGTAATTTGGGCCATTGATCAATTTTTTCTCCGGGGTATAATATGCGTAAAACCTCACTAATTTGGGCCTATTTACCAATTTTTTTTCTCCGGGGGATCAAAGTCTTGGGGTCCTAAAGCCCCCCCCCCCAGAAATTTTTGGAATTTACGTCAATATTTTTCTCCTGTAAAATCTGAACGTTACTGCTATCAATATGCGAAAACCCCCACTATTTCAGACCTATTTTTCAAAAAAAATCAGCCGGGGGATACCCCCGGGCCCCCCTTGTGTCCAATTGTATTTTTCTCCTGTAAAATCTGAACGTTACTGTTATCAATATACGTAAAACCACGCCATTTTAGGCCTATTTTTCAAAAATCTTCCCCCCGGGGGGAACTAAAACTAAAACTACAATAATTGTAACTACTATAGTATATTCATCGCCTGTAAAATCTGACCGTTACTACTATCTAAATGCGTAAAACCCCATTAATTGAAGCCAATTTTTCCACTTTTTTCTACCGGGGGAGACACATTAAACTATTACCCGAAAGATAATTCCTCCACTGGTGTTAGTATTAACATTTTAAGTTAACAATATCAGCAAAAAAAATAAAGTAGCCTAATTTTTGCGGAGAAGTTTAAGAGCATTGAAATCTGCCATTGAAGCCTAGCCAGTTTATAGAGAGATTTTTGAAGCTACTTCTTCGTCTTCTTCACCTAGTCGAAAAAATGAAAAATACAGTAGGCCTAGGCCTATATATACTGTATGTGCTAAACTGAAACCTCCCGCTTTTTGAAAAATAAATCTGGCAGGCTTAGCCATATGTCTCTTGCGTCCTTCCGATATACAGGCCTATAATTTTTCCTCAACAATTTGTAGGTGGATTAAGGTTGTAAGAAACATAGTTCATGATCAAGGATGGCTTCATTAGATAGATTCTCATTCTGAGGATTTCCGTTCCCAAAATTTACTGCCAATAATTATATAGCCTACATACCGTTAAAAGAAAATATTCCATCTCCTAATGCTGCCCTTGTTCGGCATTTTAGGTTGTGTGCAAAATGTTTCCAAATCTTCCGGCAATATGATTACAATGGAAGTTTTGGTCCGATCCGAAGTTTTAGCAATCCATTGGACTTATCGAGAAGTTTGTTATTGTCGAGAGCTCTGAAACAGACAAAACATGAATTGGAATAGTGTATTTCATTAGTATCTTAAGAGAATGTTGAAATAATGTAATCATTCCATAGGCGGGTATTCCACATACGTCAATCGTCAATGAAAGATTGAAAAATGACAATGACGTAAATTGACGTGGTAGCAGAATTTTTAGTATGTCTTTAATGTCTGCTAAAACGTCATTTTTCAATTTTTCATGTGGAATACCCGCCATTTCAAATGAAATGCATCTTTATTCCAATAGTTGCAGCAAGACCAGTAGGCTTATACATAAAATGACAAATTGTATAAAATTATTATTAAATTTAAATACGCTAAATTAACTTCAGAAACTTCAGATGAATTACATTAATACTTTACAATGAATTATAACCAGCCCAACTGTGTTTCCAGCACGTGCTAGGGCCGGAGCAGTGTTTAGCAAACTCCGATGCTGGTTTGCTGGTGTGTGTTACTAATGTAAACGTGTAGTATATGTTAGAAAGGAATGAATAGAAAAATAAGTTTTGTTCTTTGCATTGAGTAAAATGTTGATGAAAATATATTTTTATTGTTCTATACATGGAATAGTATGTTTTCCAAGTCTGTTCTATTCTCATGAAGCCATAAGTTTAGAAGGTGTTTAAGAAATGGATTTATTGTACAACCTTTTATGCCTATGGGGAGCAGGTTAAATATTTTTGGTGCCAGGTATGTGTAACTACGTTTTGCCAAGCTGAGATTTTGTTTGGGTAGTAGGAGTGCGTCTCTTTGCCGAGAGCTGTAGAAGTGGTTTCTCGTTTGTGCTGCGTCTTTGAGGTTTTGGAAACGTATCAGTAGAGTTTTAGTTTATAGCTGCCTTAGGTCCAGAACACGCGCCTCCTCCCTCAAAAAGTTCGACCGATGGGTGGCGGCGAGGTTTCCGCAGCATAACCTTTAATATTAGTTTTTGTGTCTTTTCCAGTGGATTCAAAGCAACTTTTCTGGCAGAGCCCCATGCAATTATACCATAAGAAAGAATTGACTGTACGACCGCAAAATAGAGTATTTTTAATGTGCCGATTGGTAATATATCTCGGAGAAATTAAAAAAAAATTAAATGTTTTTCTTAGTCTGTGTGATAAGGCTCTAATGTGTTCAGTCCATTTAATGTAGGGATCGATTTTAACACCAAGACAGGTTGTTTCATTAGCTTTTTGGACTTTTCCACAATTACAGACACCGATTGCACATTCGTGTATTGTCAACTCCTAAATATTTATATTTGGGTCTTTTTTGGGGGAAAAAAGTCATAAGATGTGTTTTACTTAGGTTAAGTGTTAGTAGGTATGAGTCCAACCAAGATTTTACTAGCCTGAGACTTGTTTCAGCGGAGCTCAAAGCCTCTGTCCAGTTTTTGCCATGAAATAGAATGACAGTGTCATCATTATAACATGTAATTACAAAAGGTACCGTATGTAAAATTTTAAACATTTGTAACACGTTTCGCCTCTTCGTGTAACCTGATTAGCTTCCACGGTAATACCGCCTAGCCCTATGTCTCCTCATCGGTCTAGTCTGTACTCAGATCTCTTATTGTTGTTTACTTACTTATGGGGCCTCCGATGAGAAGTAGCCAGTAACCAGTAACCAGTGCCTATAATTGGCAATGAACCATGCTTCAGCAGTAACATGGATGAAAGTCAGCAATGATGTCGCAAATCAATTTGTAGGTTGGTAAGCCACCTACCACAGGCTATATCTTGTCCCCACTGTAGCCAGGGCTTGAAAGGTTCATCGCTTCCTCCGTATCGTCCAATGCAGGTGTCGCATCCGTTTGTGTGCTGATACGTCTCTTCCATGCATGGCTTCTATAAATATATTAAAAATTATGGAATTTAATAGAGTTCTGGATGTGCTGAGAGATGGGGCATTTAAGAGCGCCAATAATATTTTTGGATTCCCGGGGACACCTGGGGGCTGCTGGCGGAAGAAGAACATCGTCGTTGTAAAGCCTTGGGCAGTGGTTTGGCAAGAGCACGACTTCCCTTTTCAGAGCAGCATATTGAATACAGGACTGCACAGCATTATAAAAATGCCTAATTGGTAGAGGCACACTGAAAATTGTGAACCGTACAGCCATTTTGCAAACAAGCTATAGGCCTAATTGATATGGAGCTATAGCTTCAATTGGAAGGGGACAGGAAAACATTTCTGACCGCGGTTATACTTGAATCGGAGAAAGGTTACTGGCAAGTAAGAGAAAAGTAAAATTTTAAATGGACTTATGTTGAAATCGTATTAGTGACTACTGTGAAGCTCTATTGTAATATATCGCTCATGCACGAGAAAAGTGACACATTTCAAAGAACCGGTCCGAGTTTACTCGAACATGCTTTCCAATTTATCAAGTAGTAGCTAGAGAAAATGAGTATTTTCATAGTAAATAATATTACTATAGTTAAATTTTGGACATCTCGGGGGGGGGGGGGGGGGGGTGTCCACTTGACGTCACTGGAGGTGAAGTAAATTCTATAGATAGGTCAGACATTACATTACATTACCACACAGCAACAATGGCAGAGCACGCAATGCATTTGAGCGTGAATTTTGATTTTTTCAAAAACATTTTTTTTTACAGAAAACCAAATAGTTTTTTGGAAAAGCAACCATTTTTTATTAAAATTTACTTATTTTTACTTTTTTACTCCCAGAAGCAAACTATCAAGGGGCAACCGACCCCCCGCATTTTGTTAACATTAATAACGACTACAATATACAGTGTTGCTCATAATAATAGGGACACAGTGAATTTTCCTAAAATCTCCAAAATGGCAAGAGTTTTGGCCTTGATTGTAAGCAGTAAATAACATGGCAAGAAAATTGATATGTTGTGTAAATTTCATCCCAATTGCCCAAGAACGTGAGAATCTAATGAAGATTCTCAAAAATACGTCGGTCATAATAATAGGGACATTACCTTTACTTCTTTAATAAAATGCAGATAAATTAACAAATTACAATTTAATCATCAATACTTGGTAGATTGTCCCTTGTTATGAAGAACAGCATTGCATCTGGAGTTCATTGAAGTGACCAAATTCTGGCAAACAGACACAGGGATGTTGTACCACGCTTTTTGAACTTCTTGCCAAAGGTGGTCTTTGTTCTTGATTGTATCTTTAGCAATACTCTTCTTAAGTTCATTCCATAAGTTTTCTATCGGATTCAAGTCCGGTGATTGTGCTGGCCACTCCATAACAGATCTTTTTTTCCCACGAACGAGTTCTTCACCAACTTTGAGGAATGTTTTGGGTCATTATCTTCTTGGAATTGCCACAGCAGTGGCATGTTTTCTTCTGCATAAGGAAGCATTTCATTTTCTAATGTGTCCCGATAGATT
Organism: Psococerastis gibbosa; assembly: GCA_963971405.1. Classification (NCBI taxonomy): domain Eukaryota; kingdom Metazoa; phylum Arthropoda; class Insecta; order Psocodea; family Psocidae; genus Psococerastis; species Psococerastis gibbosa. The sequence continues at coordinate 31,285,561 of OZ020487.1, forward strand.
TGCTTAGTCATAATGTCCCTGATGAGGTGAATAGGACCAACTCCGTTGAACGAGAAACAACCCCATACCATTAATGTTTCCTCCACCAAACTTAACAGTCTTCCTGGTGTACTTAGGATTGAATGCGGCGTTAGTTGGCCGTCTCACGAACTGCTGGTCATCAGACCAAAGAGATTTATCTTGGTTTCATCGCTCCATAGGACGTTCCTCCAATTGACCCGATGGCGGTATGTATGAGCAAACCTCATGCGATCCTTTATGTTCTTTTTGGACAACAATGGGACCTTCCTGTGAATCCTGGATGGCAGTCCAGCTTCAAAAAGACGTCGTCGAATTGTACCGGAGCTGATTGACGCACCAACACGTTCCTTTAGCGTTCTTGAGGAGGCGAATGGGTCGCACTTGGATTTGCGGACAACTACTGCTGACTATAATTGTGCTATCTCATTGGGTTAAAAAAAAAATTGAAAAATTCGAAGTGTCCCTATTATTATGAGCAACACTGTATATGAATTTAAAAGAAATCGTTGAAGCCGTTTTTGAGAAATAATGTTTTTAGACGTTTTTTTGGAGTGTTTTGAGAATAAAAACCCCCCAAATTGAGTTAGCCCAAAATATAAAAAAATGGTCTTGAGGTATGATTTTTGTGAACCTACTTGCCAAATTTATTCAAAATCGACCGAGTAGTTTGCCCGGAAATCGACGCACAGACAGACATACAGACAGACAGACAGATATTTCGTAAAAACCACTTTTTTGGGTTCCTGGGACCTCAAAACGTGTAAATCCGTTGAAATCTCGGAATCGAAATTTCGACCATCACACAGCTTCCCTTATACTACGTATAAATTAGAAAGCAAAAATTACAAAATTGAGTTATTTATACAAAAATGTCGAGGAAAATATCGCGAATTTTATTAATGTAGTGTTACAAACCTCGTTTAATTTGTTCCCGTAAGATTGCGTTAGTGTCACTGTTCCATTGTCAAATTCGACTACTTTGGGTTTGGTAATACTGACATAATTCGGAATGTGCTCCAGGCGTTGATGTGGTAATTTCAAGAAAATCAAGAAAATTGTCACATTTCAAATGTAATATAAAATTTAGTTGTACTTCTTTTCTTATTGAAATTGAAAATTGGCATATTATGAATTGTGACGGTTGTGACTAAAATTACAATTTAACTGCTGAGCATGGGTTATTAGGGAAAAGTGGCTTAACTAATATGTGTCACTTTTCTAAAAAAAAAAAAAAAAAAAAAAAATGGTTGTCTGTAATTCGATTGTAAAGTCGGTTTACGGACGATAGTTTGACGTGACAACGCCTAAATTACTAAATCTTTGATACATAATATATGGCTGGAAAGAGAAAGAAATGTGGAAAGGTCCTTAAGCATAGTTCGAATTTTTTAAATAGATAATAACGCGTCCGAAAGAGGCCGGTTTTTGTTGAAAATCGTGCACACCCCCTGCCGTTTCACACCCTCAAAGCAAAACCCTTTGCTTGATCACCACAAATATAGCATGGCCTGAAAGAGGAAGAATAGATGAAGACATGGGCATAATTTAATTTATGGTAGCCTTCTACGTCGGCCCAAAAAATTGCTTTAAACCCGCGCATGCAATTCATGCAATGGGATTGCTGGAAATGCGTCTCAGTTTACTAATTTTGTGTTCCAGTCATGTTTAATGGGTGAATGGGTAAATTTGAAACTATGTATTTATACTCGTTTAAACCTGAATGTTGGGTAGGGAATCAAAATTTCTGATGGCCTCATGCAGAAACTAGTCAAGGCACTGAGCAAGATACCTCTTCACCGTAGGTCCTGGGAGAGGGGGGGGGGCTTCCCAGGGGTACCCGTAGCCCCCCTCCCCCAGGATTTCTGGTGACACAAGACGTTATGGAGGCGAATTGCATAGCATCCACAAGGACGAAAGGGAAATTAATTCTTGGTATGCTCATTTTGCATGAGAGACATCATTAAAAAAATATACATATTGACCAAGTATTTCACAAAAATATATTGCTCAAAATGCATAAAACCCCAATATTTCAGACTGTTTTTATCAAGTCCCCCGGGCCCCCCTCCGTGGTAGGTTTATTTGTCGGTACAAACCCAACTTAACTGCTTGGAAAATGCAAAAAAACCTCACTATAATTTGGCATATTTATCAATTTTTTTCTCCGGGGGAGACACCCGGGTCCCTCTTTTTCCTGGGCTTAATATGCGTAAAACATTTGGGCCTGTTTATCAATTTTTCTCCTTTCTTCTTCTTTCTCACTTCAGAAGTGAATGAGAAATGAATCCAAGTCTTGGGGTCCTAAAGCCCCCCCCCCCAAGAAATTTTGGGAATTTAAGTTTGGATGAAATTATTGATTTCCGAAATTCGAATAACTGCGAATGGAAACGAAACCGATGGTACCAAAAAAATCGAATGGCAAGAAAACTTTGGCGTTGATTTCTCAACTCTTCCAAAGGCGGCTATTCCACCGACGTCGTTATTCAATGTGAATGTGCATGACGTGGTTGCAGACATCACTAATAAGTCTCTGCCATATTTTAAGGAGACTATAATTTAGATAATTAACTTATCTATTATAAATTAAGTTATAATATGGTATAGAGACATATTAATGATGTCTGCTACCACGTCATGCACATTCACATTGAAAAACGACGTCGGTGGAATAGCCGCCGAAGGAAAGAAATTTGAAACACAACAAAAGAGAATGTGTGGAAAAGCTTTATACAGCTTACAAAGTTAAACCAAAAATTAATGACAACAAGAAGGCTGGCATTTTTACTTTATTTGACAAAAACATACTAAGGTCGTATTACAGTCCCTTCTATATAGGGCTGTAAATCTTTTATTTCGCAATAAAAACCTGTTTCCCGCATGCCATAGTGGCTTATTTTCCTATAACTTTCCATAATTTTCTTTTTGAAAAGTGAAACATTTGCCTAAAACTACGACATTGTCGAAGTTTCCACATGACGCAAAATACAGTGTTTGAAAGCTATACCTGACCCACCATTCTAGCATTATTTTGAAGTAGTAAGTGTCTCGATAGTCCTCCAAGTGAAAATTGAAAAATGGTCAGAACTGAAATTTGAATTATCTCAAAAGTCAATATTTTGAAATGTGTCACTTTTCTCGTGCATGAGCGATATATTGGCCAAATTGGAGTATACCAGAGCACTGCAGCCAACTTTTCGGTATGGTAAGTAGGCTATGTTATTGTGCTTAGTTATTGCGATTGTGCTTGTGTCTTTATTATTACATTTTGTCATCAAGAGTATGTAGGTACCCCCCACACACCATTAGGTTAAGGGGCATGCAATATAATTATGTTGTTATGTCTATAATCTTATAAGCTTATTATTATTATTAGCCTATTATAAAATAAATTTAATAGGCAGAAGGGAAAACCACTAGCGGAGCTTGGGAGCAGCAATACAAGTTAAGGACTTTCATTTGAAGCTGTGCAGTACGGTACTGGGTAATTAAGTTTGATATACGAGTCATTATCAAAAACATTGACAAATCTGAATTGCTTACTTTTAATTATTTTATCAACTCAAAATTGCCCGTTAATATTTTTTTTGGTCCTATTATATCCTTTCTACCTATAACTGACGTGGTTTGTCTTCATTTTCAACAATAGCAGTTTTAAACGTGTTTGAAGATTAGGAGTTACCGAAATTTGTCATGATGAGTGCAACGAGACAACTTCAAATATTTTGCGTCTTACGTAAAACTTTCCTTAAGCATTTTTCCACCCAATTAGTTTTGCCATGTGTCCTATCCCCCTGCCCTTCTGCTAAATGTCTCAATATCTGTAAGTTGCTCAATTTTCTACTAAATCGAAGTCATGAATGTCACAATTGCTTGTAATGAGAAGGTCTTCAATTCTGAAAAATATTTTTAAACGTAAGGGAAAAGTTGAAGACACATCAAAAACGTATGAGACCTTACAAATTATAGCAATTTATTGAAACCCCGTCTAAAAAAAGTCATAAGAAAGTTTGGAAAAATATTTAAAACAGGCCCGTTGCACTCATGATTATCTAGTTGCACTCATGACTGGCGGAGGTTTGACTGACTAGCAAGAAATAGAAACAAAGGTATCTTTTCGAAATTTCTATTTTTCGAAGAAATTTACGTCGCATTGAAACTTAAAAAAAATTCTTTTCCCCTTGTTCTGAATATTAAGAGATTTCAATAATATCATCGAATTTGATGCAGGCCCTATGCCATATCATTATCGCCCAAGCGGAATATGTTATTCTTGCACACCCTCATGAAAACAACCACCTACTCTCCTTCATCGTCATCGACAGTTTCTCTTGCAACCGCAGCATAACGGAACGTTTTTCATGTAGGTGAGTTCCGGTTTGTAGCTAGTCGACAGTAACTGCTCGATCGTCTGCTAGTTTTCTGACACCTTGATGGGATGGTGAAGGCTGACAAATTCTTGGTTTTTTCTGTTCAAGTTTTGTCAAATCTTCTACCTTCTTCCTTCTATCATTCCTCATTTTCTGCTTTGTCTTGTGTAGTAATTCTCGCTCTGGGTCCAATTTTCTATTTATTCGGCATTTTCTTGCTTTCTGCACTACTCATTGTCATATTTATGAAAGAAAATGAACTTTCAAAAATCTTATTACCATTGTCCATAATGAGTGCAACGCTCGATCATGAGTGTCACGAGTGGCTTTGTAGCACTCATGACTCGTTGCACTCATGAGAAAACCGAGAAAACTAAAAATATCTCCGGCATTAATAGCCTGATAGGGCTAGGTTAGTTGTGAAGTTAAGCTTAATGGCTTCATTGTTAAAAATAATTATGTTCCAACAAACAATTCTAAATTTTAATAGGTGAACCTTATGTTGCTCTCATGAGATCAAATAAAAATACGCAAACGCATTTTTTTAGTAACTGCTATAAAATTTTTAAAAACCCTTGCAGAAGCGTCTATAGGTAGACAATAACAATGCGAACATATATGGCGACGACTTTGCTCTAGTGATACGTTTTCACGCGCCTTTCTAAGTTATTTCTTAACGTTGCACTCATGACGTAGCAATCAGGTCTAATGTTACAGACAGTTCAAAAACTTCGTGTTAACAGCTCAAAACTGGATGCAGGACTCTTAAGACATCACAAAATGTAAGATGGATAGTTGTTGCAATATATTATACTACCGCCAAAGTGATCAGTCTTTTAGTTTAGGCGAGAAAAAATCATGAAGTATATTATTTTCAGTGTGGACACACATTTTGAGCCCACTTTCCAACTTTAAAAATGCCCCAAATACTTAAAAAATGGTTATTTTACACAAATGTATATTAATTTTTTTAGTTTAAGAGTATGGTAACAAAGTCTGACCAATCTCATTCCCGCAACCAACTACAAAGCGCCACTAGATAGTCTAATATACACTGGACAGGAGATTGTCAAAGTTTTTGATAATGACTCATACATACAATCAGATATCATACGATACCTACAGACCACAGAATATAGGCTATATCACTAGTAGTGAACTCGGTATCATTGAGAAAGGCAAGCAATACATTTTTTGGGCTTCATCAACTTACACCCAATGCGTTTTTAAGCGGAAAAATTTGGAAGCCAAAGCATGTATCAATCTGTTATCAATCAACGCAATAAATATACTGTATATAAACGTATGAAATCATTAAGTTGTGTAGAATAACACAATTGGAGTGTAGGGAAACGTGAATACTGCTTACTCATATGCGTGCCTGATGTGCATTTTTACTTTTTAGACCATATTTGTGGCATATCCGCCAAGACTAAATTAAGGTGTAGTAATTAAGCCAGGTTTCCCCCGGGTATGAATGAACAACTCATAGCCCAAGCAGTCAATACCTACCACATCTAACGGTGATGTATCGCTCGAGAGGAGAGGGAAATTTTGGCAGGGGGTCATAGATGATAGGCTACCTTCAATACCCCAGTCCTGCCTATAAATCTAGTGTGTGAAATTTTGATTCAATACTAACCTTCACAGTTGTCGTGAGTAGGTCTCTTATAGTTTGGAATGGCGTCCATGTATCAGTAGGCGAGCAAGCATCAGTAGGAGATTACAGCAATCCAGCAAACTGCCGTAGAAGACATCACACACAGGTATAGTTAACAGTTAAACATGGGGGAGGAGGGCACCATCTTAGCAGTCAATATCGATTAAACAGGGGTTGTTCTTTCCATCACCATCTTGCCTTCACTATACACCACACAGAGCACAGTCCAGCATACTGCCGTAGAAGACGTCACACACAGATATAGTTAACAGTTAAACATGGGGGAGGGGGGCACCATCTTAGCAGTCAATATCGATTAAACAGGGGTTTTTCTTGCCACCACCATCTTGCCTTAAGATGAACACAGCAATCCAGCAAACTGCCGCTGACGACGTAACACACAGGTATAGTTAACAAGGAAACATTTAAAACATGGAGACGGAGGCGCCATCCTAGCAGTCAATATCGATTGAACAGGGGTTGTTCCTGCCATCACTATCTTGTCAGCACAATACAACGCACGGGGGCGGCGCTTCAGTCCATCGTATACAGGCGTCTTACCGACCCCCGGCGTGCATTTATCAGTAGGCCACCGTAAGCTGAACACAACAGTCCAACAAACTGTCGCTGACGACGTAACACACGGGTATAGTTAACAGGGTAACATTTCAAACATGGGGGAGGGGGCACCATCATAGCAGTCAATATCGAATAAACAGGGGTTGTTCCTGCCATCACTATCTTGTCAGCACAATACAACGCACGGGGGCTGCGCTTCAGTCCATCGTATACAGGCGTCTTACCGACCCCCGGCGTGCATTTATCAGTAGGCCACCCTAAGGTGAACACAACAGTCCAACAAACTGCCACTGACGACGTAACACACAGGTATAGATAACAGGGTAACATTTCAAACATGGGGAGGGGGGCACCATCTTAGCAGTCAATATCGATTAAACAGGGTTTGTTCTTGCCATCACCATCTTGCCTTGACTATACAGCGCACAGTGCGCAGAGCACAGTCCAGCAAATTGCCGTAGAAGACGTCACACACAGGTATAGTTAACAGTTAAACACGGGGGAGGGGGGCACCTTCTTAGCAGTCAATATCAATTAAACTGGGGTTGCGTTCCTGCCATCACTATCTTGTCAGCACAATACACCGCACGGGGGCTGCGCTTCAGTCCATCGTACACAGGCGCCTTACCAACCCCCGGCGTGCATTTATCAGTAGGCCACCGTAAGGTGAACACAGCAGTCCAGCAATCTGCCGCTGACGACGTAACACACATGTAATGTTACCAGGTTAACATTTCAAACATAGGGGAGGGGGGTACCATCTTAGCAGCCAATATCAATTATAAACAGGGCTTGTTCTTGCCATCACCATCTTGCCATCACTAGTATAGTTAACAGGGTATCATTTCAGCCATGGGGAAGGGGGGCACCGTCTTTGCAGTCAATATCAATTAAACAGGGGTTGTTCTTGCCATCACTATACACCGCACAGTGCACAGAGCACAGTCCAGCAAACTGCCTCACAAAACGTATGACACAGGTAGTCAACAGGGTAGCATGGTGACGGTTGCTATCCCCCGGCGTTCATATTTTACTCGTATCAATATGTTACCATAAGGAGAGCACAGCCCAGCACACTTCTGCAGACACAGTTACTGGCCAAGGTGGCATGGTGGCGGTTTAAAACATGGGGGAGGGGGGGGGGAATAAAAACAAACCGCGTTTCCGAATGCCATAATAATAATGATAATTATAATAATTTTGATTTACATGATTTACAATTATAATAACAATAATAATCATAATGTCGTAATTACGGGTATAAGCTAAGTTGAATATTAATTATCGGCAATTTAAGTAGCAAGTAGGCAATTAGTTAGTGTTGATAGTCCTTGGCAAAAATGCCAAAAAATGTTGAAATTTGAAGGAAATGTTTGGAACACAATATTTGGTTTCATTACTTTGTTTGGACTGTCGCGTTAGTTTTGAAACTATAGATATTACAGACCCTTATATACAGTATGTGCACAAACATGTCAAAACAGCGTATTTTTTCCATTAAAACAATTGGTCTAGCTAGATTTTTAACTAAGTGTGAGGAGCTTGACTGACAACTAGCTACTAAAAATCAGATTACACACTCAAAACTGGAATTGCTTTAAAATTTGAAGTGATCTATACAGCCATTTTACCGGCATTTATTTTTATTCTGTACCCTATCGCTATTGGCTATTGGCTATTATGCTTACCCTATGGCTATTAATGCACTCATTAATGGAATGAAAGGCTCTCTAAAACTGGTACCTCCCAAAATTGCCAAAGGAAATAAGTGGCAAATTTATATTCAATTATTGGTACATAAATTAGAAACACTAGTACAATTGCATACAATATGTACGGAACTCTTAGCGATTTTTGCTATTTATTTGTTAGTTTTGTGACAAAATGAATAAGGCGATTGTTGAACAGATAGAGTTACCGTAATTTGGTTCAAATATATGTGTTACTATAGATGCACATTCACAATGTTGGTAAAAAATGGTTACACCTATAAGTTAAGTGAGTTGAGATAATGCATTTCAGGGTTGGTTAAACGGAGTTTAATTGTTAACACGACCGGCGATCGATTATTGAATAGAAAGTCTATTATGTAATTTAACGCTCTACAACAATATGGCCAGCATTTATTCTTATTCTGTACATTTTTGTTGACTGGATAATATAGCGCAAATTTTTACTTGTCTTATTAATGTACAATTTATTAATGGAATGAAAGGCCCCTGCCAAACGCCCCTCATGGTGGTACCCATCCAATTAATACAGCTCTCTAAAATTGGTACCTCCCATAATTACCAAAGCAAATTAGTGGCAAATGTGTTGTAGACTATATTAAATATATTGGTATAGTAATTTCAGACACTAGTATGGTTACATACAATATGTACAGAACTCTTAAGAGATTTCTTGCAATTGGTTTTATGGCGATGAATAAGGGGATTGTTAAACAAATAGAGTTCAATCAGGACTTTGGTTCAATTACTTGCGTTACTGGGGCGAAAGCATGCGTATATTCATAATGATGGTATTAAATGGTTATATCCCTAGATGATAAGATAATGAATTTCAGGGTTGGTTATCAAAGGGAGTTAAACTCTTATAACTGCGCTGTGGTCGATCGTTGAAAGGAATGACAGCGGCGTAGCCAATGAGGGGGGGGGGGGGAGGTCAGCGGGGTCTGTCCGGACACCTTAAAATTTAGCAAAACAGAAAAATTTTCCGATATTTATTCAAAAAAAAAATCCCCGGGGAGACACCGGTCCCCCTGTTTCCAGTTTTGTAAATTGTTATGGTGAGCAGATTATCATGTACTGTAACTCTTTATGATTTCATAGCGTACAGTGACTGTATGTAGGTACAGTATATTTTTGTACTTAGTCTACTGTATATTGCACCTATGAGAAATGTTCATATATGCATAGCCTTTTTTATTAAATTATTGATAATATTGCCAATGCATCTCAGTTATGAGCAACGCTGAAGTTGAGAGTATATATAGTGTCCTTGTTATTTTTACACATTAGCAGTAAATCAGCGCATTTCTTTTTTAATAGGCTATGTTAACTTATTTTTAATTATGCAATTTTTTCACATTTTTTTGAGTACGGTATGGAATTTGATATGGATAAGGGGGCCCACCTTGGGAAATCCTTGGGGCCTTCTAGGGCATTTTTATTGTTCTAGCTTACATTGTAACCGCTAGTCCACTAGGCAACAAATCTACCAATTTAGAAAGTTTGAACAAAATTGTAATTTGAACGCGCTTAGGCCTATATTATAATTACTTGGGAGAAGTAATGGGGATACCAGTTTAGTAAGGATATTCTGTCATCATTGAATACACGTCTTTTAAAGATAATAAATGCTGACTGCTGTTTCGAACGACAGCAGTAGAAGATATATAAGCACGTTGTGTCACAATTTTAAAAATTGTGCTTACTGCTTCCTGATCGCGGCGGGATAATAAGTCTACTAGTGCTGAGCTCATAACCCATTAGTTCCAAGCAGGTACTAGGCTTGCAATGTTTATACTATGGTAATAGAAATGTTGTAGTTTAACACTTTAGCTACAACCATCAGTCATTATTATATTGACCTAAGTCAGTGTTTTTTTGAGTTGTAGTTTTTCCATCGTTTCACTGTGAGTCCGGCCATTCAACTCACTATTACCATTCCCTGGCAGAACCAGATTTTTATTTTGGGGAGGTTACCCCGCAAAATTCAGCCTCAGGGGGAGGCCTACACTGAGAATAAGAACAAGACGGTATCAAGTACCGTAACTGGTTTAGTTTTTCTGAACAATTCTGGATGGTAGCCTACTTACAGAACGAAATAAACCATTTATAGAATTATTACAATAATACTTTTCATATTTCAAGTTGTCATTTTGGCGCCTATTTAAAAATTTGGACTAAATTGACCGGACTATGTTATAAATATTAGAGACATCATGTTTCGATTAGGTTTTTTGCAATTTTTAAGATAATTTTGCACAGTAGCGTGTATTGTTCTTTAGCCTATACCATCGGAAAGTAGAGATTCCAACAAACAAAAGGTCCACCTAATGTTTTTAAAAAATTGACATTTGGACTTTTTTCGATTTTTCGATGGAAAATTTGGGTGCTTTTTCCATATATAGTCGTAGGGCCTATATAGTATTTTTTTTTTGTGAAGTTAGTTAGTTAGTGTGAAGTTAAAAATATAAAACCAAACCCCTGGTTTTAGGCATTTTTCTCATAAAATTTATGTGGTATGTGAAAAAAGGGTAATCACCAAAGTTGTACATCTTATTATCTACTTTTTTGCTATTTGTAGTTTTTCCATAGCTAGGACTTGTAGTTTTGTCAGAAATGAAGATGCACCGTATTTCACCCTTAAAATCAACCCCTACCTGCCTCCCGAACTCAGATCGCCCGTAATTTATTTTTCTTTTAATGTCTGTCATATTATCTTCCATTTCCAATGGGTTTCATTCTACTATAATTTAATGTTTTTTTCACCATTTTTCAGGGGTTCTACCCTGGGCTATTATGCCAAGATGTATTGAAGTATATTGTACGTGAAGATCTACTGTATTTAAATGTCAAAGTGTCCGCCACCGCGAGGGCTTTTTTAGCTCTGTATTTGAACTGTACGAATTTAGCTATAGTATAGGGCTTTTCAGTTTCATTCAAGTACGATATAGCTACGTTGTGTTGCATTCTTTTAAGGAGCCAAAAATGAAGTGGCAGCCAAAGTGTTGAACTAAAACTTATGCAAGCAGTTTCTTAGCCCTGGATTTTTCATGCCCTGTTGTCGCGATTGTAACCAACCAGTAATTATATTAACGCATATATTATAGACCAGTACCCATAGCAGATGTCAATGAAACCATGGCCCAAACAGTGGCGTAGCCAAGTGGGGGGGGGGGGGACTTTTGTTGGTCTGTTGCAAATAAATGATTTTGCTGGGTTCTTATGGGTCTATTATTCAAAGTGCAGCTTGATTGTAATTCTCCTCAATATATACAGTATAGAACACATTATTTCAATTCTTAGGAGCAGTGCGGTAACCGTTTTTTTTTTTGGAGGGGGGGCCTTTGCACTTGACAGAGAATTGGGCCCCCTTTAATTTCCTGCGATTTACTTTTTAATTTTCCTTTCTACAGGGGCCCCTATTGCCCGGGGGCCCCTATGCCTTCCTATGCCATGCTACCCTTCTGCTACTATCTTTTTTTCTTTTTTTGTGAAATGTATTAAACGGCTGAACGTGAATTGCGGGGAATCGATTTACACCACGTATTTTGTGAGCTGCGTAGAAAAGTTACATCATTTGATCTTTCCTTCTTCCAAATTTTACACTACGCATTTTTTTGGTGTAAACTCAATTTCTAACTTAATTTATTAATGAATTAATGGAGAAATTCTTCAAACCTTACATGTTTGCAGTACATACAAATTTTATTTCGGGGGGAGGGGGGGTCCGGACCGCATGGACCACCCCCCTGGCCACAGCCATGTAAAACTGCACAGGAGAGTGTCAATTCCAAGCCAGTGCTATTTGAAATTGAATGTTGCAAAGGAAGTATTTTCTATGGATTAGGCAATGAAAGGTGTAACCGAAAGATGGTGAACAGACAGAAATTGAGTAATTCATTGAAGCTGAAGGCAGTAGATGTTATTTCTGCAAAACATTCATTATAAATACCAGTGGAGCTCAGCAAAGGAAATGCATTCATTGGTCGTATTCGCCATACATACATCCCCAATTGACAAGAAGTCGGTATGATGATGGCGGGATATTGGCACCAATTATACATGCTCATTTGCAACCCATCATCTGGTCTCAATATTCTTCATTCTGCAATAGGACCACCCACAGTGGCGTAAAGTTTTAGAATGATAATTTTAGACTAAATCGTTTAAATCGCAATGTTATCATTATAGAAATAACATTGCATTCAACCGAAGATGGGGCTCGGGGGTACAAAGTAGTGGAGTTTTACTCATTTTAATAGTAGTAAAGTAAAGCTGTAGATTTTACGACAATATTTCATGTAGTTTTGTTCGTATTTTGTTGCTATGGGTCATACACATAAACTATTTGTTATTATTGATAACGTTTAATCAATAACAGGACTAAGTTAATGAATGATTAAGCTCTGCACTCTGTGAGTCAGCGAGTAAAGTTCGTATTTTTAAAACCTTAAATGTTTAGAATACCGTCAAAACTGATTCACTTCGCCCCGTTTTACGGTACATTACATAACTTAATATACTTTGGGTTAATCGTCCCCGCAATTCACAAAACGTTAATCGAATTCCTCCGCGCTCCCAGTGGATTGAACGCGGGCGTCCACAGCTGTCTTTCTAGAGGGGTATGGTAGGTATTGCCCCCCGTGAATGAAAATTAGCTCTGTGGCTCGATATGCTGAGAAAACAGACCGAGACTTATTGACATTTCTCCTAACAACAGGGGTCTTCCTCAGAGGAAATGAGTGAGAATAGTAACAGGTGTATTTAAAAAATAATAATAGGGTTTACCGAATTTATACGGCAGTATAGTTAAGGCTGTTGCAAAATAAGACGTTAGTATACCCTTCGGGGCAACATTTTGTAATACATCCTCCCAAAATTGGGGGCTACTTGGTACGCAGCGCTAGACGCGAGGCATACCAAAGCGCGAGGCCTGAAGCGGTTTCCTCACAGTTGAATATCTTCTCTGAATAGTCCGCAAGGTATGCCAGAGAATTGCAAAGCGCGGTTGCCGTGGGCGTTAAACCTAGTATCTAGTAATAGGCTAAGGAAGTTATTTATTTTTCTGGGGATTAATTGCGAATTTCACAACTCTTATTTTAATATTTTCTTAATATGTTTATTATTTGGGCTCATTAAAGAAAGAACATCACCCAGACATTTTTTTTAATAGCGGCTTGTTGGTTTTAAGGGGCAGCTACCCACCTTTGCCCCTTTGTGGACACCCTTGGGTTTGAATGCGAGCTCGCTGCCGAAATACACTTCTAAACATTTATAGTAACATGTCTAGTTTTAATTTTGTCCGGGGGGTGCCCACGGTTCCACTTCCCAGGGGGGCACTGAAAGCCCCCCAAGACCCCCCGGAGCTATTTTTTATATTTTTATTTTTATTTATTATTATTTTATTTTATTGTTTATTATTGTTATTTTTTATTTTTTTTTATTATCTATTTTTTTATTTTGTATTTTTTTAACTGGCCGAATACTCTGCTGCTTCCAAAATCTGGCCACCCTATCCCACCAAAAACCCTACCCTTGGGCATTGCTAAAGGTCGCATTTAACGGTGATGGTCCCTTAAAACATGCAAGCTGGAAGGAAACTTAACGGAACCCCAGACCGATCTCACACCATGCCTTCCACGATACATGCCGGGTGTATCATAGCACGCATAATCTACTTCTAACCAGCAGTGCACACTGCCTCAGGACATGCAACAGCTTTAAAAACTGCGCTCTTCATCCTCAACGTGCTGAATCATATGTCCCTTACGAGCTACTGTGCTATTAATGATAAGATTCAGCTCAGTAGCAACCCAATTCATCGACGAACTTCGTGCGATACACCCCCGATGAATATCAGTTGTCGGTCAACTTCTGAAGACGCCGAGTGACTTATAACGTGTTTTCCAGAAGAGGAATCTTCACACCCTGAACTCTGGCAACGTAAAAGCACTTCAAACTTTAAGCCGTTCCTCGCTATCTGTGATGAATCTATAAGGCAACCACATCAATGCTGACTATGCATTGACATAGCTATCGGACAATTCGTCTCAGAACTCAAGCAACGGCTAAATGACTATGGTTCAAATTTAGATTTGAATGGAGAGAGTTACTGAACTTTCATTTTGGAATTTATGTCTAACCACCAGTGGACTGACCGGTGAACGAAGCCATTGGACAGTTTAGAGGTAGAATGGGACTGACAATTAGGTGTAAGGGTTACATAGCGGACCAAAGCTCTCAGTCGAGTCGAAGAAGACGAGAACATATCTAGAAAACATTCATGGCAGAAGAGCGTAGAAGGCGCCCTGGATTAAGAAGAGCTACCGGTACTATATTGGCCCAGTCATTTGGAAAAGCCAGTGCTACGATAGTGATAGATAGAACGACGTCAGGCAGCTGGGAGGCAGCGAGCGACCTGAGTCGTATACAAATCAAATTCACATCACTTCACTTCACATCACTTCACATCACTTCACTTCACATCATCAAGGGCTTAACCACTTCACAATGTAATAGATTCAACTCCTCTTCTTTCTTCCTATTTTCAGCAAAATTTCACTTCACAATGTCTCTCACAGTCACTTTGTCTAACCCTAGACTCTCCGACACCTAGCTGCCTGAAGAAGTCCATCCCCCATTGCGAGAACCACCAAAGTCTCTTAGAGAGCGACCACTTTTGCTACCTTATCCAGTAGCCCTAACATGCCATACAATGTTAATTTAGCACCGTGGTTAAAAATGTAATACCGTACCTAGCTAAAATGGAACAATGGAATGAATTGTATAGGGGAATTGTCGGTAACGTACGGCTAGAGAAGCCATCAGATAATAAAAAAAATATTCCTGGGCCGCTTGTCAATCAGTAAGAAGATATAGATAGCCCTACAACAGAAATAAAATGAAAGTAATTGGTAATGCGCGCTAAAGTGGTGAAACTCGGACAATGCATGAAAGCTTGAGTATTCAAATAGATGCGGTCGAGATATGGCGCTATGGGAACAAATGATGGAGTGCGATAGGGTGATGCTATATGGTGATGTCAGTAAAGAGTAGAATACTTGGGTCGGCTATTAATCGATCGATGAAGAGAGCGGGATGTACGAAATGGCGGAGGCCAGAGGGGACAGTTGAAATTGCTTTCCAGAAGACGAACAGACAGAGGCACTAAATGAAGATGGTACGCCATGCTAGGGTTGCAGGCCTTCTGCGCTCTTCTGTCTAGCGTACTATAGGTGAACCGTTCTTTGCTTGCGCTCAGCTGCGAACATCAGTTTGCTATGTAACTCTTGCACTTGGCTGCCTTTTTCCAATAATCCACTCCAAATTTCCCGTCATATTCAAAACTAAAATTAAACGAGCACTTGAAGAACTAATAGGTTAACTGTCATTCATTGTGCGAAGCAATCAACTGAAAAACAGGCTAGAAGAGTTCCCAAGCCCCTTAAGAAGAACACCTTGCCTGACATACATCGCAGACTGTACACAACAGCAACCGACCAACTAAATCAGTACTGACGCTATCGAATCATATCATCAAGAGACAGTAACTCTGGGAGCATTAGATACAACAAATCGAGAATGGCAGCGCGGCTTTTAAAGCTGTTACAACCTGAGGACGGCATGTACTGCAGATGAGAAGCAGAATTATGCACATGCTTTGATGCACACAACTTGCATTGTGTAGGGCGCGCTGTAGGACCTGCCAGAATTCCAAAGTTTCCTACCAGTGTGGATATTTTGAGGTCCCTTTCACCTACAAATGCGACCTTCATGCAACCTTTGGGTAAGGTTTGCACGCCGATTGCCTATTGGCATGCAGTGGCCTGAGAAAGAAAACCCAATTATCCCGTTCGCTCAAGGGAAAGGCACTGCTCTACTACTAAACATTCATATGCGGCGTCTATAATGTCAGTAACTACAATAAGTAAGTACCCACAGCCCACAGGTGACAAGTGACAATCAAGCCGCAAATCGAATTTATCCAGCGATTAAGAAAGCAGTATATAGTGATCTCTACCATTAAATTTAAATAGAGGCGTGCTGTGTCAATTACAACTATAACAATATTAGAAACTTAACTCAATTGACATTAAAAGAAGTGAAAATTGGTACCGTACAATCTTGCAACTATTGTTTCAGGTTATAGGCTAACTATCTATTATTTAGGTGCAATATACAATAGAGTGAAGTAATTTGCCAATAGATTTATATTATTTTCCGCTATACTTTTTTAGCGGTCGTTTAGAGTGTTAATGTACACTATAACTTTGTAACCGCGCGGCGGCTTAGAGAGCAATTTCCTGACGTGACGACTTTACAATTTTGAGATGTGACAGAGAGACAGAAAACTGCGCCATGTGATTAGAGTAGGCTAAACCTATGTAGTGCCTATCTTCATCATTCAATTTAAAAAGGGAGCATGCTGTGTCAATTACAACTATAACAGTTTCAAAAACTGAACACAATTGAAACGTTAAAAAAAAAAAAATGAAAACTGATACCTGTACAGTACAACCATTGTTTCAGGCTAACTATCTATGAAGGTGCAATATACAATAGTGCAGAAATTAGCCTAAAAGATCATATCTGTCAACCTATGCTTTTTTTAGCTTTACTTTAGTGTTATTGAATACATATATTATATACGATATTTATCAGAAATGAAAAAAAAGTTAAGGTTCCTTGTCACGACTATTTTATGGGTAGGTAAATTGTCTGTTTAGTTTAATTTTTGAATATTTACTTTTTTCAGATAAAACTTTTATATTTTATATGCTGTATAATTTATTATGGGCAAATTGTAAGAGTCGGCCGAAAGGCCAGAAGTTGGCCCATATGGAAAATTAATACAATTTTCTCTCTTTCGACATATTTTGCCCATGCATGCTATTATTTCCAACTTTTTGTCTGTGCCCATATATTTACTGTAAATTATTAATTTTATTATTAATATTACCTTGTCTGTGTAAAAATAACGTTATTGATGGCATCCGGAAAGACTGTAAACTTAAAAATAAAATAATTAGCCCCCATAGCGGATGGGGGCGCGCCTTTGTCTTACCGTGGGAAGGTTTTCGAGCCCTTGCCACCATTTCCAGTCACCGTGCTCGGTCAGCAAACGGAGCTCCGTGCGTCTCATCCGGCGGTAACGGTAACGGGGTGGGGGGACGGAGGCTGGGGCGGGGGTGATGGAGGTGGCGGCGAGGGCGGCGGCGAGGACGAAGGCGTTGGCGATGGGAACCGGGGCGGCGGCGATGTTGGCGGCGACGGCCAAGAGAAAAGGGACGACGGCAGTGAGTATTCGGAGAATGACCCCTCCTCCGGCTCACTGCTGTCTTCCTCCGGCTCACTGCTGTCCTCCTCCGGCTCACTGCTGTCCTCCTCCGGCTCACTGCTGTCCTTCTCCTCACAGGACTCGTCATGGTCCGATCTGAAATCCCAGCAAAATTCATTAGAATGCAAAATTCTCCATAATCTGTTTTTGCTTTCCAATTTATACGTAGCATAAGGAAAGCTTTGTGATGGTCGAAATTAACAATTCCAAGATTTCAACGGATTTACACGTTTTAAGGTCCCAGCAACTGATCATGGCGACAATAATACCGGTATTTATTTAATCCCCCGGTATGAAAAATTCAAACAAGATAATTTTACAATGGAAAGTGCTATTCAAAATTTGTTTGTTTACAGTGTTAATATCAGGGGATTAAATAAATATCATAATCGCCATGATCAGGCTGCAGGAACCCAAAGAAGTGGTTTTTCGAAATGTCTATCTGTCTGTTCCGGGCAAACTACTCGGTCGATTTTGATGAAATTTAGCATGTGTGTTCACAAAAATTATACCTCGTGAGTTTTTTGTTATTTTGGGCTAACTTGATTTTGTTTTTGTTTTTCTCAAAAAACTCTAAAAAAAACTCCTAAAAGAATTATTTCTCTTATTTCTTTTAAATTCACATAGCCTATATTGTCGGTTGCCCCTTGATAGTTTGCTTCTGGGGGTAAAAAATATAAATAAGTCAATTTTCATGAAAAATGAAATGAAAAAAAAATTATTTTTCTGTGGAACCTTACTGTCGATGATTTCTACCTTTAGGTATATTTTAGCTGTTAAACAGAGTAAAAACACCGAACAGGTTGATTTCCCAGGATTGTTATATATACACAGAGGTTACCTCACCAACGGTGACGTCGGACGGACCCCCCCCCCCCCCCCCGCGGGATCCGAAATTTAACCGTAGGGAAATTATTTACTATGAAATAACGCATTATCTCCATCTGCTATTTGACAAATTCGAAGGCATGATCGAGTAAACTCGGACCCGTTCTTAGATCATAGATCATATTTCCTCTACTGTACTAGACCACGCGGGAGATACACGCTTTGCATGCTGCCGGAAATTTATTGAATGAACGTGCATGACGCTATGATGAAACCATAATACGATATATGCTATATATTATATATATATATATTGTAACGTTGCTGATGGGTGACTTACCCTGGCTCCTCCCAATTGATAGGGATGGCGTGGGGCCGCTGGAGACACAACCTGTGGAAAACAATTTATGTCGAGTGTCGAAACATGATATTCGGGTTGATAGCTCAGTTGCTGTATACAGTAGGCCTATTGCACGTGCCCCAAAATTTGTACAACTAAGCTACCTAAAAATTATTAAAAAATGGGCCGACCCTATGTTTGATGCTGAGGGTTACCGTATAATAGGGAGGTAGCAACGGGTAGGGGTAGTTTCCAGGAGGGGATAAGAAACCATAAACTATGCCTATGTAAAATTTAAAAATATAACAATTATTGGTAGCTATCTATTCCCTTACTTACTTAATTCATACGAACATTAATATTACTATAATAGCCATTGCCATGCAAGGCCGTGGGCAGGAATTTTCGGAGGGGGTTTTCATTAGGTGCCCATTCCACATACGTACAACGTCAACGAAAAATTGAAAAATGACGTCAAAATGACGTAAATTGACGTGGTAGCAGAATTTTTAGTATGTCTTTAATGTCTGCTAAAACGTCATTTTTCAATTTTTCGTTGACGATTGAAGTATATGGAATACCCCCCTAAGCAAATATTCTTTAGGAATGTGCTGTAGTTTTAGAAGAATAATAGCAACCAACAGAGCATATTTTGCGAACCTGCGATTACTCAAGTCAGGACTATATCCAGAGCCACCATGTTCAGGATATATAAAACCCTCATCAGACCTATTGCAACATACGGACACTGGATTCTTATACTGTCAATGACACAAACCAACTATACGAGTATCGGAAATAAAGATAATAAGGAGGATCCATGGACCCCTAAGCAAAGACGGAGGGTATAAGAAACAACGCCGAAATAGACGCAATGTTCAACGGAGATTTAGAATTATACAGACATTTTAAAATTACACTGAAAAACAGGGCTCGGGGATTCAATATTTTGGAAAAAAAAGGTCCAAAATCGAGGGGGTAGGCTAAGTTTGAAAAATATGTAATCTTATGAAAGCATACAAAAAACATTTAAATGTTACATTTAGTTTAAATTATATTATATTATCCACATATTAAATCAAAAGTACATATTTTTAGACCGAACAGGGGGATGGATGTCCACAATGATTGCAGCCGTCACGGGGGGGGGGGGGGTAATTATTTGTTCTCCAAGAGGGAACAATGTACTGGGAGCCTATACCGGTTACAGTTAAGGTTGAGTGCTGGAGTGGCAGAAAATATTTACTTTCCTGTTTGCAAGGAACAAGAGCTACAAATCTTACAAGCTGCCGAATATTTTTCGAATACATATGCATGTTGCTGATTTCTGGTCAATACACAATTATTATTATTATTCTGCAGAATAATATCCCGCATAATAATAATGTAAATTCTAGTGTTTTTGTAATATATGCTCCTTGTCCAGGGAATACTGGACAAGGAAAAGAAAAAAATATTATTATTATTGCTATGACGACTAAACTTTTGCATTCCTGAGGGGAGACTATGTTTCCACGCTTAGTCGTATTCAAAAAATTTAATGAATGTATCTGATTAGCCTCTTCAGCCGCCCAATACCAAGTAACGTTATACTGTGGTATAGTATGGTATAGCATTGAGTATTGTTGTGTAAGCGTTACTGTATTTACCGTTAAGAGTGTGTATGAACTGAAAGTAGGAGAGAGGAGGTGATATGTAGAGGTACCTTGCATGGTACGCGGGATTTAGAGAGAGAACCTTCAAAGAGTTAACAATACAGTACAATAATCGAAGTTACGTGATTTATTATTACGGACCTTACTTCAATTACTTTAATTATGTTACTTCATGGCGACCGTGACATCTCGGGTCTGTAAATAATTATAACAATCAATTACCAATCATTTACAAAATGGGCACCACCAACAATAAACAAGAAGAAGTGATCCTGGCCCAAAACGGACAAAATACGGCGACTGTACCCATTACGCAATTTGA
This sequence comes from Psococerastis gibbosa, assembly GCA_963971405.1. NCBI lineage: Eukaryota > Metazoa > Arthropoda > Insecta > Psocodea > Psocidae > Psococerastis > Psococerastis gibbosa. The sequence goes on from OZ020487.1 coordinate 31,306,400, forward strand.
ACATTTTGGGCTCTCCATGGCGGGTGGGGTCATAATAGCGGTACTCCTCATCTGTTGTTGTACGTGCGTTCATTTGACGAAAAAGCAGGCGAAGAGATTTATCGAGAAGCAAGTAGCGGTATCCACTCGTCCCAACCGTATCATCTCTAACATCGTCTAAGATAAGATAAGTTTTTTTTAATGACTGTATAATTTATGTTTCAAAAGGGTTTTATGTTGTTTAATTATGTTACTTCATGCACCATGTTACTGTATGCACCATACACTACTATATAGTAGGTTAATTAATTGGGTTCTATGGGTTGTGTGGAGACTGCTCAACAGTGCGTAGAAGAATTGAAAAAACTCTTGAGCAATGCTAAAAAGTGTGTCAACCGACCGTATGAGCGGGAAACGATTCGCGCTAAGCGATTGGAAGTAAATAGGCTTACTGCCATTTTAAATGACTTGTCGGCAGAAGGTCTTTCTGTTTCTGAAGAGGGTAAGTGTCTGGAGCTTATTGAAGAGTTTAAAACTAATCGTACGGAACTTTTACTCCTTTTAAATCAATTTGGGAAGCCTGAAATACCAAATACACAAAACCCTCCTGTGACCACAGCCACCAGTTCAGCGTCGACCATGGCAACTTTCAAATTCGAGACGGCACTCAAATTGCCATGCCTCACAGCGGACGGGGACTCTACTGCTCTCAGGGATTTCCTGGACATTGCTGAATCTTATCATGACTGTTTGGACGCTGCGGGCAAGACTGCTTTGGTTCGTTTTTTAGCCCTTAATAAGGTTCAAGGCAAAGTAAAAACTCGATTAGGAGAAATTTCCTCTATCAGCACTTTTGACGATTTAAGAACGGCATTAACTGCGCGGTGCGGGCTAACCGAAACCTTTGAGAGTCTGACGGGAAGATTGGCTACCCTTACGCAAGGGAAACGTACTCTCAGTTGCTTTTGTGAGGAACTTGATCTAATGGCCTCAAAATTAGCGACAATTGCCATAAAAAACCGTAATATTACGGAGGCTGGAGCGAAAGCAGCTATTTTACAAAATTACAAGGACCAGGCATTAGTCTCTTTTCGCAGGGGTGTCCACTCAGAATTAAAATTAGTGGTTGAGGCTGCTAGGCCTACAACGTTGGAAGATGCATTGGCGATTTCCACATCTGCCATGGCTAGTGGTACACCTAGTGCCCAAGTCTTTTCGTACCACCCCCGTGGTAAATTCAGGGGTCGTGGTAATTCTAATTTTGGCGCATTTTCTCCCCGAGATTATTTCGGCCAGAATAACCATCGCGGGAATAGGTCTGGATATACAGATCAAGTTGAATATCGTGGTGAGAGGAAAAGTTATAAGGGTAATGACCACGGCTATTCCGACAAAGTGTCACAACAGCCACGAGCCCACCAATCTCGAGGTCGAGGCGGTTACCGTGGAAATCGTGGGCTTCGTGGAAATGGCTCTTATCCCCCGAGGGGAAATCTCGGCCATCAGTATGTTGTACAGCCAGACGCTGTTTCTAAGCAACAGACAAAGTTTCGAGACTCTTCTTTGGAAGAAGACACAGAAACTCCAAAAAACTATTAGATCAGGTAAAACACATATATTTATCGGACGCAGATGCCTTAACATCTCCTGTCTTTATAAATGTATGGGATGAACAGTATACTAATTACCTCCCCATGATAGATACTGGAGCAAGCATTTCGACTTGGTCAGAAGATAGGCTACCACAGTCATATCGAATTAATACTGAAGAGACGTTTATAATAAAAGGTATTGGAGGTGTTATTAAGGTTCTAGGCTCTGTCGTTTTTTCCCTGTATAGAAATAAGTATTGCCCCCCAATTTTGCATAAATTTTATGTTTTACCCTCCCATTGTAAAATAGGTGTTGATGGTATAGTAGGTACTGATTTTTTAAGAAAATATCGTACTAGCATTTCATTTTGTGATAACAGGCTAACGCTGAAATTGCGAAACCGTGAGGTTTGGGTACCGTTAGTGAACGGTGTTATTGCCGAAACACACACGGTAGAGCCGAATTGTGCTAAGCTCTGCTAAGTGCGTTATCCTCTACCTTGTAAAGATTGCATTTACGTGCCTACTGGGGAAGTGAAACCTGGAGTTTTCACGTTTGGTTGTATAACAAAGCCCAAAAATGGTTTCATGTACTGTTATGTGGCAAATACAACAAATGCCAAACAAACGTTTCGTGCCTCGCAGTTAGAAGTTCAATCAATCAACTCGACGTTGACAAAATCAGGTCACATGAGGGCACAAACAGCACGGCAGCTGACTCATACAAGTCGCATAAACAGGCTTGATTCAGAACTACAATTAGGCCACTTATCAGGCGATTCTAGGAAAAGAATAACACAGTTGTGTCATAAATACGCCGATATATTCCATTTAGAGGGAGACATATTGACCACCACTAATCTTTGTAAACCTAAGCTGTACATAAAAGAAGGAGCTGCGCCTATTTTCTGTAGGCCATACCGCACTCCACACTGTCAAAAAAGTGAAGTGAAAAGACAGATTCAAGAGATGGTTGACCAAAATATTGCTCAACCAAGCATAAGCCCTTATAATTCACCATTTTTGTTACTTAAGAAGAAGGATGGCTCTTTTCGAAATATTATTGATTTCCGTAAAGTAAATGAGTCCTTAGCGGACGATAGGTTTCCCCTCCCCAACATTGTTGATATTTTGGATAGGCTAGGGAAAGCCCGAATCTTCTCTTGCCTAGATTTAAAAAATGGCTACTCTCAATGTGAGTTACGTGAGGAAAGCCGGCATATTACTGCTTTTAGTACTGATGAAGGCCACTGGGAGTTGACTCGCCTTCCTCAGGGGTTGAAAACCTCACCCTCCATCTTTTCTCGACTTATGTCACTAGCAATAGCAGGGATGGAAGGGGTGTATTATTATCTAGATGATATAATATGTTTTGGGGAGGATGAAGAGGCTCATAATGCTGTTTTGGAAAAACTATTTGAGCGATTACGTAAGGTACGATTGTCCCTTAATCCTAAGAAATGCACATTTCAAAAGGATAAACTTGAGTTTTTGGGCCATGAGATAAGTAAAGATGGACTCAGACCATCTTTGGCCAAAATACAAGTGGTTTTGAACTACCCTAAACCGAAAAATGCTGATGAAGTATTACGCTTTGTGTCGTTTTGTAATTATTACAGACGGTTTGTACATAATTTTGCGAAAATTGTTAAACCCTTAAATGACTTGTTAAAGAAGAATGTGGCGTTTGTATGGAATGCACAGTGTCAGGGTTCATATGAACAACTAAAACTCGCTCTTACCTCTGAGCCAGTTTTGGAGTTTCCAGATTTTACAAAGCCATTTATTTTACAGACTGATTTTAGTGGCGTTTCGTTAGGCGCCATTTTAATGAATAATAATGGTCACCCAGTTGCTTATGCTAGCAGAGGGTTGAAACCTGCGGAGTCTCGGTACCCCGCCATACATGGAGAATTGTTATGTATAGTATGGGCCACAAAATTTTTCCGACCATACCTGGCTGGAAATCGTTTTATAGTTAGATGTGATCATCAGCCCTTGAAATATTTATTTTCGTTTCCTACGGATTCTAGTCGATTGACTAAATACCGTCTTGCGTTACAAGAATACGATTTTACTGTTGAATATGTTAAAGGTTCAAAAAATGCAGCGGCAGATGCACTTAGCCGTATTAAGCATGATACTATGGGGTCAATTTCCTCTGAGAGCTTAAAAAATTCGTGGGTTGGTGCTATTACGCGCCAACAGTCCAAGTTAGCTACAGATGGCCATGCCACCACTGTGGGTAAGCCTGTTTTGTTACCTAGGCCTGATCAGCCTGACGTTTCAGAACTTTTGCGTAAACCTGCAGATTTACCTGAGCTTCGCTTTTTCACCGGTGAGAAAACGTTGCCATGTAGGTGTCAAACTGCACATACTGAGCTACAAGGTCCACGTTCAAATGACTATTGTGTCTATTTTTGCCCTAAAGATAAGGTAATAGGAATAAGATTACGGAAAGAGAAAAATTCTAAGCTATGTAATGATGACATTGAGCACGTTAGCATAGGCTTACGAAATGTTTGTGTTAAACATGATATAAATTGTGCAGTTATACTAAAAAATGAATTACGATTGATAAATGAAAAAATAACCCTGGCCAAGGAGATAATAGGAAAAATCGTAACTGCAGTGAATTCACAAGTATTGAAAAAGGGAAGAAATAAGGCAATTAAACTGAGGATTAATATTATTGCCAATGGTTTAAAACGAATAGAGAGCGCGGAGCATCAAAAAATTTTGTTATGGGAAGCTCATTGCCTACCTACGGGAGGTCATATCGGAATAAGTCGAATGTATAATACAATGAAGTTAAAGTATAGTTGGCCAACTTTATACCAGGATATTAAGGCCTTTGTTACGGCCTGTGACATTTGCAAAAAATGTAAATACTCCCCTCTCCCTAAATCCCCTCTAGTAGTTACTACTACTGCTTCGAAGAGTTTTGAAAAAATATTTCTGGACCTATACGGCCCAATGCAGGAGACGTCCCTCGGCAACCGTTATTTATTTACTGTACAATGTGAACTTTCAAAATACTCCGAAGCTTTTCCCATCCCCGATAAAAAGGCAGACACAATCGCAAAGGTGTTGGTTGAGGAAATTTTTCTACGTTACGGCATTTGTAGGAAATTAGCCTCAGATATGGGCACAGAATTTTGTAATAGCGTTTTGTCAGCAGTGTGCAAACTGTTACAAATAGATAAACTAAATAGTACAGCGTATCACCATGAAAGCCTTGGAGCATTAGAAAACTCCCACAAGCCGTTGGGTGCCTTCTTGAGAAGTTACTTGCCATGTTCGGGGTATGAATGGGATGTGTTAGCTAGATTTTTTACTTTTTCTTATAATAGTACTGTACATAGTAGTTTGGGGTACAGTCCCTATGAGTTAGTCTTTGGGCATTTACCTACAACACCTTCTGTGTTACAATACGAAGGAGAGATCGATCCGGTATACAATATAGACTCTTACGTCGAAAACCTTAGATACAAGTTACAAATTGCACAAGAGCATGCTCGAAAAACTTTGTTAGGCACGAAAATCACTCGTTGCGCAAAAGTAAATTCCACTCGAGAGTTTCGGAAATGTTTTCCGGGTGATTTAGTGTTTTTGAAAAAAGAAGGAGGAAGTAAATTAGACAATATTTTTGATGGTCCTTATTTAGTGTTGGACGTTGATAATTTAAAAAATAATGTAACATTAGAAATAAACAAGAAAAATATTGTAGTAGGCTACATAAGAATAGAATTAAAATTTAACATTATCGTATTGTTACATATACTATTTGATATTTACAATTCTTATTAACATGATTGTAATTTGGGGTTTAACGTTTTATTGGGATTTAGCTGTTTATAGTTAACTTTACTATGAATTTTTGGGTTTTATTGTATGAAAAAAAAAAAAAAAAAAAAAAAAAAGGGGGAGATGTGGTATAGTATGGTATAGCATTGAGTATTGTTGTGTAAGCGTTACTGTATTTACCGTTAAGAGTGTGTATGAACTGAAAGTAGGAGAGAGGAGGTGATATGTAGAGGTACCTTGCATGGTACGCGGGATTTAGAGAGAGAACCTTCAAAGAGTTAACAATACAGTACAATAATCGAAGTTACGTGATTTATTATTACGGACCTTACTTCAATTACTTTAATTATGTTACTTCAATACTTGTGTCAAGTTACGGCCAGTGGCGGATACAGAGGGGGTTCAGGGCGTCATGACCCCCCTTAACGCCAAAAGGACGATGAAAAACAGTAACTAACATTTAAAAAAATATTAATAATAACAGGTTTTGCCAACGTTTTGTCAATAAAAGAAAACAACGAAGAGTCGACTTTGTTTTGTTGGCCGAAATAGACTCAAAATAAAATCTTCCTTCCATAACTAAATTTAATTTTGTATCGCTTACAATTAATCAATTAATAATTATTATCATTTGTTACATTCTGGTTAAATGATTTGGATGTGTAACTTAAGGAAGTAAAGAAATTTTTCAAACCTGCAGCTGTATCAATTTTTTAATAGTTTTTGTCTAGTGTCTGTAGGAAGAAGGTAAGGACCTAAACCGAAATAAGTGAATATGGAAAAAAACTGGGCTTGGCGGGATTCGAACCCACGATCTACGCCTGACCGTGGTCCAGCGGATAAGACGACGCCCCGGTTAGGCGTAGATCGTGGGTTCGAATCCCGCCAAGCTCGGATTTTTTTTCCATATCCTCCAATTTCGGTTATAACAAGGAGGTTACCTCTTCAACCAAAGTTAATTTAATGTCAGTGTTATTTATACCATATAATACTACAATGTAAGGACCTATACAGCTACATGTGGTCACATCAAAGAGCACTAGAGACACTACTATGGGCAAATTCAACCGTGACCCCCCCCCCCCCCTTAAAATCTCTGTATCCGCCTCTGGTGACGGCAGGTCTTCTACCGCATGGTGAGTAGACTTACAAAAGTACCAAAACGCTATCTCTATGCCATCGAAGGTATCGTCCCTGGCCTTTCCGCTGATGAGGTATTTGTGCGCCCGGTGTCAATGGGGGCAATGCTGCCCCTCGTTTACGTGGCCACAGAAGTTTCATAAATTTTTTTAAATTAATAAAGGGGTCAGTCTGGAACCTAGACCTACAGGGTCATAGTCATGAATGAATACAGAGGGGGCAGCCCCCCCTCCAAATTTGGTAAATCTCAAGTCAATTTATTACTGCCAGAAACTAGGCTACATATGTTTTTCCTATCTTGACCCACCACTACTCTGGCCTCCCCCCTCCCCAAATGGGCTGGATCCGTCCCTGATCATAGTTGAGCTCACTCCAGTGCCCCAAAATGTTACTCTAAGCCTACCAAAAAGATTTCAGCATTAATTGAGACACCATGTTGGGTGCTGAGGAGTTAGGGATTCGTGGGAATTTATTTTTCACATTGATGATTGGTAAATTGTAAGTTACATGTAAAATCTATTTCTAAACACTTACCGCTTTGGTGTCGACCCCATCTCCGCCGCATCAGGTGCCGGCCTCTTGCAGGGTGGGGTGACATTCAGCGCCTCTGGTGCCACGCTTTCCGGTGTACTCCGACTGAAACAACAAATACTGATACATAGGAAATTTCATTACACTGTCACATTTGGTGATGAAATGCCCACATAGGACAACCCGTTGACATACCTTTTAGTGATGGGTTCCCCGATGTTGATTTTCTGATTTGCCTGAATTTGATACATGATCACATAGTCTACAGTATGTATCGGCCTCATCATGTGTCAAACGGTAGACGTATTTCTTCTAGTACGGTACTTATGTTATTTTTTCAGCCCTGCGATGAATATTTCCTTGAAACTCCTTTACACAAAAACAGGCATTGGTGTGTGAGCAAACTCTAATAGAGAGGTCCGATTGGGCCTCAATTCAACGAAGGATAAAAAGTACCCTATGGCTTAGCCAAGTACAGGATACGAGTCAGCTCTGCATTCGTAACATATTCTCTTGAGACATAACCAAGTGGGCACTTTTTCGTGCTTACGCCGAATTATGAGCCCATAGAACTTTCTGTTCAAAAGTCAGTTTATATTGTATTAGACCACGCTGGATCTATACAAATCTTACATGTCGACTGTCGTAAGATTAATGACTAATTAATTTGCCCGACGCTATAACGAAACCATTATAGGTATTGTGGCATTGCTGAGCGGTGACAAATTCGTGGCAGCAGAAAATTTTATATTACAGTTTGGATTTTTATTTTAACATGGATGATTGGTGGAATGTACAAATTCTTTTGAATTGCTGCGGAGTGACTTACCCTGATGACTTTTCGTCGCCCCCCTCATAAGCGCAGCAGAACCTGCGGAAAAGATTACTTTTAAATTATGTCCTCAGTTGATAATTTAATTGTTTTCTACAGTGTTGCAATCCTCTGAAGCCTAACAATTTTCCTCCAGTGACACCAAACAATTATTCCAAATCTGTTATTCAAATGTTGGATGCTTAGGGATGAGGGATTCGTGGCGACTCAAAATAAATAGTCCTTTCGATTATAATTTTCAGGTTGGTGATGGGTAAACTGTAAATTCTAGCATAATTCGAAACTCTTGCCTTTTTTGGTTCGACCCCATACACCCACGTCATCTGGTAACGCATGACGCAAGCCTATTGCCTAGGGCCTATTATATTTTTATAGCTCTACAATAAAAATTCTTCGCGATACTCGAAGAGCATACAAGTAGCCAGGGAGGGGGCTTTGGGGGCTAAAGCCCCCCCCCCAAATTTTAAGATTATTTATTTTATTTTTCTCGCTCGATCCAGTGTATCGTAATTCAACACTAAAACTGTGTGTTTATGCATGTAAACCCGCCGTTTTACTGGAGATATTCCATAGCCCACGACCCCCTGGTAGTTAACCCCCCCCCCCCCCCCGAAGTAAAATTCTGGCTACGTGCTTGTCGAAGAAGGTTCGATTGGCCGCTAATTAAATGAAAGATAAAAGGTTTTCTATGTAGTATATCGTCTTGAGGCGATACAAGGGCCCACGTCAGGTGTGCACTTTTTCCTGCTAGGTGGTTGATAGATTCGTGGCGGCACAAAACTAGTCATTTGGATTTTAATGTTCACGTTGATGTTTGGAAAAATGTACATGTAAAGTCTACTTCTAATCACTTGCCTCTTAGGGCTCGACCCCATCCCATCCTGGGAAGTTGATGCTGGCCTCTTCCGGGAGGGAGGGGTCACCTCATCATCCTCGCGATCTTCGTCTTCCGCTGGCGCTTCCCCCTCCTCTTCTTCCTCCTCCTCTTCCTCCTCCTCTTCTTCCTCCTCTTCGGCCTCGGGGATCGGCTTGGTCCGCCTGAGGAACTTTCTCCTGCTCCTGAAAAGACAAAAACTGATAGTTGGTAGGCCATTACATTGTCAGATTTGGTGTGAATTGGCCACGTCCCCTTCAACTTTACATTTTTTTTTTCAGTTATTAGTTTGGTCTTGATTTTTTTTTCAGTTATTAGTTTGGTCTTGATATTTAGGACCGTGAGCCGTGGACAAGACCCCAAAAACTCCATCAATACCTGATCATGGCAGAATGATGTGTACAAGGATTTGCTCAACCGACACCTATTTAAAAAGTGTGGGGGGTAAAAGGGGATGATTTGTACCATTTGGTAGTCATAACAGTGGGGCAAGTGAATCGGGCATCAGCAGTGTATTTATAACATTATACGACTATTTTTATATGGTTGATAATTTTGGGCTCCCATGATTTTCTCAATCCCGTACCAAACCATTAAGCGGGGCCTCCTCGAAATGGTCATACCTATCAACATACCCGATCAATTCAGTGATAAGTTACTAATTTATAATAAAACATAAACAAATCCTAATTTAGAGCCTAAAATCTAGGGGATGTGATTTTGGACTTAATTACCGTACTAAAAATGCCTATTTTTTCAATTCTTTCTTTCCTTCCATCTCTATTGGAATAAACCGGTTTGCTGTGTCTCATAGGCGGGTCTAGTATTTTGTTTAGGGGGTTGGGCAGGATAAGGGCGAACTCGTGTCATGTAATTCACTTTTCCCTTGAGAAATATGTGTAAAGCCTAGTACGCCAATGATGCAGACCAAAACGCATTCAAATTACACGAGACACCGAATATACCCGAAGAGGTTTCCCCAGTGGGCAGTTTTGTTCATAAAATATAGGCCCGAAACAGGGAATTTACGAATTTTGGTAGCCGTAAAATATGGATTTTACGATTTTACAGGCGATGGTTGTTATAGTGTAGCTGAAGAAGGGTCCAGAGATGCACCTCGAGTGAACAAAATAGGCCCGGAATAGGTTGGTCTTTACTCATTTTGAAATAGTGTAGTTTTACTGAACAAGACCTATGAAAATTACCTTAAACGGAGGAATTGGGGGCCTGCCACAGTACCGCGGCGGAAATTTTTAGAATATTTAAGCGCAAAACATTGGGATTCTGCCCGTTTTGTTAGCAGTAAAGTATATATTTTACAGACGAAGATGTAGCAGAATACAGAGGTACCCTGTGGGCCAGCCCGGATCAAATTAAAAGGAGAAAGTAGACCCATAATAATGGCGCTTTTCGCCTTCTTAAAATAGCAAAATTTTGCAGAGCAGGAGGTCATATCGAAAAAAGGCTTTAGCTTCGTTCATGAGGCATGATTTGAATAGTTATGCGCGAAAGAATGGAGTTTTACAATTTTGAGCAGGCCCCAACTTGTAGCATTTTGTGACACTTACATACGGCCAACATAGGGCACTGTAGGCTCCTTCAACCGCTGCAGTGCCCCGTGCAGAGGACGCCCCGTTGGCTCCATGGCTGAAACCTTTCCCCGTGGGGACGTCGATGGTAGCTCCTCGCTTAAACAAAAATTAAGGCTAATTAACACCGATGGTCTCCTATTTTTCTGCTCTCCAAAATTTCAAAAACAAATACGGCAGCTGAGCGAGAGAATACGAATACGTATAAAGTATAGGGCATCAAAAAAGTCTTTTTTACGAAATGTCGGTCTGACTGTTCGTCGATTTGTGGGAAAATACTTGGTGAACTCTGATGAAATTTTGCTAGTAGATAAGAAAAAAAAAATCATATATTGGGACCGTTTCACTTCATTTTGAGCTTACTCAATTTTCTGGGTATAAGATTAGGCCTACTTTCCAAAAACTCCAAAAAATTGTAGTGGTCTAGTTATTAATGTAAACTAAACCCAATGTGTCACTGATCATATGGTACGGGGAAAATAAATTTGAAACATACTCATTGTCCATGAAAGAGAACCGGTCCGAGTTTACTCGAACATGCTTTCCAATTTATCAACATTAGTAGATAGAGAAAATGAGTAATTTCATGGTAAATAATTTTCCTATGTTTAAATTTCGGTTATCTCAGAGGGGGGGGGGGGGGGGGTTGTCCACCAAACGTCACTGGAGCGGAGATAAATTCTAGACAGGTCAGACCAACATATTACCACACAGCAATAATGGCAGGGCACGCAATGCATTTGAGCGCGAATTATCCATCATTTTTCAAAAAATAATTATTTGCACAAAAGCAAATAGTTTTTTGGGAAAGCAACCTGTCCGGTTTCGTTACTCAATTTAACACCTAAAACATGCCAGTAGGTAGAAATCATCGATAGAAAGGTTTTGTAGAAAAATTATTTTTTAGTCATTTTTCATTAAAATTTAGTTATTTTTATTTTTTCACCCCCAGAAGCAAACTATCAAGGGGCAAGCGACCCCCCGCATTTTGTCAACATTAAAGACGACTACAATATACAGTGTTGCTCATAATAATAGGGACACTTCGAATTTTTCAATTTTTTTTTAAACCCATTGAGATACCACAATTATAGTCAGCAGTAGTTGACGGCTTGGTTATCTGAATATTTTGTGTGAGTTTGGTTAAAAAGTATCAAGAACTTAAAGCGTTCAAGAATTTTTTTTAAATTTTCGCTGGTCATAATAATAAGGACGCGAGTCTAGTTTTTGTTTTTATTTAAGCCAAAAACAATGAAAATTTAAAAATCTGCCCAAGGCCTCTTGCCACTTAAAATCTCAAGATATCTTGAGAAAATGGGCCGCATGAAACATTGCTCTGATGATGAAAGAAGAATTATCTGCGGCTTGCGGAAGAAAGGGTTTAGCATCAGAAAAATTGCTGATTTAGTCGATCGATCAAAAACAATGGTGGCCAACGCGTTAAAGGAACAAAATGCAGTCGAAAAAAGAGGTCGGCCTGGGAAGACATCCGATAATTTCCCCCAATTTCCCAAAATAAAAAAACTGCTTCATCAAAAAAATTCGAGGTATGATTTTTGTGAACCTACATGCTTAATTTCATCAAAATCGACCGAGTAGTTTGCCCGCAAATCGATGACAGACAGACAGACAGACAGACAGAACGACAGACAGACAGACAGAGCTACAGACAGACATTTCGTAAAAACCACTTTTTTGGGTTTTGGGACCTCAAACCGTGTAAATCCGTTGAAATCTCGGAATCAAAAATTTCGACCGTCACAAAGCTTTCCTTAGGCTATACTACGTATAAATTGGAAAGCAATAACTAAAAAATAATTTTTCAGTAGAAACTTTTCATCGATGATCTCGAACTTCAGGTATAGCCTATGTTTGAAGTGTTAAATAGAGTAGCCTAACAAAAAAATGCTCTTCGAATCAAATTTTTTGTTTTGAATAAAAATATTTTTTTGAAGGAATTATGAATATCGCAACTGATGCCCCAATACATATACATGCATATTATTACAGGGCATTGTATTATATTCGGACATGATAAACACACTTTGTTAATTTCAAAAACTAAAGTGTTAACTTTCTCACTAAACCATTCTTAGACCATGATTTTCATAATTATAATCAATTGAAATCGTACTAATATTCCATGTTTTGAGTCTAGGAAATTGGTCCCTTTTAATTTGTATTAACTCCATTATACGCATACAAAATGCATGTTGACAGATCTGGTCTAAATCTGGGATACGATCTAGTTTTGAACTATAAAGTTTGGTGTATAACCTATTTTGTGCAACTTACGTAGCCTCATCTTCTTCAGGAGGCAGTGGAACACTCCAGGCTTCCGGCGAGGGTGCGGCCACCCTTCTACGCGGCGCTCGCGGGGGTGCGACGACCCCCCTTGAGTATGGTGTATTGCGCCTGAAACAGCAACAAAATGATAACTGAGGATATTTTATAAAGAACACAAAAGCAAATGAGCATTATGCTCACTATAACAAAGAACTGGGGTTTTATTCGTATATATTCTATAAAAGAATAAGCTTTGAACAGAGTGCAGCGGGCCTGCATACGAGTACAATGTCAAACCCCAACGATGTCGTGCATAACATACGATATATATGGGGCTTATTGAATAGGTACCGGTATCAAAATAGAACCATATCACATTGCTGAACGATATTATGAAATCTAACAAATATAACTAGGAGAGGACGCCGAAGCTGGTTTTCGAGACACTTTCAACGACCCAAGGCGTCCCAGTAGGCCAAGACTAAGATGGCGATACCAAGTGGCACCCGTGACCGGAAGATAGCGGCGGAAGACCGTCAGAGGTGGTGTGGCTGAGTGGCTGTATCCAAAAGCCCCCCCCCCCCCCACGGGCTGGACGCGCCAACCTGTCAAGTAAGCCAATAAATATAACAGGCATAGTTTTTGCAAGAAGGAGTTAGTTGTTAGGTAGTCATTTAAGTAAATCTCACATAAAAAGTTATAGCTAGATCTGTTAAAGTGTTAAATTTGTAGTTAAACAAGGCATAAAATTTTACATTTCACTATATTTTTTAACTTGACACAATTTATATATTTTAAACTGCATGCATTCTATTATACTAGGCCTAGTATTTAGAATATTGTAAAAATTTCCAACCTAAAACGGGCCTAGCCCATAGGGAAGTGACAAAAACTGTAAAAATTGTATCTTGGGAAATATATTTTGATTGATTGATTGATAGGTAAGTCCGACACTGCTTCTTACCGTTTAAGCATAGTTTTTTCCTAAAATAATATATCCTAATGTAAATTACTGTACATTTACATCTTCCTCATCTTTACCAATTTGGGACGCGATTTGGTTCCCGGAATATGCATATTTAGCAAGATTAGAGTTGACTACTTCCACTTCCTCATTACAAAAATAATAATTTGTAGCTTACCTTGTTCGCCCGAGGGTAACCCCACTCCCCATTACCCTCCGGGCCTCTTTTTGCAAAATAATTAGTTCACTTTTCATAATGAAAATGTAAATAATGAAGTTTAAAATTTTGTTTTTCTTCAAATGTTTCACTTTATTTCGAACAAACAACCCGGGCAAAGTGGAGTTGTTACTTGGCTCATGGCTGATATTTCCATTCTCAATGGTAATCTTTGGCGTAGAAAGGGGGCCTGGGGAGTGCGTTAGCCCGCAGGGGCATCCGTAGCCCCCCCCCCCCCCCCCAAGGATTTCTGGGGGCAAAGACGTTGTGAAAGCTAAAGAAATACTATCCACAATAACGAAAGGGAAATTCTTGGTAGGTCTTTGCTTATTTTTCATGAAAGACGTCATGAAAAAAGTCAACATATACTGTATATGGATCAAGTAAGCCTACCTTCACAAAAAAAAAAAATATTACCCAAAATGAATAATACCCAATAACGGTATTTCAGGCCTATTTTATCAAATTATTTTCTGCACCCCCTCAGGGGTGATGGTATCTTCGTCGGTAAAATCTAAACTGCTTGCAAAATGTGCAGAACTTCACTATTTTGAGTCTATTTATCATTTTTTTCCTCTGAGCCCCTTCCTCCAGGGTATGACACGTGTATTAGTACTTATACTTGGAAGTTTCATAGGCTCCAATTTTAGGCGAAATTCCCCCCCTCCCTCCGGGCAAGCTTTCTACCATCCACCAGTTTCTACAGGTTCACACAAAATCTAACACTCGAAAAACAATTTATCAGTAAACATCGGTCCCAAAACCAACAGACAAATAATATTAATAATAATAATAGCTTTAGGGGAGTCGTTCGAGTAAACTCGGACCGGTTCTTTTACTTGTATTGCTTGTACTCATTCCCACCTTTACTTTTAAAGGGGGCCAGCACTGGACTATCCCTTTGGGCCTAAATGTAGTTGTGTGATTTAATAATAAATTTTGATTTTTTGATTTTTGATTCTTCGAATAACAACATAGCCTGCGTATATTTACAATATACTATCCTAAAAAATTTAAACATTCTTAGTGGTGTTCTTATAAGTCAAAATAAAATAAATTACCGGTAATATAGATCAAGAATTAATTTTAGTTTACATTAATTTCTGAAGTGACAACGTCTAATCAATCGATGAACGCTGGCTGGAACATTGGGCGCATGCACGAAAAAGTGATACACACCGATTACACGCGCATTGCCCGTTCCGCCAGCCGCATCTTTGTAAATGTGGTTTTCATTGATTATTACAACAACATTTTTTTTTTTCCAATGGCTGATAAACCTGACGAGTCTATGGACCAATTAAATTATAGATTTAATTTCACTCCTTATTAGAGGATAATGTTAATTCAATAAAAATGATTCAATTTTATTATTCATAAGAGTATGCAGTCATTTTATCAATGTTTTGATATGACGTTGTCGCGTTGAACTATCGTCCGTAAACCGACTTTACAGACAACCATTTTTTTTAAACTCTGAATTAGGATAAGCCTGATAAAGAACCAGTAGAATCCGGGCTGATAGGCCGTGGTTGAAATGAATTTGTTGCTGCTGAGCCTCCGGGATACAATCTTAGAAGTCTACGCAATTCAACTGAAGATGTCGACCGCAGATGTTGTCGAAACTTTTGGAAGTTCGCTTCATTTCGACCACGGCCGATCAGCCCGGATTCTATACTGGTCAAATGTTTCACTTTATTTAGAACAAACAACCCGGGCAAAGTGGAGTTGTTACTTGGCTCATGGCTGATATTTCCATTCTCAATGGTAATCATTGGCGTAGAAAGGGGGCCTGGGGAGTGCGTTAGCCCGCAGGGGCATCCGTAGCCCCCTCCCCCCCCCCCTCCAAGGATTTCTGGGGACAAAGACGTTGTGAAAGCTAAAGAAATACTATCCACAATAACGAAAGGGAAATTCTTGGTAGGTCTTTGCTTATTTTTCATGAAAGACGTCATGAAAAAAGTCAACATATACTGTATATGGATCAAGTAAGCCTACCTTCACAAAAAAAAAAAATATTACCCAAAATGAATAATACCCAATAACGGTATTTCAGGCCTATTTTATCAAATTATTTTCTGCACCCCCTCAGGGGTGATGGTATCTTCGTCGGTAAAATCTAAACTGCTTGCAAAATGTGCAGAACTTCACTATTTTGAGTCTATTTATCATTTTTTTCCTCTGAGCCCCTTCCTCCAGGGTATGACACGTGTATTAGTACTTATACTTGGAAGTTTCATAGGCTCCAATTTTAGGCGAAATTCCCCCACTCCCTCCGGGCAAGCTTTCTACCATCCACCAGTTTCTACAGGTTCACACAAAATCTAACACTCGAAAAACAATTTATCAGTAAACATCGGTCCCAAAACCAACAGACAAATAATAATAATAATAATAATAATAATAGCTTTAGGGGAGTCTCGCTGCTACCATTCAAATCATCATTTTTAAGGAATTCAATGTCCTGACACTGCCCTTGCTATATGCAAAACAACTTCTACTTTTCTGATTTAATTGAGTGATTTCGTCCATCATAACATTAATACCAGACTAGTTACAGGACGCAACCTATATAAACTTTGAAACCGAATACGGAACACTTTATGCAATCGCTTATGTATAAGTCTATTCCGCTGTACAATTCCCTACCGGACAACGCAAAGGACTCAGTCAGCATAACAAGTTTCAAGACACATATAAACCAGCTAATTTCTTCCAACCCCAATAACATCACGTCCTTACTTGGCGGCAGCTAATGAAAATTAGGATACTGTAAATTTTATTAGTCTACATTAATTCAGTTATCTGCCTGCACAATAATTCTCTATTTACGTTTAATTTTTGCTTTCCAATTTATACGTAGTATAAGGAAAGCTTTGTGACGGTCGAAATTTTCGAGATTTCAACGGATTTACACGTTTTGAGTTTTGGTTTTTACGAAATGTCTGTCTTTGCATCGAATTCCGGGCCAACTACTCGTCGGTGGATTTCGATGAAATTTTTCATGTAGGTTTACAAAAATCATACTTCGGGACCATTTTTATTTATTTAGGGCTAACTCAATTTGGGGAGGTTTTATTTTCAAAAAACTCCAAAAAAACTCCAAAGAAAAATTATTTCTCAAAAACGGCTCCAACGATTTCTTTTAAATTCACATATGTTTGTAGCCGTTGTTAATGTTGACAAAATGCGGGGGGTCGCTTGCCCCTTTATAGTTTGCTTCTGGGAGTAAAAAAATAAAAATAACTAAATATTAATTAAAAATTACTAAAAAATACTTTTTCTGCGAAACTGTGAATTTACCTCACCTCTAGTGACGTCAGGTGGGCAACCCCCCCGAGATATCGGAAATTTAACATAGGAAAATTATTAACCATGAAATTCCTCATTTTCTCTATCTACTAATTTTGATAAATTGGAAAGCATGTTCGAGTAAACTCGGACCGGTTCTTTTTACTTGTATTACTTGTACTAATTCTCACCTTTACTTTTAAAGGGGGCCAGCACTGGACTTTCCCTTTGGGCCCCCCTTCCATTTTTAATATTGTAAATGTAGTTGTTTGATTTAATAATAAATTTTGATTTTTTAATTTTTGATTCTTTGAATAATAACATAGCCTCCGTATATTTACAATATATTATCCTAAAAAAATTAAACATTCTAAGTGGTGTTCTTTAAAGTCAAAATAAAATAAAGTACCGGTAATATAGATCTAGAATTAACTTTAGTTTACATTAATTTCTGAAGTGACAACGTCTAATCAATCGATGAACGCTGACTGGAACATTGGGTGCATGCACGAAAAAGCGTTACACCGATGCGTTACACCGATTACACGCGCATTGCCCGTTCCGCCAGCCGCATCTTTGTAAATGTGGTTTTCATTGATTATTACAACAACAATTTTTATTTTTATCTTGTTTCCAATGGCTGATGAACCTGACGAGTCTATGGACCAATTAAATTATAGATTTAATTTCACTCCTTCTTACAGGATAATGATAATTCAATAAAAATGATTCAATTTTATTATTCATAAGAGTATGCAGTCATTTTATCAATGTTTTGTTATGACGTTGTCGCGTTGAACTATCGTCCGTAAACCGACTTTACAGACAACCATTTTTTTTAAACTCTGAATTAGGATAAGCCTGATAAAGAACCAGTAGAATCCGGGCTGATAGGCCGTGGTTGAAATGAATTTGTTGCTGCTGAGCCTCCGGGATACAATCTTAGAAGTCTACGCAATTCAACTGAAGATGTCAACCGCAGATGTTGTCGAAACTTTTGGAAGTTCGCTTCGTTTCGACCACGGCCGATCAGCCCGGATTCTATACTGGTTCTTCATTCGACTCCGGCAGTGAAAGCCTTTGCTGTTACATGTAAGTTAAGCCTACCAGATTTATTTTTCAAAAAACCGGGAGGTTTCAGTATTGCACATACAGTATATACTGTGTTGTGGTAAATACTTACTATTTATATTATTGTGCATGGATAACCCAAGTCTCAATTCAGATTGAAACTATAACTTGTGTCCACTAACTAGCCATACAGTACGTTATAAGGCAGGAGAAAAATATTATATAAAATATAGTTCCAACTTCCTTGTGCTATAGCATGGGTAAATAAAATTGTTATGGCCTGCATGGTATGAATCAATATTCATGAATGCATACATATACATTTTTTAAAAGGGTGAATGTATAGTTACAAGAGAGTTGAAATAATGGTCTAATAAACATAATAATTATAATTATGTTATATCCCCCCCCCCCCACTATCCATACAATAATTAGTAATGTCTGCGACAAGGGTAGTGCCTATATTGGCACAACCCCAAATCCGCCCCTGGCTATAAGCCAGGTCTATGAAATTTTCGGAATGACACAATTTTCGTAATAAGTCAATTGGACAGTAGACATTCTAGGGCTACAATAGTAATAATAATAATAATAATAAGTGTAATTGTCTTTTTCTGGTCAATACACAATTATTAATATTATTATTATTATTATTATTATTAATATACCTAAATTGTATACTGTACATTGCACTTAGTATCTAAATTTTAAATACTACGCATAGGCCAATGCACGATACACAATCAAGACCTCACTCATATATTCACGCACATAGGGTTTAAAATTATTATCATGCATCATTATTAAAGAAGCACAGTACAGTTACAGGTTAAATCTACAGTTTTCACATTGGATAATACATCCTACTGTAAAGTTGCATATTTCTTATCTTTTCTAGTTTGGGACCCGATTTGGTTACAAAAATAACAGGACTTAACAGCATTGAAATGACCCAATGTACAACTTCCTCGTTACAAAAATAATAATTGTTAGGCTACCTTGTGCGGCCGAGACGATTTGTGGACCATCCACAACTCATGCCCGCCCCCTCCTGCAGCTTCTCCAGCTCAGATCTGCGAACCATTACTTTATAATAATTTAATTTAATTTTAATAAAATTATATCGTTTGCTAGGCCTACAACAAAATATTTGAATATAATTCTGGTTATGAAGGAAAAGCATTTGTTTATTTTGTTTAGAAAAAACACGGCGTGGCAATTGAAGTGTTTCCGCAGTTAGCTGTGTTAGGGAGATTCATCTGATACAATACTTATTGCGACGGCGACCATGTTCGACTTCCGGGAAAATTTCTTCACAATTTTTCATTTCACGACCGCAAAAGGCAGAAAAAAAAAGTATTATAATTGCAACTTCCGCGTTGATAGCATGAGTATAAATACGATTATTATATGGCCTGGTACATGAATCAATATTGATGAATGCATACAAGTACTTATTAATTTTTAAGTGATACACATTTGTAAAAGGGTAAATTTATGAAATATTCTACTTTTTGAATGAAAAACATCTTGTCTGACCGAAATCCTGTAAGTTGTAATGGTATGGCCAATAAGGATTAGCCGATATAAGAAAGGACTCCACAACAAGAAACGCCTATTATTACCTTGTACTGAAGGTTCCATTAAACAATTAATATTTATTCCCAGCCTTCTCTTTATGGCGTATGTTAATTTCTGCGTAAGAATACTTTATTTTGTATAGAGCCCTATACTGCTGTTGATAGGGTTAAGCTGTCACACCCACCGATGAAGATGAAGATTTTAGCGGAATCCATGTGTTAAAAAAGGATCTTAGATAAAACTAGTAGGCTGATATAATATCATTCCTCTGACTCCATTCACAGCCATTACGAGGGTAGGCCGTGGTAATCGTGACATGTGGGGTTCATGGACACACCCTGGGTATAGACTTACAGAACTGTGGAGTATCGCCCCCAAAGGCCATGGCATTTTAAACATTGCGCTTCTTGATTTATGAGCAGTGTCTGATTTACCAATTATTATTGGCAACCGAGGCATATTCCTAGCATATATACTCGCCAGCGTACACAAACGATTTTTGTGTGCATATTGCGTTAAATAATAATAATAATTATCAGATATTTAATTTGATCATAAACATTTGTTTAAATAAAACATAGTGGTTTTATTAGTGATCACCCCCGCCCCCTCAACTGTACACACAATAATTCAAGGGCTACCTAAATTGTATAAAGTACACTGCACCTAGTATCAAAATTGTGTATACTATACCAAAAAAAGAAACCCTAATCCGACCCTGGCTATGAGACTCGGAATGGGCCAATTTTCCCAATAAAGTCAGTTAGACAGTAGACACTCTACTGTACTATCCACATAGGCAATGAACGATACACAATCAAGACCTCACTCATGTTATTTTCACGCACATGGGTTTAATAAATTATCATGCATCATTATTAAAGAAGCACAGTACAGTTACAGTTTAAATATTTAGTTTTGTCTTTGAATAATGCATTCTACTGTATTAAGTTGCATATTTCTTATTTTTTCCAGTTTGGGACGCGATTTTGTTACAAGAATAACCGGACTTAACAGCATTAAAATGGCTCAATGGACAACTTTCACGTTAAAAAAATACTAATTTGTAGCCTACCTTGTGCGGCCGAGCCGTCTGGGGCCTCCGCAACTCTTTCCAACCCCCTCCAGCAGCTTTTCAACCTCTGATTTACGTCTTGTGGACATCGCTTTGCGTGAAAATAATTTTCATAATATTACTGTTATGATGCATTTGTTTGCTTTGTTTAGAAAAACCACGGCGGGCCAAGTGAAGTGTTTCCGCTATTGGCTATTTTAGCGAGATTCTTCTGACACAATACTTATTGCGACGGCGACCAATGTTGGACTTACGGAAATATCTTCACAGCTTTTCATTTCGTGACTCCCTGAGCGGTTGAGCTGAAACCCACCCCCAGTTTAAGATGTAATGTACGGTATGTACATATCAATTTTAGGAAAAACTCAAACCTCCGTAGATATTATCTGATTTTGATGAAACTTGGCGCAAACATTGATCATAGAAATGTCTTGATCAAGTTAATTCGCCAGCAAGATCCGCTATTTTGTTCCAAGATGGCGGCCGATTAAAAGCTTACATAATTGATATCTTAGTTTATGTTGGTTGCAGAAAAATGAAATGAAATCTAACTGAATGCCCCTATTACTATCTCTGATAGTAATCAACACGTTTTATGACAAATCAACAATTTCATGATGGCATCAAGTCAAAGTGAAAATAATTTATAAAAGTTCATAGTCGTCAAGGTTCGAAATTAGGCGCGCAATTAAGATGGTTTTGTGTTGATGTTGTGATCGGAAGAATATTGATTATTTTTAAATTTTAATTACCGGTACCGGTACATATAGGCTTACTTATAGCGTAGAGGAAGGACGGGGTCGGCGCGTTTGCTATGGTATAGTATGGAGTAGTGTTTACTGTTAAGAGTGCGTGTAGGCTATGAACTGTAAGGGAGGAAGGGATATGTAGAGGGCATAGGGATGCAGAACATTAAATTATCTTCAATAATTTATATTATTTACTGTTTGATATAGGTACTTTCCGTTCAAAGTTAAATCAATTCTATACAATGATGAGAGGCGTCAAAGGTATTGGCCAAAATATACGCCATTATGTAGCCTACACATAATGAGTATTGGACGGACATCTAAATAGCACCCAACAACAGTCATCAGTCAAACCGAAAAAACATATGTCATGTGGATTAAATTAGATAGTAATAAATTAACTTCCAAGATATTTACACAATTTTGCGGGAGGGAGGGGGGCATCAACCCCCTTCCCCTCCCCGTATCCGTCCAACAAGGGGGATTGTTCTGTAGGAAAACAGCCAGTAGATCCTCTTCTTCTCATCGAAAGAGGTCTCCCTCAATTAATGCTTACAGATACAAGACATTCCATAAATTGGTGGCCACCATCAAGCATGACATGTCATGTCTTCCATCCACCGAGGGAGCCGCAAAACAACTTTTATAAAAGTTCAGCTGTGACTGGGAAATAATAACCTGCCTCTTCAGACGTATATAGGTGGAAGATAGAAAAGAACTGTCTGGCCCCACTACAAAATGACAAAATGAGCTAGGAGCTGCACCAGATGATGTCCTAAAAATGATTTTCTCCCGGTGCAAAAAATACTGTGCCACAGCCTCAAACGTACTTAATAGCCAACTCCCCACTATGTAAAATTTGCCAACCGGCAAACTAGGGTACTGTTAAAATAAGGTTTATTCTCTCGTGGACTCAGATGAAGAGAAGAAGAGGATCCACTAGCCGTTTTCCTACAGAACAAGGGGCATGGTCGGGCACTCGGATACGAGGGGGGGGGGGGGGGGTGATAGGGGGTTGCTGCCCTCCCCTCCCAAAATTGTGTAAATATATTGGAAATTAATTTATCTAATTTAATCTACACTACATATATATGTTTTTTCTGTTTGACGCACAGTACGTACAGTACGTTTCACAACTTCAAATGCGAAATACAATATGCAATAAAAATTTGAATTTGGTAGCTACTTGGGATGGGAATTTTCTTTTTTAATGAACAATGACTTCACCTTGGGATATGTACGTTAGTACAATCTCACATAGTATACATTTAATACAATAACACAATAATTAATAGTACAATTTATAATACACGAGTGGATGAAGGAAGTAATTTTAGTGGATCATTTATTATACATAAACGAAGGCTCCAACAGATTTTCTGCGTCATGGCAGCCTACTGTGATCAGTTGGCGGATAAATCGGCAACACATGGTGTTCAGAGTCAAAGAAGATAGCCTACAGTGCAGTATAATGTACTCGTATATAATTGCATTGAGAAGTGCAGTCTATAGCAGCAAAACCTTTAGCACTGTTCTCATAGCCTGGTCCAGTGCCTTCTCATCAGTCTAGGCTATACTGAGATTATGTCTGATTGTGGTTTACTTACACTTATGGGGCCTCCGATGAGAAGTAAACCATTGCCTATAACTGATCAAATGAGCCATACTACAGCAGTAACATGGATGAAAATTAGCAGTGATGTCGCATATCCATTTGTAGGTTTGTAAGCCGTCTACCACAGGCAATATCTGTGCAACGGTCCCCACAGGAGCCAGGCCTTGAAAGGTTCTCCGCTTCCCCTTATAGTCCAATGCAGGTGTCGCATGCGTTTGTGTGCTGATACGTCTCTTCCATGAATGGTTTCTATAAAAAGATTAAAAATTATGGCATTTAATAGTGTTTTGTAAATGCGAGATTGGGCATTTTATCGCGCCAATTACTTTTTTGGATTCGCCGGGACAGCTGGGGGCTCCCGGGGAGAAGGAGAACATCGTGGTTGTAAAAGCTGGGCAGTGGTTTGGCAAGGGTACGACTTCCCTTTTCAGAGCAGCACATAGAATACTGGACGGCACTGCGTTATAACAATGCATCGCAGTGCCCCTGGATGAGACCGGGCCTAAGCCACTTGCGTCCTTCCCACATAGGTCAAATATTTTTCCTCAAAAATTTGTAGGTGGATTAATGTTGGATGGCTTCATTACACTGAAATAGGAAGACGCTCATTCTGAGGATTTCCGTTCACAAAACTTACTGCCAATAATTATATATCCTACATACCGTTAGAAGAAAATATTCCATCTCCTAATGCTGAAATAACACAAGGTATCATTTTTTCCCCGCTTTCCCCGTTTTCAGCAATTTAGAATGTGTGCAAAATATTTCCAAATCTTCCGGCCTTCTAATTACAATGAGAAGTTTTGGTCCGATCCAAAGGGTTAAAAATCCATTGGACTTATCGAGAAGGTTCGTTATAGTAGAGAGCAGCTCTGAAACAGGCAAAACATCAATTGGTAAAGGGTATTTCATTAGTATCTTACGAGAATGTTGAATTAAAGTAATCATTTTAACACATAATTACAAAAAGTACAGTATGTAAAAAAGTAAACAATATAACCCGTTTAGCCTGAGGTTTTACGTCCCTCTGGGTACAACTTTCCGTAACTCAGGTAGCTGTGTAAGCCCATGGACTAAGTCCTCTTCTTTCTTGTCTGGGCATCATAGCATGGTTCTTCAACAAATGTCCTAAACACTTGCCAACTTATTATAGACTTGCCAGTGAGCGCCATACAAACTGGGCAAATAATCTCCACGGCCATACCGCTTAGCCATATGTCTTCTCACCAGTCTATGCTATCAATGCGAGCTGCAGCGCGCGACCAAGTTCCATATACACCCCCGACGAGCTGCCCAGCAAGTATATGACGGGGCATCTCAGCGCGCCAACAATATTTTTGGATTCCCCGGGAGACCTGTGGGCTCCCGGCAGAAGGAGAACTTCCAGGTTGCAAAACCTGGGGCAGTGATTTGGCAAGGGGACGACTACCCTTTTCAGAGCATCATATTTAATCCTTGACGGAACCGCATTATAACAATGCATCGCTGTGTCTCTAGATGAGACCGGCCTTATGTCTCTTGCGTCTTTCCGATATAATTAAAGGCCTATCATTTTTCCTCAATAATTTGTAGTTGGATTTAGGTTGCAAGAAGCATAGTTCATGATCATGGATGGCTTCATTACATTGAAATAGAAAGATGCTCATTCTGAGGATTTCCGTTCACAAAATTTACTTACTTCACTTTTTCGTGCTCAAGCGCGTCCAAAACTGGGCGAAATTCATAGCCGCCGCATTGGCCCCCCACAAAATTTACTGCCAATAATTATATAGCCTACATACCGTTAAAAGAAAATATTCCATTCCTCATGCTGGAGTAAGAAAGGATATCTATAGTTCTCGCCCTTGTTCAGCAATTTAGGATGTGGGCAAAATATATCCAAATCTTCCGGCCTTCTGATTACAATGGACGTTTTGGTCCGATCCAAAGGGGTGAAAATCCATTGGACATATCGAGAAGAATTGTTATTATAGACAGATGCTCTGAAACAGACAAAACACAAAACATCTATTGTAATAGGGTATTTCATTAGTATCCTACGTGAATGTTGAAACAATGCAATCACTGACATGTAATTACAAAATTTCTATAGCTCGAGTAGCTGTCTAAGCCCATGGCCTAAGTCCTCTTCTTTCTTCGCCATTGTTTGGGTGTCATATCATGGTCCTTCTACAAACGTCTCAAAAGCTTGCCAACAAATTTCAGACTTGCGTGGAACGCCAAACTAACTGAGCGATTAGTTTCCACGGTAATACTAACTAGCCCTATGTCTTCTCATCAATCAAGGCTATACTCAGATTATCTCTTATTGCTGTTTTACTTACTTATGGGGACTCCGATGAGAAGTAGATCATTGCATATAACTGGTAAAATGAGCCATAATACAGCAAAAGCATGAATGAAAATCATTTTGTAGGTTGGTAAGTCTTGCAATCATGCAATGTGAAGTGTTCGCACATGGTACATAAGGTTCATCGGATTCTCCATATCGTCCAAAGCATGTGACGCATCCGTTTGCCTCCATTCCATGAATGGTTTCTATAAAAATATGAAAATTTATGGAATATAGCCTAATAGAGTTTTGTACATTAGAGATCGGGAATTTCAGCGCGCCAACAATATTTTTGGATTCCCCGGGACAATTGTGGGCTTCCGGCAGAAGGAGAACATCCTGATTGTAAAAGCTGGGGCAGTGATTTGGCAAGGGCACGACTACCCTTTCCTGAGCAGCATATTGAATAAAAAATAAAAATATCGTGTAGCCTAAGGTTATACGTCCGTCTGTGTACAACTTTCTTTTGCTCAAGTAGCTGTCTAAGCCCATGGCCTAAGTCCTCTTATTTCTTCGCCATTGTTTGGGTATCATATCATGGTCCTTCTACAACCGTCTCAAAAGCATGCCAAATAATTTCCGACTTGCGATTGAACGCCAAACTAACTGAGCCATTAGTATCCACGGTAATACTAACTAGCCCTATGTCCTCTCATCAATCTAGGCTATACTCAGATTATCTCTTATTGCTGTTTATACTTACTTATGGGGCCTCCGGTAAGAAGTAAGCCATTGCCTACAACTTGTAAAATATGGCATACTACAGCAGTAACATGGATGAAAATCAGCAGTGATGTTGCAAATCCATTTGTAGGTTGGTAAGCAGTCTACTACAGGCAATATCTTGTACGGAGGGTCCCACTGGTGCCAGGGTTGAAAGCCCTCTGGTACATAAAGTTCATCGCTTCCTCCGTGTTGTCCAATGCTGGTGTCGCATCCGTTTTTGGGCTGATACGTCTCATCCATGAATGGTTTCTATAAAAATATATAAATTATGGAATATATAAGAGTTTTCTACATGAGAGATGGGGCATTTCGGAGCGCCAATAATATTTTTGGATTTCCCGGGACACCTGGAGGCTCCCGGCAAAAGGAGAACATCCTGGTTGTAAAACCTGGGGCAGTGATTTGGCAAGGGGACGACTACCCTTTTCAGAGCAGCCTATTGAATCTTTGACGGAACCGCATTACAATAATGCATCGCCGTGGAAGAGACCAGCCATATGTCTCTTGCGTCGTTCCAATATATAGGCCTATCATTTTTCCTCAGCAATTTGAAAGTGGATTAAGGTTGCAAAAAACATAGTTCATTATCAAGGATAAATTCATTACATTGATGTAGAAAGACGCTCATTCTGAGGATTTCCG
Organism: Psococerastis gibbosa; assembly: GCA_963971405.1. NCBI lineage: Eukaryota > Metazoa > Arthropoda > Insecta > Psocodea > Psocidae > Psococerastis > Psococerastis gibbosa. Next base: position 31,333,293 of record OZ020487.1, read on the forward strand.
TTCCCAAAATTTACTGCCAATAAGTATATAGCCTACATACCGTTAAAAGAAAATATTCCAGGTGAACGCCAAACTAACTGAGCGATTAGTTTCCACGGCAATACAAACTAGCCCTATGCCTTCTCATCAATCTAGGCTATATTCAGATTATCTCTTATTGCTGTTTATACTTACATATATGGGGACTCTGATGAGAAGTAGACCATTGCCTATAACTGGTAAAATGAGCCATACAACAGCAGTAACATGGATGAAAATCAGTTTGTAGGTTGGTAAGTCTTGCCATCATGCAATGTAAAGTGTTCGCACTTGGTAAATAAGGTTCATCGGATTCTCCATATCGTCCAATGGATGTGTCGCATCCGTTTGCCTCTCTTCCATGAACGGTTACTATAAAAATATGAAAAATAATGGAATATAGCCTAATAGAGTTTTGTACATGAGAGATGGGGAATTTCTGCGCGCCAATAATATGTTTGGATTCCCCGGGACACCTGTGGGCATCCGGCCGAAGGAGAACATCTTGGCTGTAAAACCTGGGGCAGTGATTTGGCAAGGGCACGACTTCCTTTTTCAAAGCAGCATATTGAATTCTTGACAGAACAGCATGATAATAATGCATCGCTGTGTCTGTTGATGAGGCCGGCCTTATTTCTCTTGCGTCCTTCCGGTATAATTATAGGCCTATCATGTTTCATCAACAATTTGTAGGTGGATTAAGGTTGTATGAAATATGGTTCATGATCAAGGATGGCTTCATTACATTGAAATAGAAAGACGCTCATTCTGAGGATTTCCGCTCACAAAATTTACTGCCAATAATTATATAGCCTACATACCGTTAAAAGAGAACAATCCATCACCTAATAATGCTGGAGTAACAATGGATATCGATAGTTCTCGCCCTTGATCAGCAATTTAGAATGTGTGCAAAAAATTTCCAAATCTTCCGGCCTTCTGATACAATGGACGTTTTGGTTTGATCCAAAGGGTTGAAAATCCATTGGACATATCGAGAAGGTTTGTTATTATCGGGAGAAGCTCTGAAACAGACAAAACATCAATTGTAATAGGACATTTACTACAGCAGTAACATGGATGAAAATCAGTTTGTAGGTTGGTAAGTCTTGCAATCATGCAATGTAAAGTGTTCGCACTTGGCACATATGGTTCATCGGATTCTGCATATCGTCCAATGGATGTGTCGCATCCGCTTGCCTCACTTCCATGAACGGTTTCTATAAAAATATGAAAAATTATGGAATATAATAGAGTTTTGTACATGGGAGATGGGGAATTTCTGCACGCCAATAATATGTTTGGATTTCCCGGGACACCTGGAGGCTCCCGGCAAAAGGAGAACATCCTGGTTGTAAAACCTGGGGCAGTGATTTGGCAAGGGGACGACTACCCTTTTCAGAGCAGCCTATTGAATCTTTGACGGAACCGCATTACAATAATGCATCGCCGTGGAAGAGACCAGCCTTATGTCTCTTGCGTCGTTCCAATATATAGGCCTATCATTTTTCCTCAGCAATTTGAAAGTGGATTAAGGTTGCAAGAAACATAGTTCATTATCAAGGATAAATTCATTACATTGATGTAGAAAGACGCTCATTCTGAGGATTTCCGTTCCCAAAATTTACTGCAAATAATTATATAGCCTACATACCGTTAAAAGAAAATATTCCATCTCTTAATGCTGGAGTAACAAAGGATATCAATAGTTGTCGCCCTTGTTCAGCAACTTAATATGTGTACACAATATTTCCAAATCTTCCGGCCTTCTGATTACAATGGACGTTTTGGTTTGATCCAAAGGGTTGAAAATCCATTGGACATATCGAGAAGGTTTGTTATTATCGAGAGAAGCTCTGAAACAGACAAGACAGTAGGTGGATTAAGGTTGTAAGAAATATGGTTCATGATCAAGGATGGCATCATTACATAGAAATAGAAAGACGCTCATTCTGAGGATTTCCGTTCACAAAATTTACTGCCAATAATTATATGGCCTACATACCGTTAAAAGAGAACAATTCATTTCCTAATGCTGGAGTAACAATGGATATCGATAGTTCTCGCCCTTGATCAGCAATTTAGAATGTGTGCAAAACATTTCCAAATCTTCCGGCCCTCTGATTACAATGGACGTTAGGTTTCATTCATAGGGTTGAAAATCCTTTGGACATATCGAGAAGGTTTGTTATTACCGGGAGAAGCTCTGAAACAGACAAAACATCAATTATCATAGGGTATTTCATTAGTATCTTACGAGAATGTTGAAATAATGTAATCACGAACATGTAATTACAAATGCCACCGTATGAAAAAAATTAAACATTTGCAACACGTTTCGCCTCATCGTGTAGCCTAAGGTTATAATTCCCTCTGCGTACAACATACTTTTGCTCGAGTAGCTGTCTAAGCCCATTGCCTAAGTCCTCTTCTTTCTTCGCCATTGTTTCGGTGTCTTATCATGGTCCTTCAACAACCGTCTCAAAAGCATGCCAACTAATTTCCGACTTGCGAGTGAACGCCAAACTAACTGAGCGATTTGTTTCCACGGTAATACCAACTAGCCCTATGTCTTCTCATCAATCTAGGCTAGACTCAGATTATCTCTTATTGCTGTTTACACTTACTTATGGGGCCTCCGGTGAGAAGTAAACCATTGCCTACAACTTGTTAAATATGGCATACTACAGCAGTAACATGGATGAAAATCAGTTTGTAGGTTGTTAAGTCTTGCAATCATGTAATGTAAAGTGTTCGCACTTGGTACATATGGTTCATCGGATTCTCCATATCGTCCAATGGATGTGTCGCATCCGTTACCCTCTCTTCCATGAACAGTTTCTATTCAAACTAGCCCTATGCCTTCTCATCAATCTAGGCTAATATTCAGATTATCTCTTATTGCTGTTTATACTTACATATATGGGGACTCTCATGAGAAGTAGACCATTGCCTATAACTGGTAAAATGAGCCATACAACAGCAGTAACATGGATGAAAATCAGTTTGTCGGTTGGTAAGTCTTGCCATCATGCAATGTAAAGTGTTCGCACTTGGTACATAAGGTTCATCGGATTCTCCATATCGTCCAATGGATGTGTCGCATCCGTATGCCTCTCTTCCATGAACGGTTACTATAAAAATATGAAAAATAATGGAATATAGCCTAATAGAGTTTTGTACATGAGAGATTGGGAATTTCAGCGCGCAAATAATATGTTTGGATTCCCCGGGACACCTGTGGGCATCCGGTCGAAGGAGAACATCCTGGATGTAAAACCTGGGGCAGTGATTTGGCAAGGGCACGACTTCCTTTTTCAAAGCAGCATATTGAATCCTCTTCTCTCTTCGCCATTCTTTCGGTGTCTTATCATGGTCCTTCAACAACCGTCTCAAAAACATGCCAACTAATTTCCTACTTGCGAGTGAACGCCAAACTAACTGAGCGATTAGTTTCCACGGTAATACTAACTAGCCCTATGTCTTCTCATCAATCTAGGCTATACTCAGATTATCTCTTATTGCTGTTTATACTTACTTATGGGGCCTCTGGTAAGAAGTAAACCATTGCCTACTACTTGTTAAATATGGCATACTACAGCAGTAACATGGATGAAAATCAGCAGTTATGTTGCAAATCCATTTGTAGGTTGGTAAGCCGTCTACTACAGGCAATATCTTGTACGGAGGGTCCCACTGGAGCCACGGTTGAAAGCCCTCTGGTACATAAAGTTCTTCGCTTCCTCCATGTTGTCCAATGCTGGTGTCGCATCCGTTTTAGTGCCGACACGTCTCTTCCATGAATGGTTTCTATAAATATATATAAATTATGGAATATATAAGAGTTTTCTCCCGGCAAAAGGAGAACATCCTGGTTGTAAAACCTGGGGCAGTGATTTGGCAAGGGGACGACTACCCTTTTTAGAGCAGCCTATTGAATCCATGACGGAACCGCATTATAATAATGCATCGCCGTGGAAGAGACCAGCCATATGTCTCTTGCGTCGTTCCAATATATAGGCCTATCATTTTTCCTCAGCAATTTGAAGGTGGATTAAGGTTGCAAGAAACATAGTTCATTATCAAGGATAAATTCATTACATTGATGTAGAATGACGCTCATTCTGAGGATTTCCGTTCCCAAAATTTTCTGCCACTAATTATATAGCCTACATACCGTTAAAAGAAAATATTCCATCTCTTAATGGTGGAGTAACAAAGGATATCAATAGTTGTCGCCCTTGTTCAGCAACTTAGGATGTGTACAAAATATTTCCAAATCTTCCGGCCTTCTGATTACAATGGACGTTTTGGTTTGATCCAAAGGGTTGAAAATCCATTGGACATATCGAGAAGGTTGGTTATTATCGAGAGAAGCTCTGAAACAGACAAAACATCCATTGGAATGGAATATTTCATTAGTATCTTACGAGAATGTTGAAATAATGTAATCACTGACATGTAATTACAAAATTTCTTTAGCTTGAGTAGCTCTCTAAGCCCATTGCCTAAGTCCTCTTCTTTCTTTGCCATGGTTTGGTTGTCAAATCATGGTCCTTCAACAACCGTCTCAAAAGCTTGCCAACTAATTTCCGACTTGCGAGTTAACGCCAAACTATCTGAGCGATTAGTTTCCACGGTAACACTAACTAGCCCTATGTCTTCTCATCAATCTAGGCTATACTCAGATTATCTCTTATTACTGTTTATACTTACTTATGGGGCCTCCGATGAGAAGTAGACCATTGCCTATAACTGGTAAAATGAGCCATACAACGGCAGTAACATGGATGAAAATCAGTTCGTAGGTTGGTAAGTCTTGCAATCATGCAATGTATAGTGTTCGCACTTGGTACATAAGGTTCATCGGATTCTCCATATCGTCCAATGGATGTGTCGCATCCGTTTGCCTCTCCTCCATGAACGGTTTCTATAAAAATATGAAAAATTATGGCATATAGCCTAATAGAGTTTTGTACATGAGAGATTGGGAATTTCTGCGCGCCAATAATATGTTTGGATTCTCCGGGACACCTGTGGGCTTCCGGCAGAAGGAGAACTTCCTGGTTGTAAAACCAGGGGCAGTGATTTGGCAAGGGCACGACTTCCCTATTCAGAGCAGCATATTGAATCCTTGACGGAACCGCATAATTATAATGCATAGCTGGGCTCTAGATGAGACCGGCCTAATGTCTCTTGCGTCCTTCCGATACATATGCCTTGCAGTTTTCCTCATCAATTGTTGGTCGATTAAGGTTGCAAGAGGCATAGTTCATGATCAAGGATGGCTTCATTACATTGAAATAGAAAGACGCTCATTCTGAGGATTTCCGTTCACAAAATTACTGCCAATAATTATATAACCTACATACCGTTAAAAGAAAATATTCCATCTCCAAATGCTGGAGTAACAAGGGATATCTATAGTTGTCGCCCTTGTTCAGCAATTTAGGATGTGTGCAAAATATGTCCTAATCTTCCGGCCTTCTGATTACAATGGTCGTTGTGGTCCGATCCAAAGGGTTGAAAATCCATTGGACACATCGAAAAGGTTTGTTATTATCGAGAGAAGCTCTGAAACAGACAAAACATCAATTGGAATGGGGAATTTCATTAGTATCTTTTGAGAATGTGGAAATGTAATGTAATGTAATGTTAACATTACAACATGTAATTACAAAAGCACAGTATGTAAAAATTTAACCCTTTCAGTCCCGAATTAGAATATAGAAGCCCGAAAAATTGGTTTTTGCTTAATTTACTCTAATTTCATGTTTCTTATAGATAATTTGATTTTTTTTTCCCGGTTTGATTGCTCAACATTGAAGATTCGGCATGTTCCTCTGGTAGAACATATGCAGAAGTACTCCATATCAGTACCGGATTAACCCCGTGGGGGCCGTGGGCACGATATATGTCAGTCGCCATTTTGAATACTTTTGTTTACCAAATACCAAAGCAAAAAACTCGGCGAAGTAGGGGAATGAAGAAAAATTTCATACTACAAAGGTCCCGCGGACACGTTAGCGCGACTGCCATGTCTGGCGCGCATTTGTTTACGGAGTTAGGGCTGTCCAAAGATATGATCCTCTAGTGACCCGTCAGGACTGAAAGGGTTTTAAACAATGTAACCCGTTTTGCCTCTTCGTGTAGCCTTAGTTATACGTCAATCTGCGGACACCTTTCTTTGGCTCGAGTAGCTGTGTAAGCCCATGGCCTAAGTCCTCTTCTTTCTTCGCCATTGTCTGGGTGTCATATCATGGTCCTTCGACAACCGTCTCAAAAGCTTGCCAACTAATTTCAGACTTGCGAGTGAACGCCAAACTAACTAAGCGATTAGTTTCCACGGTAACACTAACTAGCCCTATGTCTTCTATGGCTATACTCAGATTATCTCTAATTGTTGATAATACATACTTATGGGGCCTCCGGTGAGAAGTAGACCATTGCCTATATCTGGTAAAATGAGCCATACCCTACTACAGCAGGATGAAAGTCAGCAATGATGTCGCAAATCCATTTGTAGGTTGGTAAGCCGCCTACCACAGGCTATATCTTGTCCCCACTGGAGCCAGGGCATGAAAGGTTCATCGCTTCCTCCGTATTGTCCAATGCAGGTGTCGCATACGTTTGTGTGTCTCTTCCATGAATGGGATCTATAAAAATATTAAAAATTATGGAATTTAATAGAGTTCTGGATGTTAGAGATGGGGCATTTAAGAGCGCCAATAATATTTTTGGATTCCCGGGGACACCTGGGGGCTGCTGGCAGAAGAAGAACATCCGGGTTGTAAAACCTTTGGCAGTGGTTTGGCAAGAGCACGACTTCCCTTTTCAAAGCAGCATATTGAATACTGGACTGCACTGCATTATAACAATTGCATAATTGGTAGAGGCACACTGGAAATTGTGAAACGTACAGCCATTTTGCAAACAAGCTATAGACTTAATTGATATGGAGCTATAGCTTCAATTGGAAGGGGACAGGAAAACATTTCTGACTGCGGTTATACTTGAATCGGAGAAAGATTACTAGCAAGTAAGAGAGAAGTAAAATTTTAAATAGATTTATGCTGAAATCTTATTACTGACTACTGTGAGGCTCCATTGTAATATATATTGGTCAAATTGGAGTATACCAGAGCACTGCAGTCAACTTTTCGGTATGGATATAAGTAGGCTATGTTATTGTGCTTAGTTATTGCCATTGTTCTTGTGTCTTTATTATTAAATTTTGTCATCAAGAGTATGTAGGTACCCCCCACACACCATTAGGTTAAGGGGCATACAATATAATTATGTTGTTATGTCTAAAATTTTGTGAAAAACACGAATTATTATTATTATTAGCCTATTATAAAATAAATCTAATAGGCAGAAGGGAAAACCACTAGCGGAGCTTGGGAGCAGCAATACAAGTTAAGGACTTTCATTTTAAGCTGTGCAGTACGGTATACTGGGTAATTAAGTTTGATATACATACCATCAGATATCATACGATACCTACAGACAACAGAATATTGGCTACATCACTAGTAGTGAACTCGGTATCATTGAGAAAGGCAAGCAATATATTTTTTGGGCTTCATCAACTTACACCCAATGCGTTTTTAAGCGGAAAAATTTGGAAGCCAAAGCATGTATCAATCTGTTATCAATGAACGCAATAAATATACTGTATATAAACGTATGAAATCATTAAGTTGTGTAGAATAACACAATTGGAGAATTGGAGTGTAGGGAAACGTGAATACTGCTTACTCATATGCGTGCCTGATGTGCATTTTTACTTTTTAGACCATATTTGTGGCATATCCGCCAAGACTAAATTAAGGTGTAGTAATTAAGCCAGGTTTCCCCCGGGTATGAATGAACAACTCATAGCCCAAGCAGTCAATACCTACCACTTCTAACGGTGATGTATCACTCGAGAGGAGAGGGAAATTTTGGCAGGGGGTCATAGATGATAGGCTACCTTCAATACCCCAGTCCTGCCTATAAATCTAGTGTGTGAAATTTTGATTCAATACTAACCTTCACTATTGTCGTGAGTAGGTCTCTTATAGTTTGGAATGGCGTCGATGTATCAGTAGGCGAGCAAGCATCAGTAGGAGATTACAGCAATCCAGCAAACTGCCGTAGAAGACGTCACACACAGGTATAGTTAACAGTTAAACATGGGGGAGGAGGGCACCATCTTAGCAGTCAATATCGATTAAACAGGGGTTCTTCTTGCCACCACCATCTTGCCTTAAGATGAACACAGTGATCCAGCAAACTGCCACTGACGACGTAACACACAGGTATAGTTATATAGTATAGTATAGTTCTTGCCATCACCATCTTGCCTTCACTATACACCACACAGAGCACAGTCCAGCATACTGCCGTAGAAGACGTCACACACAGATATAGTTAACAGTTAAACATGGGGAAGGGGGGCACCATCTTAGCAGTCAATATCGATTAAACAGGGGTTCTTCTTGCCACCACCATCTTGCCTTAAGATGAACACAGTGATCCAGCAAACTGCCACTGACGACGTAACACACAGGTATAGTTAACAAGGTAACATTTCAAACATGGAGACGGAGGCACCATCCTAGCAGTCAATATCAATTAAACAGGGGTTGTTCCTGTCATCACTATCCTGTCAGCACAATACAACGCACGGGGGCTGCGCTTCAGTCCATCGTATACAGGCGTCTTACCGACCCCCGGCGTGCATTTATCAGTAGGCCACCATAAGCTGAACACAACGGTCCAACAAACTGCCGCTGACTACGTAACACACGGGTATAGTTAACAGGGTAACATTTCAAACATGGGGGAGGGGGGCACCATCTTAGCAGTCAATATCGAATAAACAGGGGTTGTTCCTGCCAACACTATCTTGTCAGCACAATACAAGGCACGGGGGCTGCGCTTCAGTCCATCGTATACAGGCGTCTTACCGACCCCCGGCGTGCATTTATCAGTAGGCCACCGTAAGGTGAACACAACAGTCCAACAACTGCCACTGACGACGTAACACACAGGTATAGATAACAGGGTAACATTTCAAACATGGGGAGGGGGGCACCATCTTAGCAGTCAATATCGATTAAACAGGGGTTGTTCTTGTCATCACCATCTTGCCTTCACTATACAGCGCACAGTGCGCAGAGCACAGTCCAGCAAATTGCCATAGAAGACGTCACACACAGGTATAGTTAACAGTTAAACACGGGGGAGGGGGGCACCATCTTAGCAGTCAATATCAATTAAACTGAGGTTACGTTCCTGCCATCACTATCTTGTCAGCACAATACACCGCACGGGGGCTGCGCTTCAGTCCATCGTACACAGGCGCCTTACCAACCCCCGGCGTGCACTTATCAGTAGGCCACCGTAAGGTGAACACAGCAGTCCAGCAATCTGCCGCTGACGACGTAACACACATGTAATGTTAACAGGTTAACATTTCAAACATGGGGGAGGGGGGTACCATCATAGCAGCCAATATCAATTATAAACAGGGGTTGTTCTTGCCATCACCATCTTGCCATCACTAGTATAGTTAACAGGGTATCATTTCAGCCATGGGGAAGGGGGGCACCGTCTTTGCAGTCAATATCAATTAAACAGGGGCTGTTCTTGCCATCACCATCTTGCCATCACTATACACCGCACAGTACACAGAGCACAGTCCAGCGAACTGTCGCAGAAGACGTGACACACAGGTATAGTTAACAACGTAGCATTTGAAACATGGGGGAGGGGGCACCGTGTTTGCAGTCAATATCAATTAAACTGGGGTTGTTCTTGCCATCACTATACACCGCACAGTGCACAGAGCACAGTCCAGCAAACTGCCTCACAAAACGTATGACACAGGTAGTCAACAGGGTAGCATGGTGACGGTTGCTATCCCCCGGCGTTCATATTTTACTCGTATCAATATGTTACCATAAGGAGAGCACAGCCCAGCACACTTCTGCAGACACAGTTACTGGCCAAGGTGGCATGGTGGCGGTTTAAAACATGGGGGGGGGGGGATAAAAACAAACCGCGTTTCCGAATGCCATAATAATAATAATTATAATAATTTTGATTTACATGATTTACAATTATAATAACAATAATAATCATAATGTCATAATTACGGGTATAAGCTGAGTTGAGTATTAATTATCGGCAATTTAAGTAGCAAGTAGGCAATTAGTTAGTGTTGATAATCCTTGGCAAAAATGCCATAAAATGTTGAAATTTGAGGGAAATGTTTGGAACACAATATTTGGTTTCATTACTTTGTTTGGACTGTCGCGTTAGTTTTGAAACTATAGGTATTACAGACCCTTATATACAGTATGTGCACAAACATGTCAAAACAGCGTATTTTTTCCATTAAAACAATTGGTCTCGCTAGATTTTTAACTAAGTGTGAGGAGCTTGACTGACAACTAGCTACTAAAAATCAGATTACAGACTCAAAACTGGAATTGCTTTAAAATTTGAAGAGATCTATACAGCCATTTTACCGGCATTTATTTTTATTCTGTACCCTATCGTTGCTTGGACTATACTGCTATATATATTTTGTACTTTGGCTATAAATGTACTCATTAATGGAATGAAAGGCTCTCTAAAATTGGTACCTCCCAAAATTGCCAAAGGAAATAAGTGGCAAATTTATATTCAATTATTGGTACATAAATTAGAAACACTAGTACAATTGCATACAACATGTACGGAACTCTTAGCGATTTTTGCTATTTATTTGTTAGTTTTGTGACAAAATGAATAAGGCGATTGTTGAACAGATAGAGTTACCGTAATTTGGTTCAAATATATGTGTTACTATAGATGCACATTCACAATGTTGGTAATAAATGGTTACACCTATAAGTTAAGTGTGTTAAGATAATGCATTTCAGGGTTGGTTAAACGGAGTTTAATTGTTAACACGACCTGCGATCGATTATTGAATAGAAAGTCTATTATGTTTTTTAACGCTCTACAACAATATGGCCAGCATTTATTCTTATTCTGTACATTTTTGTTGACTAGACTGTAATATAGCGCAAATTTTTACTTGTCTTATTAATGTACAATTTATGAATGAAATGAAAGGCCCCTGCCAAACGCCCCTCATAGTGGTACCCATCCAATCAATACAGCTCTCTAAAATTGGTACCTCCCAAAATTACCAAAGCAAATCAGTGGCAAATGTGTCGTAGACTATATTAAATATATTGGTATAGTAATTTGAGACACTAGTATGGTTAAATACAATATGTACAGAACTCTTAGAGATTTCTTGCAATTGGTTTTATGGCGATGAATAAGGGGATTGTTAAACAAATAGAGTTCAATCAGGACTTTGGTTCAATTACTTGCGTTACTGGGGCGAAAGCATGCGTATATTCATAATGATGGTATTAAATGGTTATATCCCTAGATGATAAGATAATGAATTTCAGGGTTGGTTATCAAAGGGAGTTAAAGTCTTATAACTGCGCTGTGGTCGATCGTTGAAAGGAATGACAGCGGCGTAGCCAATGAGGGGGGGGGGGGGGGGTCAGCGGGGTCGGTCCGGACCCCTTAAAATTTAGCAAAACAGAAAAATTTTCGGATATTTATTCCAAAAAAAATCCCCGGGGAGACCCCGGTCCCCCTGTTTCCAGTTTTGTTAATAATGTTATCGTCTGCAAAATCAAAATTTTTTTGCTGAAAAACTATTTCAGGCCTATTATTTTCAAAACCCTACCCCGGGGGAGACCCCCAGGCCCCCCTTGTTAGCTATAATATTCTTCATATATGTCAAATATGAGCATAACTGTTTTCAAAGTGCGTAAATTCCACTATTTTGGGCCTATTCTTTTTCAAAATAATTCCCTCAGCGGAGACCCCCCCGGGCCCCCCTTTCCTGCAGTAAGTCTACTATTCCTCGGCTGTAAAAGCTAAACGTTATTAGAATAGGTTATAAGACGTATATACATCAAAATGTGTAAAACTCCACAATTTCAGGCCAATTTTTTTCAAAAACCTGCCCCGGGGGAGACCCCCCTCCTTCAGTCCCCCGACCCTTCGGGTGGGGAAATTAAGATCATACCCCTACCTAAAAGATGCCTACGTCCATGAGGACGGGTGTTACTATTTTTCTACTATTTTACGAAAATACGGGGGGGAGGGGAAGCGCCAAATGAAACACCACCCCATTCGAAAACCTATCGTAATTTGTAAACGGGCAAACTTTATGTATTGATGTTGTATGAAAACTGGACCCCCCCAACAAAAAATGCCTGGCTACGCCACTGACCGCGATGTTTGTTCCACTCACGATGTGTGAAATAGTCTTTTAACTCGTTGACTTGATTAGGTGTCAGTATTATATTATATTATTGTCAATACTCTGAATGTAACCATTCGGACCTGGACGACTGTGTTAATGTTACGGTGAGCAGATTATCATGTACTGTAACTCTTTATGATTTTATAGCGTACAGTGACTGTATGTAGGTACAGTATATTTTTGTACTTAGTCTACTGTATATTGCACCTATGAGAAATGTTCATATATGCATAGCCTTTTTTATTAAATTATTGATAATATTGCCAATGCATCTCAGTTATGGGCCACGCTGAAGTTGAGAGTGTATATATGGTGTCCTTTTTATTTTAACACATTGGCATTGAATCAGCGCATTTCTTTATTAATAGGCTATGTTAACTTAATTTTAATTTTGCAATTTTTTCACATTTTTTTGAGTACGGTATGGAATTTGTTATGGATAAGGGGACCCACCTTGGGAAATCCTTGGGGCCTTCTAGGGCATTTTTATTGTTCTAGCTTACATTGTAACCGCTAGTCCACTAGGCAACAAATCTACCAATTTAGAAAGTTTGAACAAAATTGTAATTTGAACACGCATATATTATAATTACTTGGGAGAACTAATGGTGATACCAGTTTAGTAAGGATATTCTGTCATCATTGAATACACGTCTTTTAAAGATAATAAATGCTGACTGCTGTTTCGAACGACAGCAGTAGATATATAAGCACGTTGTGTCATAATTTTAAAAATTGTGCTTACTGCTTCCTGATCGCGGTGGGATAATAAGTCTACTAGTGCTGAGCTCATAACCCATTAGTTCCCAGCAGGTACTAGGCTTACAATGTTTATACTATGGTAATAGAAATGTTGTAGTTTAACACTTTAGCTACAACCATCAGTCATTATTATATTGACTCAAGTCAGTGTTTTTTTGAGTTGTAGTTTTTCCATCTTTTCACTGTGAGTCCGGCCTTTCAACTCCCTATTACCATTCCCTGGCAGAGCCAGATTGTTATTTTGGGGAGGTTACCCCGTAAATTCAGCCTCAGGTGGAGGCCTACACTGAGAATAAGAACAAGACGGTATCAAGTACCATAACTGGTTTAGTTTTTCTGAACAATTCTGGATGGTAGCCTACTTACAGAACGAAATAAACCATTTATAGAATTATTACAATAATACTTTTCATATTTCAAGTTGTCATTTTGGCGCCTATTTAAAAATTTTGACTAAATTGACCGGACTATGTTATAAATATTAGAGACATCATGTTTCGATTAGGTTTTTTGCAATTTTTAAGATAATTTTGCACAGTAGCGTGTATTGTTCTTTAGCCTATACCATCGGAAAGTAGAGATTCCAACAAACAAAAGGTCCACCTAATGTTTTTAAAAAATTGACATTTGGACTTTTTTCGATTTTTCGATGGAAAATTTGGGTGCTTTTTCCATATATAGTCGTAGGGCCTATATAGTATTTTTTTTTTGTGAAGTTAAAAATATAAAACCAAACCCCTGGTTTTTGGCATTTTTCTCATAAAATTTATGTGGTATGTGAAAAAAGGGTAATCACCAAAGTTGTACATCTTATTATCTACCTTTTTGCTATTTGACGTTTTTCCATAGCTAAAACTTGTAGTCAGAAATGAAGATGTACCGTATTTCACCCTTAAAAACCACCCCTACCTGCCTCCCGAACTCAGATCGCCCGTAATTTATTTTTCTTTTAATGTCTGTCATATTATCTTCCATTTCCAATGGGTTTCATTCTACTATAATTTAATGTTTTTTTCACCATTTTTCAGGGGTTCTACCCTGGGCTATTATACCAAGATGTATTGAAGTATATTGTACGTGAAGATCTACTGTATTTAAATGTCAGTGTCCGCCACCGCGAGGGCTTTTTTAGCTCTGTATTTGAACTGTACGAATTTAGCTATAGTATAGGGCTTTTCAGTTTCATTTAAGTACGATATAGCTACGTTGTGTTGCATTCTTTTAAGGAGCCAAAAATGAAGTGGCAGCCAAAGTGTTGAACTAAAACTTATGCAAGCAGTTTCTTAGCCCTGGATTTTTCATGCCCTGTTGTCGCGATTGTAACCAACCAGTAATTATCTTAACGCATATATTATAGACCAGTACCCATAGCAGATGTCAATGAAACCATGGCCCAAACAGTGGCGTAGCCAAGTGGGGGGGGGGGACTTTTGTTGGTCTGTTGCAAATAAATGATTTTGCTGGGTTCTAATGGGTCTATTATTCAAAGTGCAGCTTGATTGTAATTCTCCTCAATATATACAGTATAGAACACATTATTTCAATTCTTAGGAGCAGTGCGGTAACCGTTTTTTTTTTTGGAGGGGGGGCCTTTGCACTTGACAGAGAATTGGGCCCCCTTTAATTTCCTGCGATTTACTTTTTAATTTTCCTTTCTACAGGGGCCCCTATTGCCCGGGGGCCCCTATGCCTTCCTATGCCATGCTACCCTTCTGCTACTATCTTTTTTTCTTTTTTTGTGAAATGTATTAAACGGCTGAACGTGAATTGCGGGGAATCGATTTACACCACGTATTTTGTGAGCTGCGTAGAAAAGTTACATCATTTGATCTTTCCTTCTTCCAAATTTTACACTACGCATTTTTTTGGTGTAAACTCAATTTCTAACTTAATTTATTAATGAATTAATGGAGAAATTCTTCAAACCTTACATGTTTGCAGTACATACAAATTTTATTTCGGGGGGAGGGGGGGTCCGGACCGCATGGACCACCCCCCTGGCCACAGCCATGTAAAACTGCACAGGAGAGTGTCAATTCCAAGCCAGTGCTATTTGAAATTGAATGTTGCAAAGGAAGTATTTTCTATGGATTAGGCAATGAAAGGTGTAACCGAAAGATGGTGAACAGACAGAAATTGAGTAATTCATTGAAGCTGAAGGCAGTAGATGTTATTTCTGCAAAACATTCATTATAAATACCAGTGGAGCTCAGCAAAGGAAATGCATTCATTGGTCGTATTCGCCATACATACATCCCCAATTGACAAGAAGTCGGTATGATGATGGCGGGATATTGGCACCAATTATACATGCTCATTTGCAACCCATCATCTGGTCTCAATATTCTTCATTCTGCAATAGGACCACCCACAGTGGCGTAAAGTTTTAGAATGATAATTTTAGACTAAATCGTTTAAATCGCAATGTTATCATTATAGAAATAACATTGCATTCAACCGAAGATGGGGCTCGGGGGTACAAAGTAGTGGAGTTTTACTCATTTTAATAGTAGTAAAGTAAAGCTGTAGATTTTACGACAATATTTCATGTAGTTTTGTTCGTATTTTGTTGCTATGGGTCATACACATAAACTATTTGTTATTATTGATAACGTTTAATCAATAACAGGACTAAGTTAATGAATGATTAAGCTCTGCACTCTGTGAGTAAAGTTCGTATTTTTAAAACCTTAAATGTTTAGAATACCGTCAAAACTGATTCACTTCGCCCCGTTTTACGGTACATTACATAACTTAATATACTTTGGGTTAATCGTCCCCGCAATTCACAAAACGTTAATCGAATTCCTCCGCGCTCCCAGTGGATTGAACGCGGGCGTCCACAGCTGTCTTTCTAGAGGGGTATGGTAGGTATTGCCCCCCGTGAATGAAAATTAGCTCTGTGGCTCGATATGCTGAGAAAACAGACCGAGACTTATTGACATTTCTCCTAACAACAGGGGTCTTCCTCAGAGGAAATGAGTGAGAATAGTAACAGGTGTATTTAAAAAATAATAATAGGGTTTACCGAATTTATACGGCAGTATAGTTAAGGCTGTTGCAAAATAAGACGTTAGTATACCCTTCGGGGCAACATTTTGTAATACATCCTCCCAAAATCGGGGGCTTCTTGGTACGCAGCGCTAGACGCGAGGCATACCAAAGCGCGAGGCCTGAAGCGGTTTCCTCACAGTTGAATATCTTCTCTGAATAGTCCGCAAGGTATGCCAGAGAATTGCAAAGCGCGGTTGCCGTGGGCGTTAAACCTAGTATCTAGTAATAGGCTAAGGAAGTTATTTATTTTTCTGGGGATTAATTGCGAATTTCACAACTCTTATTTTAATATTTTCTTAATATGTTTATTATTTGGGCTCATTAAAGAAAGAACATCACCCAGACATTTTTTTTAATAGCGGCTTGTTGGTTTTAAGGGGCAGCTACCCACCTTTGCCCCTTTGTGGACACCCTTGGGTTTGAATGCGAGCTCGCTGCCGAAATACACTTCTAAACATTTATAGTAACATGTCTAGTTTTAATTTTGTCCGGGGGGTGCCCACGGTTCCACTTCCCAGGGGGGCACTGAAAGCCCCCCAAGACCCCCCGGAGCTATTTTTTATATTTTTATTTTTATTTTTATTTATTATTATTTTATTTTATTGTTTATTATTGTTATTTTTTATTTTTTTTATTATCTATTTTTTTATTTTGTATTTTTTTAACTGGCCGAATACTCTGCTGCTTCCAAAATCTGGCCACCCTATCCCACCAAAAACCCTACCCTTGGGCATTGCTAAAGGTCGCATTTAACGGTGATGGTCCCTTAAAACATGCAAGCTGGAAGGAAACTTAACGGAACCCCAGACCGATCTCACACCATGCCTTCCACGATACATGCCGGGTGTATCATAGCACGCATAATCTACTTCTAACCAGCAGTGCACACTGCCTCAGGACATGCAACAGCTTTAAAAACTGCGCTCTTCATCCTCAACGTGCTGAATCATATGTCCCTTACGAGCTACTGTGCTATTAATGATAAGATTCAGCTCAGTAGCAACCCAATTCATCGACGAACTTCGTGCGATACACCCCCGATGAATATCAGTTGTCGGTCAACTTCTGAAGACGCCGAGTGACTTATAACGTGTTTTCCAGAAGAGGAATCTTCACACCCTGAACTCTGGCAACGTAAAAGCACTTCAAACTTTAAGCCGTTCCTCGCTATCTGTGATGAATCTATAAGGCAACCACATCAATGCTGACTATGCATTGACATAGCTATCGGACAATTCGTCTCAGAACTCAAGCAACGGCTAAATGACTATGGTTCAAATTTAGATTTGAATGGAGAGAGTTACTGAACTTTCATATTGGAATTTATGTCTAACCACCAGTGGACTGACCGGTGAACGAAGCCATTGGACAGTTTAGAGGTAGAATGGGACTGACAATTAGGTGTAAGGGTTACATAGCGGACCAAAGCTCTCAGTCGAGTCGAAGAAGACGAGAACATATCTAGAAAACATTCATGGCAGAAGAGCGTAGAAGGCGCCCTGGATTAAGAAGAGCTACCGGTACTATATTGGCCCAGTCATTTGGAAAAGCCAGTGCTACGATAGTGATAGATAGAACGACGTCAGGCAGCTGGGAGGCAGCGAGCGACCTGAGTCGTATACAAATCAAATTCACATCACTTCACTTCACATCACTTCACATCACTTCACTTCACATCATCAAGGGCTTAACCACTTCACAATGTAATAGATTCAACTCCTCTTCTTTCTTCCTATTTTCAGCAAAATTTCACTTCACAATGTCTCTCACAGTCACTTTGTCTAACCCTAGACTCTCCGACACCTAGCTGCCTGAAGAAGTCCATCCCCCATTGCGAGAACCACCAAAGTCTCTTAGAGAGCGACCACTTTTGCTACCTTATCCAGTAGCCCTAACATGCCATACAATGTTAATTTAGCACCGTGGTTAAAAATGTAATACCGTACCTAGCTAAAATGGAACAATGGAATGAATTGTATAGGGGAATTGTCAATCAGTAAGAAGATATAGATAGCCCTACAACAGAAATAAAATGAAAGTAATTGGTAATGCGCGCTAAAGTGGTGAAACTCGGACAATGCATGAAAGCTTGAGTATTCAAATAGATGCGGTCGAGATATGGCGCTATGGGAACAAATGATGGAGTGCGATAGGGTGATGCTATATGGTGATGTCAGTAAAGAGTAGAATACTTGGATCGGCTATTAATCGATCGATGAAGAGAGCGGGATGTACGAAATGGCGGAGGCCAGAGGGGACAGTTGAAATTGCTTTCCAGAAGACGAACAGACAGAGGCACTAAATGAAGATGGTACGCCATGCTAGGGTTGCAGGCCTTCTGCGCTCTTCTGTCTAGCGTACTATAGGTGAACCGTTCTTTGCTTGCGCTCAGCTGCGAACATCAGTTAGCTATGTAACTCTTGCACTTGGCTGCCTTTTTCCAATAATCCACTCCAAATTTCCCGTCATATTCAAAACTAAAATTAAACGAGCACTTGAAGAACTAATAGGTTAACTGTCATTCATTGTGCGAAGCAATCAACTGAAAAACAGGCTAGAAGAGTTCCCAAGCCCCTTAAGAAGAACACCTTGCCTGACATACATCGCAGACTGTACACAACAGCAACCGACCAACTAAATCAGTACTGACGCTATCGAATCATATCATCAAGAGACAGTAACTCTGGGAGCATTAGATACAACAAATCGAGAATGGCAGCGCGGCTTTTAAAGCTGTTACAACCTGAGGACGGCATGTACTGCAGATGAGAAGCAGAATTATGCACATGCTTTGATGCACACAACTTGCATTGTGTAGGGCGCGCTGTAGGACCTGCCAGAATTCCAAAGTTTCCTACCAGTGTGGATATTTTGAGGTCCCTTTCACCTACAAATGCGACCTTCATGCAACCTTTGGGTAAGGTTTGCACGCCGATTGCCTATTGGCATGCAGTGGCCTGAGAAAGAAAACCCAATTATCCCGTTCGCTCAAGGGAAAGGCACTGCTCTACTACTAAACATTCATATGCGGCGTCTATAATGTCAGTAACTACAATAAGTAAGTACCCACAGGTGACAAGTGACAATCAAGCCGCAAATCGAATTTATCCAGCGATTAAGAAAGCAGTATATAGTGATCTCTACCATTAAATTTAAATAGAGGCGTGCTGTGTCAATTACAACTATAACAATATTAGAAACTTAACTCAATTGACATTAAAAGAAGTGAAAATTGGTACCGTACAATCTTGCAACTATTGTTTCAGGTTATAGGCTAACTATCTATTATTTAGGTGCAATATACAATAGAGTGAAGTAATTTGCCAATAGATTTATATTATTTTCCGCTATACTTTTTTAGCGGTCGTTTAGAGTGTTAATGTACACTATAACTTTGTAACCGCGCGGCGGCTTAGAGAGCAATTTCCTGACGTGACGACTTTACAATTTTGAGATGTGACAGAGAGACAGAAAACTGCGCCATGTGATTAGAGTAGGCTAAACCTATGTAGTGCCTATCTTCATCATTCAATTTAAAAAGGGAGCATGCTGTGTCAATTACAACTATTACAGTTTCAAAAACTGAACACAATTGAAACGTTAAAAAAAAAAAAATGAAAACTGATACCTGTACAGTACAACCATTGTTTCAGGCTAACTATCTATGAAGGTGCAATATACAATAGTGCAGAAATTAGCCTAAAAGATCATATCTGTCAACCTATGCTTTTTTAGCTTTACTTTAGTGTTATTGAATACATATATTATATACGATATTTATCAGAAATGAAAAAAAAGTTAAGGTTCCTTGTCACGACTATTTTATGGGTAGGTAAATTGTCTGTTTAGTTTAATTTTTGAATATTTACTTTTTTCAGATAAAACTTTTATATTTTATATGCTGTATAATTTATTATGGGCAAATTGTAAGAGTCGGCCGAAAGGCCAGAAGTTGGCCCATATGGAAAATTAATACAATTTTCTCTCTTTCGACATATTTTGCCCATGCATGCTATTATTTCCAACTTTTTGTCTGTGCCCATATATTTACTGTAAATTATTAATTTTATTATTAATATTACCTTGTCTGTGTAAAAATAACGTTATTGATGGCATCCGGAAAGACTGTAAACTTAAAAATAAAATAATTAGCCCCCATAGCGGATGGGGGCGCGCCTTTGTCTTACCGTGGGAAGGTTTTCGAGCCCTTGCCACCATTTCCAGTCACCGTGCTCGGTCAGCAAACGGAGCTCCGTGCGTCTCATCCGGCGGTAACGGTAACGGGGTGGGGGGGACGGAGGCTGGGGCGGGGGTGATGGAGGTGGCGAAGGCGGTGGCGAAGGCGGCGGCGAGGACGAAGGCGTTGGCGATGGGAACCGGGGCGGCGGCGATGTTGGCGGCGACGGCCAAGAGAAAAGGGACGACGGCAGTGAGTATTCGGAGAATGACCCCTCCTCCGGCTCACTGCTGTCCTCCTCCGGCTCACTGCTGTCCTCCTCCGGCTCACTGCTGTCCTCCTCCGGCTCACTGCTGTCCTTCTCCTCACAGGACTCGTCATGGTCCGATCTGAAATCCCAGCAAAATTCATTAGAATGCAAAATTCTCCATAATCTGTTTTTGCTTTCCAATTTATACGTAGCATAAGGAAAGCTTTGTGATGGTCGAAATTAACAATTCCAAGATTTCAACGGATTTACACGTTTTAAGGTCCCAGCAACTGATCATGGCGACAATAATACCGGTATTTATTTAATCCCCCGGTATGAAAAATTCAAACAAGATAATTTTACAATGGAAAGTGCTATTCAAAATTTGTTTGTTTACAGTGTTAATATCAGGGGATTAAATAAATATCATAATCGCCATGATCAGGCTGCAGGAACCCAAAGAAGTGGTTTTTCGAAATGTCTATCTGTCTGTTCCGGGCAAACTACTCGGTCGATTTTGATGAAATTTAGCATGTGTGTTCACAAAAATTATACCTCGTGAGTTTTTTGTTATTTTGGGCTAACTTGATTTTGTTTTTGTTTTTCTCAAAAAACTCTAAAAAAAACTCCTAAAAGAATTATTTCTCTTATTTCTTTTAAATTCACATAGCCTATATTGTCGGTTGCCCCTTGATAGTTTGCTTCTGGGGGTAAAAAATATAAATAAGTCAATTTTCATGAAAAATGAAATGAAAAAAAAATTATTTTTCTGTGGAACCTTACTGTCGATGATTTCTACCTTTAGGTATATTTTAGCTGTTAAACAGAGTAAAAACACCGAACAGGTTGATTTCCCAGGATTGTTATATATACACAGAGGTTACCTCACCAACGGTGACGTCGGACGGACCCCCCCCCCCCCCCCCCCCCCCGCGGGATCCGAAATTTAACCGTAGGGAAATTATTTACTATGAAATAACGCATTATCTCCATCTGCTATTTGACAAATTCGAAGGCATGATCGAGTAAACTCGGACCCGTTCTTAGATCATAGATCATATTTCCTCTACTGTACTAGACCACGCGGGAGATACACGCTTTGCATGCTGCCGGAAATTTATTGAATGAACGTGCATGACGCTATGATGAAACCATAATACGATATATGCTATATATTATATATATATATATATATATATTGTAACGTTGCTGATGGGTGACTTACCCTGGCTCCTCCCAATTGATAGGGATGGCGTGGGGCCGCTGGAGACACAACCTGTGGAAAACAATTTATGTCGAGTGTCGAAACATGATATTCGGGTTGATAGCTCAGTTGCTGTATACAGTAGGCCTATTGCACGTGCCCCAAAATTTGTACAACTAAGCTACCTAAAAATTATTAAAAAATGGGCCGACCCTATGTTTGATGCTGAGGGTTACCGTATAATAGGGAGGTAGCAACGGGTAGGGGTAGTTTCCAGGAGGGGATAAGAAACCATAAACTATGCCTATGTAAAATTTAAAAATATAACAATTATTGGTAGCTATCTATTCCCTTACTTACTTAATTCATACGAACATTAATATTACTATAATAGCCATTGCCATGCAAGGCCGTGGGCAGGAATTTTCGGAGGGGGTTTTCATTAGGTGCCCATTCCACATACGTACAACGTCAACGAAAAATTGAAAAATGACGTCAAAATGACGTAAATTGACGTGGTAGCAGAATTTTTAGTATGTCTTTAATGTCTGCTAAAACGTCATTTTTCAATTTTTCGTTGACGATTGAAGTATATGGAATACCCCCCTAAGCAAATATTCTTTAGGAATGTGCTGTAGTTTTAGAAGAATAATAGCAACCAACAGAGCATATTTTGCGAACCTGCGATTACTCAAGTCAGGACTATATCCAGAGCCACCATGTTCAGGATATATAAAACCCTCATCAGACCTATTGTAACATACGGACACTGGATTCTTATACTGTCAATGACACAAACCAACTATACGAGTATCGGAAATAAAGATAATAAGGAGGATCCATGGACCCCTAAGCAAAGACGGAGGGTATAAGAAACAACGCCGAAATAGACGCAATGTTCAACGGAGATTTAGAATTATACAGACATTTTAAAATTACACTGAAAAACAGGGCTCGGGGATTCAATATTTTGGAAAAGGTCCAAAATCGAGGGGGTAGGCTAAGTTTGAAAAATATGTAATCTTATGAAAGCATACAAAAAACATTTAAATGTTACATTTAGTTTAAATTATATTATATTATCCACATATTAAATCAAAAGTACATATTTTTAGACCGAACAGGGGGATGGATGTCCACAATGATTGCAGCCGTCACGGGGGGGGGGGGGGGGGGGGTACTTATTTGTCTCCAAGAGGGAACAATGTACTGGGAGCCTATACCGGTTACAGTTAAGGTTGAGTGCTGGAGTGGCAGAAAAAATTTACTTTCCTGTTTGCAAGGAACAAGAGCTACAAATCTTACAAGCTGCCGAATATTTTTCGAATACATATGCATGATGCTGATTTCTGGTCAATACACAATTATTATTATTATTCTGCAGAATAATACCCCGCATAATAATAATGTAAGTTATTTTGTTTTTGTAATATATGCTCCTTGTCCAGGGAATACTGGACAAGGAAAAGGAAAAAAATATTATTATTATTGCTATGATGACTAAACTTTTGCATTCCTGAGGGGAGACTATGTTTCCACGCTTAGTCGTATTCAAAAAATTTAATGAATGTATCTGATTAGCCTCTTCAGCCGCCCAATACCAAGTAACGTTATACTGTGGTATAGTATGGTATAGCATTGAGTATTGTTGTGTAAGCGTTACTGTATTTACCGTTGAGAGTGTGTATGAACTGAAAGTAGGAGAGAGGAGGTGATATGTAGAGGTACCTTGCATGGTACGCGGGATTTAGAGAGAGAACCTTCAAAGAGTTAACAATACAGTACAATAATCGAAGTTACGTGATTTATTATTACGGACCTTACTTCAATTACTTTAATTATGTTACTTCATGGCGACCGTGACATCTCGGGTCTGTAAATAATTATAACAATCAATTACCAATCATTTACAAAATGGGCACCACCAACAATAAACAAGAAGAAGTGATCCTGGCCCAAAACGGACAAAATACGGCGACTGTACCCATTACGCAATTTGAACATTTTGGGCTCTCCATGGCGGGTGGGGTCATAATAGCGGTACTCCTCATCTGTTGTTGTACGTGCGTTCATTTGACGAAAAAGCAGGCGAAGAGATTTATCGAGAAGCAAGTAGCGGTATCCACTCGTCCCAACCGTATCATCTCTAACATCGTCTAAGATAAGATAAGTTTTTTTTAATGATTGTATAATTTATGTTTCAAAAGGGTTTTATGTTGTTTAATTATGTTACTTCATGCACCATGTTACTGTATGCACCATACACTACTATATAGTAGGTTAATTAATTGGGTTCTATGGGTTGTGTGGAGACTGCTCAACAGTGCGTAGAAGAATTGAAAAAACTCTTGAGCAATGCTAAAAAGTGTGTCAACCGACCGTATGAGCGGGAAACGATTCGCGCTAAGCGATTGGAAGTAAATAGGCTTACTGCCATTTTAAATGACTTGTCGGCAGAAGGTCTTTCTGTTTCTGAAGAGGGTAAGTGTCTGGAGCTTATTGAAGAGTTTAAAACTAATCGTACGGAACTGTTACTCCTTTTAAATCAATTTGGGAAGCCTGAAATACCAAATACACAAAACCCTCCTGTGACCACAGCCACCAGTTCAGCGTCGACCATGGCAACTTTCAAATTCGAGACGGCACTCAAATTGCCATGCCTCACAGCGGACGGGGACTCTACTGCTCTCAGGGATTTCCTGGACATTGCTGAATCATCTTATCATGACTGTTTGGACGCTGCGGGCAAGACTGCTTTGGTTCGTTTTTTAGCCCTTAATAAGGTTCAAGGCAAAGTAAAAACTCGATTAGGAGAAATTTCCTCTATCAGCACTTTTGACGATTTAAGAACGGCATTAACTGCGCGGTGCGGGCTAACCGAAACCTTTGAGAGTCTGACGGGAAGATTGGCTACCCTTACGCAAGGGAAACGTACTCTCAGTTGCTTTTGTGAGGAACTTGATCTAATGGCCTCAAAATTAGCGACAATTGCCATAAAAAACCGTAATATTACGGAGGCTGGAGCGAAAGCAGCTATTTTACAAAATTCCAAGGACCAGGCATTAGTCTCTTTTCGCAGGGGTGTCCACTCAGAATTAAAATTAGTGGTTGAGGCTGCTAGGCCTACAACGTTGGAAGATGCATTGGCGATTTCCACATCTGCCATGGCTAGTGGTGCACCTAGTGCCCAAGTCTTTTCGTACCACCCCCGTGGTAAATTCAGGGGTCGTGGTAATTCTAATTTTGGTGCATTTTCTCCCCGAGATTATTTCGGCCAGAATAACCATCGCGGGAATAGGTCTGGATATACAGATCAAGTTGAATATCGTGGTGAGAGGAAAAGTTATAAGGGTAATGACCACGGCTATTCCGACAAAGTGTCACAACAGCCACGAGCCCACCAATCTCGAGGTCGAGGCGGTTACCGTGGAAATCGTGGGTTTCGTGGAAATGGCTCTTATCCCCCGAGGGGAAATCTCGGCCATCAGTATGTTGTACAGCCAGACGCTGTTTCTAAGCAACAGACAAAGTTTCGAGACTCTTCTTTGGAAGAAGACACAGAAACTCCAAAAAACTATTAGATCAGGTAAAACACATATATTTATCGGACGCAGATGCCTTAACATCTCCTGTCTTTATAAATGTATGGGATGAACAGTATACTAATTACCTCCCCATGATAGATACTGGAGCAAGCATTTCGACTTGGTCAGAAGATAGGCTACCACAGTCATATCGAATTAATACTGAAGAGACGTTTATAATAAAAGGTATTGGAGGTGTTATTAAGGTTCTAGGCTCTGTCGTTTTTTCCCTGTATATAAATAAGTATTGCCCCCCAATTTTGCATAAATTTTATGTTTTACCCTCCCATTGTAAAATAGGTGTTGGTGGTATAGTAGGTACTGATTTTTTAAGAAAATATCGTACTAGCATTTCATTTTGTGATAACAGGCTAACGCTGAAATTGCGAAACCGTGAGGTTTGGGTACCGTTAGTGAACGGTGTTATTGCCGAAACACACACGGTAGAGCCGAATTGTGCTAAGCTCTGCAAAGTGCGTTATCCTCTACCTTGTAAAGATTGCATTTACGTGCCTACTGGGGAAGTGAAACCTGGAGTTTTCACGTTTGGTTGTATAACAAAGCCCAAAAATGGTTTCATGTACTGTTATGTGGCAAATACAACAAATGCCAAACAAACGTTTCGTGCCTCGCAGTTAGAAGTTCAATCAATCAACTCGACGTTGACAAAATCAGGTCACATGAGGGCACAAACAGCACGGCAGCTGACTCATACAAGTCGCATAAACAGGCTTGATTCAGAACTACAATTAGGCCACTTATCAGGCGATTCTAGGAAAAGAATAACACAGTTGTGTCATAAATACGCCGATATATTCCATTTAGAGGGAGACATATTGACCACCACTAATCTTTGTAAACCTAAGCTGTACATAAAAGAAGGAGCTGCGCCTATTTTCTGTAGGCCATACCGCACTCCACACTGTCAAAAAAGTGAAGTGAAAAGACAGATTCAAGAGATGGTTGACCAAAATATTGCTCAACCAAGCATAAGCCCTTATAATTCACCATTTTTGTTACTTAAGAAGAAGGATGGCTCTTTTCGAAATATTATTGATTTCCGTAAAGTAAATGAGTCCTTAGCGGACGATAGGTTTCCCCTCCCCAACATTGTTGATATTTTGGATAGGCTAGGGAAAGCCCGAATCTTCTCTTGCCTAGATTTAAAAAATGGCTACCCTCAATGTGAGTTACGTGAGGAAAGCCGGCATATTACTGCTTTTAGTACTGATGAAGGCCACTGGGAGTTGACTCGCCTTCCTCAGGGGTTGAAAACCTCACCCTCCATCTTTTCTCGACTTATGTCACTAGCAATAGCAGGGATGGAAGGGGTGTATTATTATCTAGATGATATAATATGTTTTGGGGAGGATGAAGAGGCTCATAATGCTGTTTTGGAAAAACTATTTGAGCGATTACGTAAGGTACGATTGTCCCTTAATCCTAAGAAATGCACATTTCAAAAGGATAAACATGAGTTTTTGGGCCATGAGATAAGTAAAGATGGACTCAGACCATCTTTGGCCAAAATACAAGTGGTTTTGAACTACCCTAAACCGAAAAATGCTGATGAAGTATTACGCTTTGTGTCGTTTTGTAATTATTACAGACGGTTTGTACATAATTTTGCGAAAATTGTTAAACCCTTAAATGACTTGTTAAAGAAGAATGTGGCGTTTGTATGGAATGCACAGTGTCAGGGTTCATATGAACAACTAAAACTCGCTCTTACCTCTGAGCCAGTTTTGGAGTTTCCAGATTTTACAAAGCCATTTATTTTACAGACTGATTTTAGTGGCGTTTCGTTAGGCGCCATTTTAATGAATAATAATGGTCACCCAGTTGCTTATGCTAGCAGAGGGTTGAAACCTGCGGAGTCTCGGTACCCCGCCATACATGGAGAATTGTTATGTATAGTATGGGCCACAAAATTTTTCCGACCATACCTGGCTGGAAATCGTTTTATAGTTAGATGTGATCATCAGCCCTTGAAATATTTATTTTCGTTTCCTACGGATTCTAGTCGATTGACTAAATACCGTCTTGCGTTACAAGAATACGATTTTACTGTTGAATATGTTAAAGGTTCAAAAAATGCAGCGGCAGATGCACATAGATAAACTAAATAGTACAGCGTATCACCATGAAAGCCTTGGAGCATTAGAAAACTCCCACAAGCCGTTGGGTGCCTTCTTGAGAAGTTACTTGCCATGTTCGGGGTATGAATGGGATGTGTTAGCTAGATCTTTTACTTTTTCTTATAATAGTACTGTACATAGTAGTTTGGGGTACAGTCCCTATGAGTTAGTCTTTGGGCATTTACCTACAACACCTTCTGTGTTACAATACGAAGGAGAGATCGATCCGGTATACAATATAGACTCTTACGTCCAAAACCTTAGATACAAGTTACAAATTGCACAAGAGCATGCTCGAAAAACTTTGTTAGGCACGAAAATCACTCGTTGCGCAAAAGTAAATTCCACTCGAGAGTTTCGGAAATGTTTTCCGGGTGATTTAGTGTTTTTGAAAAAAGAAGGAGGAAGTAAATTAGACAATATTTTTGATGGTCCTTATTTAGTGTTGGACGTTGATAATTTAAAAAATAATGTAACATTAGAAATAAACAAGAAAAATATTGTAGTAGGCTACATAAGAATAGAATTAAAATTTAACATTATCGTATTGTTACATATACTATTTGATATTTACAATTCTTATTAACATGATTGTAATTTGGGGTTTAACGTTTTATTGGGATTTAGCTGTTTATAGTTAACTTTACTATGAATTTTTGGGTTTTATTGTATGAAAAAAAAAAAAAAAAAAAAAAAAGGGGGAGATGTGGTATAGTATGGTATAGCATTGAGTATTGTTGTGTAAGCGTTACTGTATTTACCGTTAAGAGTGTGTATGAACTGAAAGTAGGAGAGAGGAGGTGATATGTAGAGGTACCTTGCATGGTACGCGGGATTTAGAGAGAGAACCTTCAAAGAGTTAACAATACAGTACAATAATCGAAGTTACGTGATTTATTATTACGGACCTTACTTCAATTACTTTAATTATGTTACTTCAATACTTGTGTCAAGTTACGGCCAGTGGCGGATACAGAGGGGGTTCAGGGCGTCATGACCCCCCTTAACGCCAAAAGGACGATGAAAAACAGTAACTAACATTTAAAAAAATATTAATAATAACAGGTTTTGCCAACGTTTTGTCAATAAAAGAAAACAACGAAGAGTCGACTTTGTTTTGTTGGCCGAAATAGACTCAAAATAAAATCTTCCTTCCATAACTAAATTTAATTTTGTATCGCTTACAATTAATCAATTAATAATTATTATCATTTGTTACATTCTGGTTAAATGATTTGGATGTGTAACTTAAGGAAGTAAAGAAATTTTTCAAACCTGCAGCTGTATCAATTTTTTAATAGTTTTTGTCTAGTGTCTGTAGGAAGAAGGTAAGGACCTAAACCGAAATAAGTGAATATGGAAAAAAACTGGGCTTGGCGGGATTCGAACCCACGATCTACGCCTGACCGTGGTCCAGCGGATAAGACGACGCCCCGGTTAGGCGTAGATCGTGGGTTCGAATCCCGCCAAGCTCGGATTTTTTTTCCATATCCTCCAATTTCGGTTATAACAAGGAGGTTACCTCTTCAACCAAAGTTAATTTAATGTCAGTGTTATATATACCATATAATACTACAATGTAAGGACCTATACAGCTACATGTGGTCACATCAAAGAGCACTAGAGACACTACTATGGGCAAATTCGACCGTGACCCCCCCCCCCTTAAAATCTCTGTATCCGCCTCTGGTGACGGCAGGTCTTCTACCGCATGGTGAGTAGACTTACAAAAGTACCAAAACGCTATCTCTATGCCATCGAAGGTATCGTCCCTGGCCTTTCCGCTGATGAGGTATTTGTGCGCCCGGTGTCAATGGGGGCAATGCTGCCCCTCGTTTACGTGGCCACAGAAGTTTCATAAATTTTTTTAAATTAATAAAGGGGTCAGTCTGGAACCTAGACCTACAGGGTCATAGTCATGAATGAATACAGAGGGGGCAGCCCCCCCTCCAAATTTGGTAAATCTCAAGTCAATTTATTACTGCCAGAAACTAGGCTACATATGTTTTTCCTATCTTGACCCACCACTACTCTGGCCTCCCCCCTCCCCAAATGGGCTGGATCCGTCCCTGATCATAGTTGAGCTCACTCCAGTGCCCCAAAATGTTACTCTAAGCCTACCAAAAAGATTTCAGCATTAATTGAGACACCATGTTGGGTGCTGAGGAGTTAGGGATTCGTGGGAATTTATTTTTCACATTGATGATTGGTAAATTGTAAGTTACATGTAAAATCTATTTCTAAACACTTACCGCTTTGGTGTCGACCCCATCTCCGCCGCATCAGGTGCCGGCCTCTTGCAGGGTGGGGTGACATTCAGCGCCTCTGGTGCCACGCTTTCCGGTGTACTCCGACTGAAACAACAAATACTGATACATAGGAAATTTCATTACACTGTCACATTTGGTGATGAAATGCCCACATAGGACAACCCGTTGACATACCTTTTAGTGATGGGTTCCCCGATGTTGATTTTCTGATTTGCCTGAATTTGATACATGATCACATAGTCTACAGTATGTATCGGCCTCATCATGTGTCAAACGGTAGACGTATTTCTTCTAGTACGGTACTTATGTTATTTTTTCAGCCCTGCGATGAATATTTCCTTGAAACTCCTTTACACAAAAACAGGCATTGGTGTGTGAGCAAACTCTAATAGAGAGGTCCGATTGGGCCTCAATTCAACGAAGGATAAAAAGTACCCTATGGCTTAGCCAAGTACAGGATACGAGTCAGCTCTGCATTCGTAACATATTCTCTTGAGACATAACCAAGTGGGCACTTTTTCGTGCTTACGCCGAATTATGAGCCCATAGAACTTTCTGTTCAAAAGTCAGTTTATATTGTATTAGACCACGCTGGATCTATACAAATCTTACATGTCGACTGTCGTAAGATTAATGACTAATTAATTTGCCCGACGCTATAACGAAACCATTATAGGTATTGTGGCATTGCTGAGCGGTGACAAATTCGTGGCAGCAGAAAATTTTATATTACAGTTTGGATTTTTATTTTAACATGGATGATTGGTGGAATGTACAAATTCTTTTGAATTGCTGCGGAGTGACTTACCCTGATGACTTTTCGTCGCCCCCCTCATAAGCGCAGCAGAACCTGCGGAAAAGATTACTTTTAAATTATGTCCTCAGTTGATAATTTAATTGTTTTCTACAGTGTTGCAATCCTCTGAAGCCTAACAATTTTCCTCCAGTGACACCAAACAATTATTCCAAATCTGTTATTCAAATGTTGGATGCTTAGGGATGAGGGATTCGTGGCGACTCAAAATAAATAGTCCTTTCGATTATAATTTTCAGGTTGGTGATGGGTAAACTGTAAATTCTAGCATAATTCGAAACTCTTGCCTTTTTTGGTTCGACCCCATACACCCACGTCATCTGGTAACGCATGACGCAAGCCTATTGCCTAGGGCCTATTATATTTTTATAGCTCTACAATAAAAATTCTTCGCGATACTCGAAGAGCATACACGTAGCCAGGGAGGGGGCTTTGGGGGCTAAAGCCCCCCCCCCCCAAATTTTAAGATTATTTATTTTATTTTTCTCGCTTGATCCAGTGTATCGTAATTCAACACTAAAACTGTGTGTTTATGCATGTAAACCCGCCGTTTTACTGGAGATATTCCATAGCCCACGACCCCCTGGTAGTTAACCCCCCCCCCCCCCCCCCCGAAGTAAAATTCTGGCTACGTGCTTGTCGAAGAAGGTTCGATTGGCCGCTAATTAAATGAAAGATAAAAGGTTTTCTATGTAGTATATCGTCTTGAGGCGATACAAGGGCCCACGTCAGGTGTGCACTTTTTCCTGCTAGGTGGTTGATAGATTCGTGGCGGCACAAAACTAGTCATTTGGATTTTAATGTTCACGTTGATGTTTGGAAAAATGTACATGTAAAGTCTACTTCTAATCACTTGCCTCTTAGGGCTCGACCCCATCCCATCCTGGGAAGTTGATGCTGGCCTCTTCCGGGAGGGAGGGGTCACCTCATCATCCTCGCGATCTTCGTCTTCCGCTGGCGCTTCCCCCTCCTCTTCTTCCTCCTCCTCTTCCTCCTCCTCTTCTTCCTCCTCTTCGGCCTCGGGGATCGGCTTGGTCCGCCTGAGGAACTTTCTCCTGCTCCTGAAAAGACAAAAACTGATAGTTGGTAGGCCATTACATTGTCAGATTTGGTGTGAATTGGCCACGTCCCCTTCAACTTTACATTTTTTTTTTCAGTTATTAGTTTGGTCTTGATTTTTTTTTCAGTTATTAGTTTGGTCTTGATATTTAGGACCGTGAGCCGTGGACAAGACCCCAAAAACTCCATCAATACCTGATCATGGCAGAATGATGTGTACAAGGATTTGCTCAACCGACACCTATTTAAAAAGTGTGGGGGGTAAAAGGGGATGATTTGTACCATTTGGTAGTCATAACAGTGGGGCAAGTGAATCGGGCATCAGCAGTGTATTTATAACATTATACGACTATTTTTATATGGTTGATAATTTTGGGCTCCCATGATTTTCTCAATCCCGTACCAAACCATTAAGCGGGGCCTCCTCGAAATGGTCATACCTATCAACATACCCGATCAATTCAGTGATAAGTTACTAATTTATAATAAAACATAAACAAATCCTAATTTAGAGCCTAAAATCTAGGGGATGTGATTTTGGACTTAATTACCGTACTAAAAATGCCTATTTTTTCAATTCTTTCTTTCCTTCCATCTCTATTGGAATAAACCGGTTTGCTGTGTCTCATAGGCGGGTCTAGTATTTTGTTTAGGGGGTTGGGCAGGATAAGGGCGAACTCGTGTCATGTAATTCACTTTTCCCTTGAGAAATATGTGTAAAGCCTAGTACGCCAATGATGCAGACCAAAACGCATTCAAATTACACGAGACACCGAATATACCCGAAGAGGTTTCCCCAGTGGGCAGTTTTGTTCATAAAATATAGGCCCGAAACAGGGAATTTACGAATTTTGGTAGCCGTAAAATATGGATTTTACGATTTTACAGGCGATGGTTGTTATAGTGTAGCTGAAGAAGGGTCCAGAGATGCACCTCGAGTGAACAAAATAGGCCCGGAATAGGTTGGTCTTTACTCATTTTGAAATAGTGTAGTTTTACTGAACAAGACCTATGAAAATTACCTTAAACGGAGGAATTGGGGGCCTGCCACAGTACCGCGGCGGAAATTTTTAGAATATTTAAGCGCAAAACATTGGGATTCTGCCCGTTTTGTTAGCAGTAAAGTATATATTTTACAGACGAAGATGTAGCAGAATACAGAGGTACCCTGTGGGCCAGCCCGGATCAAATTAAAAGGAGAAAGTAGACCCATAATAATGGCGCTTTTCGCCTTCTTAAAATAGCAAAATTTTGCAGAGCAGGAGGTCATATCGAAAAAAGGCTTTAGCTTCGTTCATGAGGCATGATTTGAATAGTTATGCGCGAAAGAATGGAGTTTTACAATTTTGAGCAGGCCCCAACTTGTAGCATTTTGTGACACT
The DNA here is from genome assembly GCA_963971405.1 of Psococerastis gibbosa. NCBI lineage: Eukaryota > Metazoa > Arthropoda > Insecta > Psocodea > Psocidae > Psococerastis > Psococerastis gibbosa. Next base: position 31,366,339 of record OZ020487.1, read on the forward strand.
TACATACGGCCAACATAGGGCACTGTAGGCTCCTTCAACCGCTGCAGTGCCCCGTGCAGAGGACGCCCCGTTGGCTCCATGGCTGAAACCTTTCCCCGTGGGGACGTCGATGGTAGCTCCTCGCTTAAACAAAAATTAAGGCTAATTAACACCGATGGTCTCCTATTTTTCTGCTCTCCAAAATTTCAAAAACAAATACGGCAGCTGAGCGAGAGAATACGAATACGTATAAAGTATAGGGCATCAAAAAAGTCTTTTTTACGAAATGTCGGTCTGACTGTTCGTCGATTTGTGGGAAAATACTTGGTGAACTCTGATGAAATTTTGCTAGTAGATAAGAAAAAAAAAATCATATATTGGGACCGTTTCACTTCATTTTGAGCTTACTCAATTTTCTGGGTATAAGATTAGGCCTACTTTCCAAAAACTCCAAAAAATTGTAGTGGTCTAGTTATTAATGTAAACTAAACCCAATGTGTCACTGATCATATGGTACGGGGAAAATAAATTTGAAACATACTCATTGTCCATGAAAGAGAACCGGTCCGAGTTTACTCGAACATGCTTTCCAATTTATCAACATTAGTAGATAGAGAAAATGAGTAATTTCATGGTAAATAATTTTCCTATGTTTAAATTTCGGTTATCTCAGAGGGGGGGGGGGGGGGGGTTGTCCACCAAACGTCACTGGAGCGGAGATAAATTCTAGACAGGTCAGACCAACATATTACCACACAGCAATAATGGCAGGGCACGCAATGCATTTGAGCGCGAATTATCCATCATTTTTCAAAAAATAATTATTTGCACAAAAGCAAATAGTTTTTTGGGAAAGCAACCTGTCCGGTTTCGTTACTCAATTTAACACCTAAAACATGCCAGTAGGTAGAAATCATCGATAGAAAGGTTTTGTAGAAAAATTATTTTTTAGTCATTTTTCATTAAAATTTAGTTATTTTTATTTTTTCACCCCCAGAAGCAAACTATCAAGGGGCAAGCGACCCCCCGCATTTTGTCAACATTAAAGACGACTACAATATACAGTGTTGCTCATAATAATAGGGACACTTCGAATTTTTCAATTTTTTTTTAAACCCATTGAGATACCACAATTATAGTCAGCAGTAGTTGACGGCTTGGTTATCTGAATATTTTGTGTGAGTTTGGTTAAAAAGTATCAAGAACTTAAAGCGTTCAAGAATTTTTTTTAAATTTTCGCTGGTCATAATAATAAGGACGCGAGTCTAGTTTTTGTTTTTATTTAAGCCAAAAACAATGAAAATTTAAAAATCTGCCCAAGGCCTCTTGCCACTTAAAATCTCAAGATATCTTGAGAAAATGGGCCGCATGAAACATTGCTCTGATGATGAAAGAAGAATTATCTGCGGCTTGCGGAAGAAAGGGTTTAGCATCAGAAAAATTGCTGATTTAGTCGATCGATCAAAAACAATGGTGGCCAACGCGTTAAAGGAACAAAATGCAGTCGAAAAAAGAGGTCGGCCTGGGAAGACATCCGATAATTTCCCCCAATTTCCCAAAATAAAAAAACTGCTTCATCAAAAAAATTCGAGGTATGATTTTTGTGAACCTACATGCTTAATTTCATCAAAATCGACCGAGTAGTTTGCCCGCAAATCGATGACAGACAGACAGACAGACAGACAGAACGACAGACAGACAGACAGAGCTACAGACAGACATTTCGTAAAAACCACTTTTTTGGGTTTTGGGACCTCAAACCGTGTAAATCCGTTGAAATCTCGGAATCAAAAATTTCGACCGTCACAAAGCTTTCCTTAGGCTATACTACGTATAAATTGGAAAGCAATAACTAAAAAATAATTTTTCAGTAGAAACTTTTCATCGATGATCTCGAACTTCAGGTATAGCCTATGTTTGAAGTGTTAAATAGAGTAGCCTAACAAAAAAATGCTCTTCGAATCAAATTTTTTGTTTTGAATAAAAATATTTTTTTGAAGGAATTATGAATATCGCAACTGATGCCCCAATACATATACATGCATATTATTACAGGGCATTGTATTATATTCGGACATGATAAACACACTTTGTTAATTTCAAAAACTAAAGTGTTAACTTTCTCACTAAACCATTCTTAGACCATGATTTTCATAATTATAATCAATTGAAATCGTACTAATATTCCATGTTTTGAGTCTAGGAAATTGGTCCCTTTTAATTTGTATTAACTCCATTATACGCATACAAAATGCATGTTGACAGATCTGGTCTAAATCTGGGATACGATCTAGTTTTGAACTATAAAGTTTGGTGTATAACCTATTTTGTGCAACTTACGTAGCCTCATCTTCTTCAGGAGGCAGTGGAACACTCCAGGCTTCCGGCGAGGGTGCGGCCACCCTTCTACGCGGCGCTCGCGGGGGTGCGACGACCCCCCTTGAGTATGGTGTATTGCGCCTGAAACAGCAACAAAATGATAACTGAGGATATTTTATAAAGAACACAAAAGCAAATGAGCATTATGCTCACTATAACAAAGAACTGGGGTTTTATTCGTATATATTCTATAAAAGAATAAGCTTTGAACAGAGTGCAGCGGGCCTGCATACGAGTACAATGTCAAACCCCAACGATGTCGTGCATAACATACGATATATATGGGGCTTATTGAATAGGTACCGGTATCAAAATAGAACCATATCACATTGCTGAACGATATTATGAAATCTAACAAATATAACTAGGAGAGGACGCCGAAGCTGGTTTTCGAGACACTTTCAACGACCCAAGGCGTCCCAGTAGGCCAAGACTAAGATGGCGATACCAAGTGGCACCCGTGACCGGAAGATAGCGGCGGAAGACCGTCAGAGGTGGTGTGGCTGAGTGGCTGTATCCAAAAGCCCCCCCCCCCCCCACGGGCTGGACGCGCCAACCTGTCAAGTAAGCCAATAAATATAACAGGCATAGTTTTTGCAAGAAGGAGTTAGTTGTTAGGTAGTCATTTAAGTAAATCTCACATAAAAAGTTATAGCTAGATCTGTTAAAGTGTTAAATTTGTAGTTAAACAAGGCATAAAATTTTACATTTCACTATATTTTTTAACTTGACACAATTTATATATTTTAAACTGCATGCATTCTATTATACTAGGCCTAGTATTTAGAATATTGTAAAAATTTCCAACCTAAAACGGGCCTAGCCCATAGGGAAGTGACAAAAACTGTAAAAATTGTATCTTGGGAAATATATTTTGATTGATTGATTGATAGGTAAGTCCGACACTGCTTCTTACCGTTTAAGCATAGTTTTTTCCTAAAATAATATATCCTAATGTAAATTACTGTACATTTACATCTTCCTCATCTTTACCAATTTGGGACGCGATTTGGTTCCCGGAATATGCATATTTAGCAAGATTAGAGTTGACTACTTCCACTTCCTCATTACAAAAATAATAATTTGTAGCTTACCTTGTTCGCCCGAGGGTAACCCCACTCCCCATTACCCTCCGGGCCTCTTTTTGCAAAATAATTAGTTCACTTTTCATAATGAAAATGTAAATAATGAAGTTTAAAATTTTGTTTTTCTTCAAATGTTTCACTTTATTTCGAACAAACAACCCGGGCAAAGTGGAGTTGTTACTTGGCTCATGGCTGATATTTCCATTCTCAATGGTAATCTTTGGCGTAGAAAGGGGGCCTGGGGAGTGCGTTAGCCCGCAGGGGCATCCGTAGCCCCCCCCCCCCCCCCCAAGGATTTCTGGGGGCAAAGACGTTGTGAAAGCTAAAGAAATACTATCCACAATAACGAAAGGGAAATTCTTGGTAGGTCTTTGCTTATTTTTCATGAAAGACGTCATGAAAAAAGTCAACATATACTGTATATGGATCAAGTAAGCCTACCTTCACAAAAAAAAAAAATATTACCCAAAATGAATAATACCCAATAACGGTATTTCAGGCCTATTTTATCAAATTATTTTCTGCACCCCCTCAGGGGTGATGGTATCTTCGTCGGTAAAATCTAAACTGCTTGCAAAATGTGCAGAACTTCACTATTTTGAGTCTATTTATCATTTTTTTCCTCTGAGCCCCTTCCTCCAGGGTATGACACGTGTATTAGTACTTATACTTGGAAGTTTCATAGGCTCCAATTTTAGGCGAAATTCCCCCCCTCCCTCCGGGCAAGCTTTCTACCATCCACCAGTTTCTACAGGTTCACACAAAATCTAACACTCGAAAAACAATTTATCAGTAAACATCGGTCCCAAAACCAACAGACAAATAATATTAATAATAATAATAGCTTTAGGGGAGTCGTTCGAGTAAACTCGGACCGGTTCTTTTACTTGTATTGCTTGTACTCATTCCCACCTTTACTTTTAAAGGGGGCCAGCACTGGACTATCCCTTTGGGCCTAAATGTAGTTGTGTGATTTAATAATAAATTTTGATTTTTTGATTTTTGATTCTTCGAATAACAACATAGCCTGCGTATATTTACAATATACTATCCTAAAAAATTTAAACATTCTTAGTGGTGTTCTTATAAGTCAAAATAAAATAAATTACCGGTAATATAGATCAAGAATTAATTTTAGTTTACATTAATTTCTGAAGTGACAACGTCTAATCAATCGATGAACGCTGGCTGGAACATTGGGCGCATGCACGAAAAAGTGATACACACCGATTACACGCGCATTGCCCGTTCCGCCAGCCGCATCTTTGTAAATGTGGTTTTCATTGATTATTACAACAACATTTTTTTTTTTCCAATGGCTGATAAACCTGACGAGTCTATGGACCAATTAAATTATAGATTTAATTTCACTCCTTATTAGAGGATAATGTTAATTCAATAAAAATGATTCAATTTTATTATTCATAAGAGTATGCAGTCATTTTATCAATGTTTTGATATGACGTTGTCGCGTTGAACTATCGTCCGTAAACCGACTTTACAGACAACCATTTTTTTTAAACTCTGAATTAGGATAAGCCTGATAAAGAACCAGTAGAATCCGGGCTGATAGGCCGTGGTTGAAATGAATTTGTTGCTGCTGAGCCTCCGGGATACAATCTTAGAAGTCTACGCAATTCAACTGAAGATGTCGACCGCAGATGTTGTCGAAACTTTTGGAAGTTCGCTTCATTTCGACCACGGCCGATCAGCCCGGATTCTATACTGGTCAAATGTTTCACTTTATTTAGAACAAACAACCCGGGCAAAGTGGAGTTGTTACTTGGCTCATGGCTGATATTTCCATTCTCAATGGTAATCATTGGCGTAGAAAGGGGGCCTGGGGAGTGCGTTAGCCCGCAGGGGCATCCGTAGCCCCCTCCCCCCCCCCCTCCAAGGATTTCTGGGGACAAAGACGTTGTGAAAGCTAAAGAAATACTATCCACAATAACGAAAGGGAAATTCTTGGTAGGTCTTTGCTTATTTTTCATGAAAGACGTCATGAAAAAAGTCAACATATACTGTATATGGATCAAGTAAGCCTACCTTCACAAAAAAAAAAAATATTACCCAAAATGAATAATACCCAATAACGGTATTTCAGGCCTATTTTATCAAATTATTTTCTGCACCCCCTCAGGGGTGATGGTATCTTCGTCGGTAAAATCTAAACTGCTTGCAAAATGTGCAGAACTTCACTATTTTGAGTCTATTTATCATTTTTTTCCTCTGAGCCCCTTCCTCCAGGGTATGACACGTGTATTAGTACTTATACTTGGAAGTTTCATAGGCTCCAATTTTAGGCGAAATTCCCCCACTCCCTCCGGGCAAGCTTTCTACCATCCACCAGTTTCTACAGGTTCACACAAAATCTAACACTCGAAAAACAATTTATCAGTAAACATCGGTCCCAAAACCAACAGACAAATAATAATAATAATAATAATAATAATAGCTTTAGGGGAGTCTCGCTGCTACCATTCAAATCATCATTTTTAAGGAATTCAATGTCCTGACACTGCCCTTGCTATATGCAAAACAACTTCTACTTTTCTGATTTAATTGAGTGATTTCGTCCATCATAACATTAATACCAGACTAGTTACAGGACGCAACCTATATAAACTTTGAAACCGAATACGGAACACTTTATGCAATCGCTTATGTATAAGTCTATTCCGCTGTACAATTCCCTACCGGACAACGCAAAGGACTCAGTCAGCATAACAAGTTTCAAGACACATATAAACCAGCTAATTTCTTCCAACCCCAATAACATCACGTCCTTACTTGGCGGCAGCTAATGAAAATTAGGATACTGTAAATTTTATTAGTCTACATTAATTCAGTTATCTGCCTGCACAATAATTCTCTATTTACGTTTAATTTTTGCTTTCCAATTTATACGTAGTATAAGGAAAGCTTTGTGACGGTCGAAATTTTCGAGATTTCAACGGATTTACACGTTTTGAGTTTTGGTTTTTACGAAATGTCTGTCTTTGCATCGAATTCCGGGCCAACTACTCGTCGGTGGATTTCGATGAAATTTTTCATGTAGGTTTACAAAAATCATACTTCGGGACCATTTTTATTTATTTAGGGCTAACTCAATTTGGGGAGGTTTTATTTTCAAAAAACTCCAAAAAAACTCCAAAGAAAAATTATTTCTCAAAAACGGCTCCAACGATTTCTTTTAAATTCACATATGTTTGTAGCCGTTGTTAATGTTGACAAAATGCGGGGGGTCGCTTGCCCCTTTATAGTTTGCTTCTGGGAGTAAAAAAATAAAAATAACTAAATATTAATTAAAAATTACTAAAAAATACTTTTTCTGCGAAACTGTGAATTTACCTCACCTCTAGTGACGTCAGGTGGGCAACCCCCCCGAGATATCGGAAATTTAACATAGGAAAATTATTAACCATGAAATTCCTCATTTTCTCTATCTACTAATTTTGATAAATTGGAAAGCATGTTCGAGTAAACTCGGACCGGTTCTTTTTACTTGTATTACTTGTACTAATTCTCACCTTTACTTTTAAAGGGGGCCAGCACTGGACTTTCCCTTTGGGCCCCCCTTCCATTTTTAATATTGTAAATGTAGTTGTTTGATTTAATAATAAATTTTGATTTTTTAATTTTTGATTCTTTGAATAATAACATAGCCTCCGTATATTTACAATATATTATCCTAAAAAAATTAAACATTCTAAGTGGTGTTCTTTAAAGTCAAAATAAAATAAAGTACCGGTAATATAGATCTAGAATTAACTTTAGTTTACATTAATTTCTGAAGTGACAACGTCTAATCAATCGATGAACGCTGACTGGAACATTGGGTGCATGCACGAAAAAGCGTTACACCGATGCGTTACACCGATTACACGCGCATTGCCCGTTCCGCCAGCCGCATCTTTGTAAATGTGGTTTTCATTGATTATTACAACAACAATTTTTATTTTTATCTTGTTTCCAATGGCTGATGAACCTGACGAGTCTATGGACCAATTAAATTATAGATTTAATTTCACTCCTTCTTACAGGATAATGATAATTCAATAAAAATGATTCAATTTTATTATTCATAAGAGTATGCAGTCATTTTATCAATGTTTTGTTATGACGTTGTCGCGTTGAACTATCGTCCGTAAACCGACTTTACAGACAACCATTTTTTTTAAACTCTGAATTAGGATAAGCCTGATAAAGAACCAGTAGAATCCGGGCTGATAGGCCGTGGTTGAAATGAATTTGTTGCTGCTGAGCCTCCGGGATACAATCTTAGAAGTCTACGCAATTCAACTGAAGATGTCAACCGCAGATGTTGTCGAAACTTTTGGAAGTTCGCTTCGTTTCGACCACGGCCGATCAGCCCGGATTCTATACTGGTTCTTCATTCGACTCCGGCAGTGAAAGCCTTTGCTGTTACATGTAAGTTAAGCCTACCAGATTTATTTTTCAAAAAACCGGGAGGTTTCAGTATTGCACATACAGTATATACTGTGTTGTGGTAAATACTTACTATTTATATTATTGTGCATGGATAACCCAAGTCTCAATTCAGATTGAAACTATAACTTGTGTCCACTAACTAGCCATACAGTACGTTATAAGGCAGGAGAAAAATATTATATAAAATATAGTTCCAACTTCCTTGTGCTATAGCATGGGTAAATAAAATTGTTATGGCCTGCATGGTATGAATCAATATTCATGAATGCATACATATACATTTTTTAAAAGGGTGAATGTATAGTTACAAGAGAGTTGAAATAATGGTCTAATAAACATAATAATTATAATTATGTTATATCCCCCCCCCCCCACTATCCATACAATAATTAGTAATGTCTGCGACAAGGGTAGTGCCTATATTGGCACAACCCCAAATCCGCCCCTGGCTATAAGCCAGGTCTATGAAATTTTCGGAATGACACAATTTTCGTAATAAGTCAATTGGACAGTAGACATTCTAGGGCTACAATAGTAATAATAATAATAATAATAAGTGTAATTGTCTTTTTCTGGTCAATACACAATTATTAATATTATTATTATTATTATTATTATTAATATACCTAAATTGTATACTGTACATTGCACTTAGTATCTAAATTTTAAATACTACGCATAGGCCAATGCACGATACACAATCAAGACCTCACTCATATATTCACGCACATAGGGTTTAAAATTATTATCATGCATCATTATTAAAGAAGCACAGTACAGTTACAGGTTAAATCTACAGTTTTCACATTGGATAATACATCCTACTGTAAAGTTGCATATTTCTTATCTTTTCTAGTTTGGGACCCGATTTGGTTACAAAAATAACAGGACTTAACAGCATTGAAATGACCCAATGTACAACTTCCTCGTTACAAAAATAATAATTGTTAGGCTACCTTGTGCGGCCGAGACGATTTGTGGACCATCCACAACTCATGCCCGCCCCCTCCTGCAGCTTCTCCAGCTCAGATCTGCGAACCATTACTTTATAATAATTTAATTTAATTTTAATAAAATTATATCGTTTGCTAGGCCTACAACAAAATATTTGAATATAATTCTGGTTATGAAGGAAAAGCATTTGTTTATTTTGTTTAGAAAAAACACGGCGTGGCAATTGAAGTGTTTCCGCAGTTAGCTGTGTTAGGGAGATTCATCTGATACAATACTTATTGCGACGGCGACCATGTTCGACTTCCGGGAAAATTTCTTCACAATTTTTCATTTCACGACCGCAAAAGGCAGAAAAAAAAAGTATTATAATTGCAACTTCCGCGTTGATAGCATGAGTATAAATACGATTATTATATGGCCTGGTACATGAATCAATATTGATGAATGCATACAAGTACTTATTAATTTTTAAGTGATACACATTTGTAAAAGGGTAAATTTATGAAATATTCTACTTTTTGAATGAAAAACATCTTGTCTGACCGAAATCCTGTAAGTTGTAATGGTATGGCCAATAAGGATTAGCCGATATAAGAAAGGACTCCACAACAAGAAACGCCTATTATTACCTTGTACTGAAGGTTCCATTAAACAATTAATATTTATTCCCAGCCTTCTCTTTATGGCGTATGTTAATTTCTGCGTAAGAATACTTTATTTTGTATAGAGCCCTATACTGCTGTTGATAGGGTTAAGCTGTCACACCCACCGATGAAGATGAAGATTTTAGCGGAATCCATGTGTTAAAAAAGGATCTTAGATAAAACTAGTAGGCTGATATAATATCATTCCTCTGACTCCATTCACAGCCATTACGAGGGTAGGCCGTGATAATCGTGACATGTGGGGTTCATGGACACACCCTGGGTATAGACTTACAGAACTGTGGAGTATCGCCCCCAAAGGCCATGGCATTTTAAACATTGCGCTTCTTGATTTATGAGCAGTGTCTGATTTACCAATTATTATTGGCAACCGAGGCATATTCCTAGCATATATACTCGCCAGCGTACACAAACGATTTTTGTGTGCATATTGCGTTAAATAATAATAATAATTATCAGATATTTAATTTGATCATAAACATTTGTTTAAATAAAACATAGTGGTTTTATTAGTGATCACCCCCGCCCCCTCAACTGTACACACAATAATTCAAGGGCTACCTAAATTGTATAAAGTACACTGCACCTAGTATCAAAATTGTGTATACTATACCAAAAAAAGAAACCCTAATCCGACCCTGGCTATGAGACTCGGAATGGGCCAATTTTCCCAATAAAGTCAGTTAGACAGTAGACACTCTACTGTACTATCCACATAGGCAATGAACGATACACAATCAAGACCTCACTCATGTTATTTTCACGCACATGGGTTTAATAAATTATCATGCATCATTATTAAAGAAGCACAGTACAGTTACAGTTTAAATATTTAGTTTTGTCTTTGAATAATGCATTCTACTGTATTAAGTTGCATATTTCTTATTTTTTCCAGTTTGGGACGCGATTTTGTTACAAGAATAACCGGACTTAACAGCATTAAAATGGCTCAATGGACAACTTTCACGTTAAAAAAATACTAATTTGTAGCCTACCTTGTGCGGCCGAGCCGTCTGGGGCCTCCGCAACTCTTTCCAACCCCCTCCAGCAGCTTTTCAACCTCTGATTTACGTCTTGTGGACATCGCTTTGCGTGAAAATAATTTTCATAATATTACTGTTATGATGCATTTGTTTGCTTTGTTTAGAAAAACCACGGCGGGCCAAGTGAAGTGTTTCCGCTATTGGCTATTTTAGCGAGATTCTTCTGACACAATACTTATTGCGACGGCGACCAATGTTGGACTTACGGAAATATCTTCACAGCTTTTCATTTCGTGACTCCCTGAGCGGTTGAGCTGAAACCCACCCCCAGTTTAAGATGTAATGTACGGTATGTACATATCAATTTTAGGAAAAACTCAAACCTCCGTAGATATTATCTGATTTTGATGAAACTTGGCGCAAACATTGATCATAGAAATGTCTTGATCAAGTTAATTCGCCAGCAAGATCCGCTATTTTGTTCCAAGATGGCGGCCGATTAAAAGCTTACATAATTGATATCTTAGTTTATGTTGGTTGCAGAAAAATGAAATGAAATCTAACTGAATGCCCCTATTACTATCTCCGATAGTAATCAACACGTTTTATGACAAATCAACAATTTCATGATGGCATCAAGTCAAAGTGAAAATAATTTGTAAAAGTTCATAGTCGTCAAGGTTCGAAATTAGGCACGCAATTAAGATGGTTTTGTGTTGATGTTGTGATCGGAAGAATATTGATTATTTTTAAATTTTAATTACCGGTACCGGTACATATAGGCTTACTTATAGCGTAGAAGAAGGACGGGGTCGGCGCGTTTGCTATGGTATAGTATATAAAATTTGCCAACCGGCAAACTAGGGTACTGTTAAAATAAGGTTTATTCTCTCGTGGACTCAGATGAAGAGAAGAAGAGGATCCACTAGCCGTTTTCCTACAGAACAAGGGGCATGGTCGGGCACTCGGATACGAGGGGGGGGGGGGGTGATAGGGGGTTGCTGCCCTCCCCTCCCAAAATTGTGTAAATATATTGGAAATTAATTTATCTAATTTAATCTACACTACATATATATGTTTTTTCTGTTTGACGCACAGTACGTACAGTACGTTTCACAACTTCAAATGCGAAATACAATATGCAATAAAAATTTGAATTTGGTAGCTACTTGGGATGGGAATTTTCTTTTTTAATGAACAATGACTTCACCTTGGGATATGTACGTTAGTACAATCTCACATAGTATACATTTAATACAATAACACAATAATTAATAGTACAATTTATAATACACGAGTGGATGAAGGAAGTAATTTTAGTGGATCATTTATTATACATAAACGAAGGCTCCAACAGATTTTCTGCGTCATGGCAGCCTACTGTGATCAGTTGGCGGATAAATCGGCAACACATGGTGTTCAGAGTCAAAGAAGATAGCCTACAGTGCAGTATAATGTACTCGTATATAATTGCATTGAGAAGTGCAGTCTATAGCAGCAAAACCTTTAGCACTGTTCTCATAGCCTGGTCCAGTGCCTTCTCATCAGTCTAGGCTATACTGAGATTATGTCTGATTGTGGTTTACTTACACTTATGGGGCCTCCGATGAGAAGTAAACCATTGCCTATAACTGATCAAATGAGCCATACTACAGCAGTAACATGGATGAAAATTAGCAGTGATGTCGCATATCCATTTGTAGGTTTGTAAGCCGTCTACCACAGGCAATATCTGTGCAACGGTCCCCACAGGAGCCAGGTTCTCCGCTTCCCCTTATAGTCCAATGCAGGTGTCGCATGCGTTTGTGTGCTGATACGTCTCTTCCATGAATGGTTTCTATAAAAAGATTAAAAATTATGGCATTTAATAGTGTTTTGTAAATGCGAGATTGGGCATTTTATCGCGCCAATTACTTTTTTGGATTCGCCGGGACAGCTGGGGGCTCCCGGGGAGAAGGAGAACATCGTGGTTGTAAAAGCTGGGCAGTGGTTTGGCAAGGGTACGACTTCCCTTTTCAGAGCAGCACATAGAATACTGGACGGCACTGCGTTATAACAATGCATCGCAGTGCCCCTGGATGAGACCGGGCCTAAGCCACTTGCGTCCTTCCCACATAGGTCAAATATTTTTCCTCAAAAATTTGTAGGTGGATTAATGTTGGATGGCTTCATTACACTGAAATAGGAAGACGCTCATTCTGAGGATTTCCGTTCACAAAACTTACTGCCAATAATTATATATCCTACATACCGTTAGAAGAAAATATTCCATCTCCTAATGCTGAAATAACACAAGGTATCATTTTTTCCCCGCTTTCCCCGTTTTCAGCAATTTAGAATGTGTGCAAAATATTTCCAAATCTTCCGGCCTTCTAATTACAATGAGAAGTTTTGGTCCGATCCAAAGGGTTAAAAATCCATTGGACTTATCGAGAAGGTTCGTTATAGTAGAGAGCAGCTCTGAAACAGGCAAAACATCAATTGGTAAAGGGTATTTCATTAGTATCTTACGAGAATGTTGAATTAAAGTAATCATTTTAACACATAATTACAAAAAGTACAGTATGTAAAAAAGTAAACAATATAACCCGTTTAGCCTGAGGTTTTACGTCCCTCTGGGTACAACTTTCCGTAACTCAGGTAGCTGTGTAAGCCCATGGACTAAGTCCTCTTCTTTCTTGTCTGGGCATCATAGCATGGTTCTTCAACAAATGTCCTAAACACTTGCCAACTTATTATAGACTTGCCAGTGAGCGCCATACAAACTGGGCAAATAATCTCCACGGCCATACCGCTTAGCCATATGTCTTCTCACCAGTCTATGCTATCAATGCGAGCTGCAGCGCGCGACCAAGTTCCATATACACCCCCGACGAGCTGCCCAGCAAGTATATGACGGGGCATCTCAGCGCGCCAACAATATTTTTGGATTCCCCGGGAGACCTGTGGGCTCCCGGCAGAAGGAGAACTTCCAGGTTGCAAAACCTGGGGCAGTGATTTGGCAAGGGGACGACTACCCTTTTCAGAGCATCATATTTAATCCTTGACGGAACCGCATTATAACAATGCATCGCTGTGTCTCTAGATGAGACCGGCCTTATGTCTCTTGCGTCTTTCCGATATAATTAAAGGCCTATCATTTTTCCTCAATAATTTGTAGTTGGATTTAGGTTGCAAGAAGCATAGTTCATGATCATGGATGGCTTCATTACATTGAAATAGAAAGATGCTCATTCTGAGGATTTCCGTTCACAAAATTTACTTACTTCACTTTTTCGTGCTCAAGCGCGTCCAAAACTGGGCGAAATTCATAGCCGCCGCATTGGCCCCCCACAAAATTTACTGCCAATAATTATATAGCCTACATACCGTTAAAAGAAAATATTCCATTCCTCATGCTGGAGTAAGAAAGGATATCTATAGTTCTCGCCCTTGTTCAGCAATTTAGGATGTGGGCAAAATATATCCAAATCTTCCGGCCTTCTGATTACAATGGACGTTTTGGTCCGATCCAAAGGGGTGAAAATCCATTGGACATATCGAGAAGAATTGTTATTATAGACAGATGCTCTGAAACAGACAAAACACAAAACATCTATTGTAATAGGGTATTTCATTAGTATCCTACGTGAATGTTGAAACAATGCAATCACTGACATGTAATTACAAAATTTCTATAGCTCGAGTAGCTGTCTAAGCCCATGGCCTAAGTCCTCTTCTTTCTTCGCCATTGTTTGGGTGTCATATCATGGTCCTTCTACAAACGTCTCAAAAGCTTGCCAACAAATTTCAGACTTGCGTGGAACGCCAAACTAACTGAGCGATTAGTTTCCACGGTAATACTAACTAGCCCTATGTCTTCTCATCAATCAAGGCTATACTCAGATTATCTCTTATTGCTGTTTTACTTACTTATGGGGACTCCGATGAGAAGTAGATCATTGCATATAACTGGTAAAATGAGCCATAATACAGCAAAAGCATGAATGAAAATCATTTTGTAGGTTGGTAAGTCTTGCAATCATGCAATGTGAAGTGTTCGCACATGGTACATAAGGTTCATCGGATTCTCCATATCGTCCAAAGCATGTGACGCATCCGTTTGCCTCCATTCCATGAATGGTTTCTATAAAAATATGAAAATTTATGGAATATAGCCTAATAGAGTTTTGTACATTAGAGATCGGGAATTTCAGCGCGCCAACAATATTTTTGGATTCCCCGGGACAATTGTGGGCTTCCGGCAAAAGGAGAACATCCTGATTGTAAAAGCTGGGGCAGTGATTTGGCAAGGGCACGACTACCCTTTCCTGAGCAGCATATTGAATAAAAAATAAAAATATCGTGTAGCCTAAGGTTATACGTCCGTCTGTGTACAACTTTCTTTTGCTCAAGTAGCTGTCTAAGCCCATGGCCTAAGTCCTCTTATTTCTTCGCCATTGTTTGGGTATCATATCATGGTCCTTCTACAACCGTCTCAAAAGCATGCCAAATAATTTCCGACTTGCGATTGAACGCCAAACTAACTGAGCCATTAGTATCCACGGTAATACTAACTAGCCCTATGTCCTCTCATCAATCTAGGCTATACTCAGATTATCTCTTATTGCTGTTTATACTTACTTATGGGGCCTCCGGTAAGAAGTAAGCCATTGCCTACAACTTGTAAAATATGGCATACTACAGCAGTAACATGGATGAAAATCAGCAGTGATGTTGCAAATCCATTTGTAGGTTGGTAAGCAGTCTACTACAGGCAATATCTTGTACGGAGGGTCCCACTGGTGCCAGGGTTGAAAGCCCTCTGGTACATAAAGTTCATCGCTTCCTCCGTGTTGTCCAATGCTGGTGTCGCATCCGTTTTTGGGCTGATACGTCTCATCCATGAATGGTTTCTATAAAAATATATAAATTATGGAATATATAAGAGTTTTCTACATGAGAGATGGGGCATTTCGGAGCGCCAATAATATTTTTGGATTTCCCGGGACACCTGGAGGCTCCCGGCAAAAGGAGAACATCCTGGTTGTAAAACCTGGGGCAGTGATTTGGCAAGGGGACGACTACCCTTTTCAGAGCAGCCTATTGAATCTTTGACGGAACCGCATTACAATAATGCATCGCCGTGGAAGAGACCAGCCATATGTCTCTTGCGTCGTTCCAATATATAGGCCTATCATTTTTCCTCAGCAATTTGAAAGTGGATTAAGGTTGCAAAAAACATAGTTCATTATCAAGGATAAATTCATTACATTGATGTAGAAAGACGCTCATTCTGAGGATTTCCGTTCCCAAAATTTACTGCCAATAAGTATATAGCCTACATACCGTTAAAAGAAAATATTCCAGGTGAACGCCAAACTAACTGAGCGATTAGTTTCCACGGCAATACAAACTAGCCCTATGCCTTCTCATCAATCTAGGCTATATTCAGATTATCTCTTATTGCTGTTTATACTTACATATATGGGGACTCTGATGAGAAGTAGACCATTGCCTATAACTGGTAAAATGAGCCATACAACAGCAGTAACATGGATGAAAATCAGTTTGTAGGTTGGTAAGTCTTGCCATCATGCAATATAAAGTGTTCGCACTTGGTAAATAAGGTTCATCGGATTCTCCATATCGTCCAATGGATGTGTCGCATCCGTTTGCCTCTCTTCCATGAACGGTTACTATAAAAATATGAAAAATAATGGAATATAGCCTAATAGAGTTTTGTACATGAGAGATGGGGAATTTCTGCGCGCCAATAATATGTTTGGATTCCCCGGGACACCTGTGGGCATCCGGCCGAAGGAGAACATCCTGGCTGTAAAACCTGGGGCAGTGATTTGGCAAGGGCACGACTTCCTTTTTCAAAGCAGCATATTGAATTCTTGACAGAACAGCATGATAATAATGCATCGCTGTGTCTGTTGATGAGGCCGGCCTTATTTCTCTTGCGTCCTTCCGGTATAATTATAGGCCTATCATGTTTCATCAACAATTTGTAGGTGGATTAAGGTTGTATGAAATATGGTTCATGATCAAGGATGGCTTCATTACATTGAAATAGAAAGACGCTCATTCTGAGGATTTCCGCTCACAAAATTTACTGCCAATAATTATATAGCCTACATACCGTTAAAAGAGAACAATCCATCACCTAATAATGCTGGAGTAACAATGGATATCGATAGTTCTCGCCCTTGATCAGCAATTTAGAATGTGTGCAAAAAATTTCCAAATCTTCCGGCCTTCTGATACAATGGACGTTTTGGTTTGATCCAAAGGGTTGAAAATCCATTGGACATATCGAGAAGGTTTGTTATTATCGGGAGAAGCTCTGAAACAGACAAAACATCAATTGTAATAGGACATTTACTACAGCAGTAACATGGATGAAAATCAGTTTGTAGGTTGGTAAGTCTTGCAATCATGCAATGTAAAGTGTTCGCACTTGGCACATATGGTTCATCGGATTCTGCATATCGTCCAATGGATGTGTCGCATCCGCTTGCCTCACTTCCATGAACGGTTTCTATAAAAATATGAAAAATTATGGAATATAATAGAGTTTTGTACATGGGAGATGGGGAATTTCTGCACGCCAATAATATGTTTGGATTTCCCGGGACACCTGGAGGCTCCCGGCAAAAGGAGAACATCCTGGTTGTAAAACCTGGGGCAGTGATTTGGCAAGGGGACGACTACCCTTTTCAGAGCAGCCTATTGAATCTTTGACGGAACCGCATTACAATAATGCATCGCCGTGGAAGAGACCAGCCATATGTCTCTTGCGTCGTTCCAATATATAGGCCTATCATTTTTCCTCAGCAATTTGAAAGTGGATTAAGGTTGCAAAAAACATAGTTCATTATCAAGGATAAATTCATTACATTGATGTAGAAAGACGCTCATTCTGAGGATTTCCGTTCCCAAAATTTACTGCCAATAAGTATATAGCCTACATACCGTTAAAAGAAAATATTCCAGGTGAACGCCAAACTAACTGAGCGATTAGTTTCCACGGCAATACAAACTAGCCCTATGCCTTCTCATCAATCTAGGCTATATTCAGATTATCTCTTATTGCTGTTTATACTTACATATATGGGGACTCTCATGAGAAGTAGACCATTGCCTATAACTGGTAAAATGAGCCATACAACAGCAGTAACATGGATGAAAATCAGTTTGTCGGTTGGTAAGTCTTGCCATCATGCAATGTAAAGTGTTCGCACTTGGTAAATAAGGTTCATCGGATTCTCCATATCGTCCAATGGATGTGTCGCATCCGTATGCCTCTCTTCCATGAACGGTTACTATAAAAATATGAAAAATAATGGAATATAGCCTAATAGAGTTTTGTACATGAGAGATGGGGAATTTCTGCGCGCCAATAATATGTTTGGATTCCCCGGGACACCTGTGGGCATCCGGCCGAAGGAGAACATCCTGGCTGTAAAACCTGGGGCAGTGATTTGGCAAGGGCACGACTTCCTTTTTCAAAGCAGCATATTGAATTCTTGACAGAACAGCATGATAATAATGCATCGCTGTGTCTGTTGATGAGGCCGGCCTTATTTCTCTTGCGTCCTTCCGGTATAATTATAGGCCTATCATGTTTCATCAACAATTTGTAGGTGGATTAAGGTTGTATGAAATATGGTTCATGATCAAGGATGGCTTCATTACATTGAAATAGAAAGACGCTCATTCTGAGGATTTCCGCTCACAAAATTTACTGCCAATAATTATATAGCCTACATACCGTTAAAAGAGAACAATCCATCACCTAATAATGCTGGAGTAACAATGGATATCGATAGTTCTCGCCCTTGATCAGCAATTTAGAATGTGTGCAAAAAATTTCCAAATCTTCCGGCCTTCTGATACAATGGACGTTTTGGTTTGATCCAAAGGGTTGAAAATCCATTGGACATATCGAGAAGGTTTGTTATTATCGGGAGAAGCTCTGAAACAGACAAAACATCAATTGTAATAGGACATTTACTACAGCAGTAACATGGATGAAAATCAGTTTGTAGGTTGGTAAGTCTTGCAATCATGCAATGTAAAGTGTTCGCACTTGGCACATATGGTTCATCGGATTCTGCATATCGTCCAATGGATGTGTCGCATCCGCTTGCCTCACTTCCATGAACGGTTTCTATAAAAATATGAAAAATTATGGAATATAATAGAGTTTTGTACATGGGAGATGGGGAATTTCTGCACGCCAATAATATGTTTGGATTTCCCGGGACACCTGGAGGCTCCCGGCAAAAGGAGAACATCCTGGTTGTAAAACCTGGGGCAGTGATTTGGCAAGGGGACGACTACCCTTTTCAGAGCAGCCTATTGAATCTTTGACGGAACCGCATTACAATAATGCATCGCCGTGGAAGAGACCAGCCTTATGTCTCTTGCGTCGTTCCAATATATAGGCCTATCATTTTTCCTCAGCAATTTGAAAGTGGATTAAGGTTGCAAGAAACATAGTTCATTATCAAGGATAAATTCATTACATTGATGTAGAAAGACGCTCATTCTGAGGATTTCCGTTCCCAAAATTTACTGCCAATAATTATATAGCCTACATACCGTTAAAAGAAAATATTCCATCTCTTAATGCTGGAGTAACAAAGGATATCAATAGTTGTCGCCCTTGTTCAGCAACTTAATATGTGTACACAATATTTCCAAATCTTCCGGCCTTCTGATTACAATGGACGTTTTGGTTTGATCCAAAGGGTTGAAAATCCATTGGACATATCGAGAAGGTTTGTTATTATCGAGAGAAGCTCTGAAACAGACAAGACAGTAGGTGGATTAAGGTTGTAAGAAATATGGTTCATGATCAAGGATGGCATCATTACATAGAAATAGAAAGACGCTCATTCTGAGGATTTCCGTTCACAAAATTTACTGCCAATAATTATATGGCCTACATACCGTTAAAAGAGAACAATTCATTTCCTAATGCTGGAGTAACAATGGATATCGATAGTTCTCGCCCTTGATCAGCAATTTAGAATGTGTGCAAAACATTTCCAAATCTTCCGGCCCTCTGATTACAATGGACGTTAGGTTTCATCCATAGGGTTGAAAATCCTTTGGACATATCGAGAAGGTTTGTTATTACCGGGAGAAGCTCTGAAACAGACAAAACATCAATTATCATAGGGTATTTCATTAGTATCTTACGAGAATGTTGAAATAATGTAATCACGAACATGTAATTACAAATGCCACCGTATGAAAAAAATTAAACATTTGCAACACGTTTCGCCTCATCGTGTAGCCTAAGGTTGTAATTCCCTCTGCGTACAACATACTTTTGCTCGAGTAGCTGTCTAAGCCCATTGCCTAAGTCCTCTTCTTTCTTCGCCATTGTTTCGGTGTCTTATCATGGTCCTTCAACAACCGTCTCAAAAGCATGCCAACTAATTTCCGACTTGCGAGTGAACGCCAAACTAACTGAGCGATTAGTTTCCACGGTAATACCAACTAGCCCTATGTCTTCTCATCAATCTAGGCTAGACTCAGATTATCTCTTATTGCTGTTTACACTTACTTATGGGGCCTCCGGTGAGAAGTAAACCATTGCCTACAACTTGTTAAATATGGCATACTACAGCAGTAACATGGATGAAAATCAGTTTGTAGGTTGTTAAGTCTTGCAATCATGTAATGTAAAGTGTTCGCACTTGGTACATATGGTTCATCGGATTCTCCATATCGTCCAATGGATGTGTCGCATCCGTTACCCTCTCTTCCATGAACAGTTTCTATTCAAACTAGCCCTATACCTTCTCATCAATCTAGGCTAATATTCAGATTATCTCTTATTGCTGTTTATACTTACATATATGGGGACTCTCATGAGAAGTAGACCATTGCCTATAACTGGTAAAATGAGCCATACAACAGCAGTAACATGGATGAAAATCAGTTTGTCGGTTGGTAAGTCTTGCCATCATGCAATGTAAAGTGTTCGCACTTGGTAAATAAGGTTCATCGGATTCTCCATATCGTCCAATGGATGTGTCGCATCCGTATGCCTCTCTTCCATGAACGGTTACTATAAAAATATGAAAAATAATGGAATATAGCCTAATAGAGTTTTGTACATGAGAGATGGGGAATTTCTGCGCGCCAATAATATGTTTGGATTCCCCGGGACACCTGTGGGCATCCGGCCGAAGGAGAACATCCTGGCTGTAAAACCTGGGGCAGTGATTTGGCAAGGGCACGACTTCCTTTTTCAAAGCAGCATATTGAATTCTTGACAGAACAGCATGATAATAATGCATCGCTGTGTCTGTTGATGAGGCCGGCCTTATTTCTCTTGCGTCCTTCCGGTATAATTATAGGCCTATCATGTTTCATCAACAATTTGTAGGTGGATTAAGGTTGTATGAAATATGGTTCATGATCAAGGATGGCTTCATTACATTGAAATAGAAAGACGCTCATTCTGAGGATTTCCGCTCACAAAATTTACTGCCAATAATTATATAGCCTACATACCGTTAAAAGAGAACAATCCATCACCTAATAATGCTGGAGTAACAATGGATATCGATAGTTCTCGCCCTTGATCAGCAATTTAGAATGTGTGCAAAAAATTTCCAAATCTTCCGGCCTTCTGATACAATGGACGTTTTGGTTTGATCCAAAGGGTTGAAAATCCATTGGACATATCGAGAAGGTTTGTTATTATCGGGAGAAGCTCTGAAACAGACAAAACATCAATTGTAATAGGACATTTACTACAGCAGTAACATGGATGAAAATCAGTTTGTAGGTTGGTAAGTCTTGCAATCATGCAATGTAAAGTGTTCGCACTTGGCACATATGGTTCATCGGATTCTGCATATCGTCCAATGGATGTGTCGCATCCGCTTACCTCACTTCCATGAACGGTTTCTATAAAAATATGAAAAATTATGGAATATAATAGAGTTTTGTACATGGGAGATGGGGAATTTCTGCACGCCAATAATATGTTTGGATTTCCCGGGACACCTGGAGGCTCCCGGCAAAAGGAGAACATCCTGGTTGTAAAACCTGGGGCAGTGATTTGGCAAGGGGACGACTACCCTTTTCAGAGCAGCCTATTGAATCTTTGACGGAACCGCATTACAATAATGCATCGCCGTGGAAGAGACCAGCCTTATGTCTCTTGCGTCGTTCCAATATATAGGCCTATCATTTTTCCTCAGCAATTTGAAAGTGGATTAAGGTTGCAAGAAACATAGTTCATTATCAAGGATAAATTCATTACATTGATGTAGAAAGACGCTCATTCTGAGGATTTCCGTTCCCAAAATTTACTGCCAATAATTATATAGCCTACATACCGTTAAAAGAAAATATTCCATCTCTTAATGCTGGAGTAACAAAGGATATCAATAGTTGTCGCCCTTGTTCAGCAACTTAATATGTGTACACAATATTTCCAAATCTTCCGGCCTTCTGATTACAATGGACGTTTTGGTTTGATCCAAAGGGTTGAAAATCCATTGGACATATCGAGAAGGTTTGTTATTATCGAGAGAAGCTCTGAAACAGACAAGACAGTAGGTGGATTAAGGTTGTAAGAAATATGGTTCATGATCAAGGATGGCATCATTACATAGAAATAGAAAGACGCTCATTCTGAGGATTTCCGTTCACAAAATTTACTGCCAATAATTATATGGCCTACATACCGTTAAAAGAGAACAATTCATTTCCTAATGCTGGAGTAACAATGGATATCGATAGTTCTCGCCCTTGATCAGCAATTTAGAATGTGTGCAAAACATTTCCAAATCTTCCGGCCCTCTGATTACAATGGACGTTAGGTTTCATTCATAGGGTTGAAAATCCTTTGGACATATCGAGAAGGTTTGTTATTACCGGGAGAAGCTCTGAAACAGACAAAACATCAATTATCATAGGGTATTTCATTAGTATCTTACGAGAATGTTGAAATAATGTAATCACGAACATGTAATTACAAATGCCACCGTATGAAAAAAATTAAACATTTGCAACACGTTTCGCCTCATCGTGTAGCCTAAGGTTATAATTCCCTCTGCGTACAACATACTTTTGCTCGAGTAGCTGTCTAAGCCCATTGCCTAAGTCCTCTTCTTTCTTCGCCATTGTTTCGGTGTCTTATCATGGTCCTTCAACAACCGTCTCAAAAGCATGCCAACTAATTTCCGACTTGCGAGTGAACGCCAAACTAACTGAGCGATTTGTTTCCACGGTAATACCAACTAGCCCTATGTCTTCTCATCAATCTAGGCTAGACTCAGATTATCTCTTATTGCTGTTTACACTTACTTATGGGGCCTCCGGTGAGAAGTAAACCATTGCCTACAACTTGTTAAATATGGCATACTACAGCAGTAACATGGATGAAAATCAGTTTGTAGGTTGTTAAGTCTTGCAATCATGTAATGTAAAGTGTTCGCACTTGGTACATATGGTTCATCGGATTCTCCATATCGTCCAATGGATGTGTCGCATCCGTTACCCTCTCTTCCATGAACAGTTTCTATTCAAACTAGCCCTATGCCTTCTCATCAATCTAGGCTAATATTCAGATTATCTCTTATTGCTGTTTATACTTACATATATGGGGACTCTCATGAGAAGTAGACCATTGCCTATAACTGGTAAAATGAGCCATACAACAGCAGTAACATGGATGAAAATCAGTTTGTCGGTTGGTAAGTCTTGCCATCATGCAATGTAAAGTGTTCGCACTTGGTACATAAGGTTCATCGGATTCTCCATATCGTCCAATGGATGTGTCGCATCCGTATGCCTCTCTTCCATGAACGGTTACTATAAAAATATGAAAAATAATGGAATATAGCCTAATAGAGTTTTGTACATGAGAGATAGGGAATTTCAGCGCGCAAATAATATGTTTGGATTCCCCGGGACACCTGTGGGCATCCGGTCGAAGGAGAACATCCTGGATGTAAAACCTGGGGCAGTGATTTGGCAAGGGCACGACTTCCTTTTTCAAAGCAGCATATTGAATCCTCTTCTCTCTTCGCCATTCTTTCGGTGTCTTATCATGGTCCTTCAACAACCGTCTCAAAAACATGCCAACTAATTTCCTACTTGCGAGTGAACGCCAAACTAACTGAGCGATTAGTTTCCACGGTAATACTAACTAGCCCTATGTCTTCTCATCAATCTAGGCTATACTCAGATTATCTCTTATTGCTGTTTATACTTACTTATGGGGCCTCTGGTAAGAAGTAAACCATTGCCTACTACTTGTTAAATATGGCATACTACAGCAGTAACATGGATGAAAATCAGCAGTTATGTTGCAAATCCATTTGTAGGTTGGTAAGCCGTCTACTACAGGCAATATCTTGTACGGAGGGTCCCACTGGAGCCACGGTTGAAAGCCCTCTGGTACATAAAGTTCTTCGCTTCCTCCATGTTGTCCAATGCTGGTGTCGCATCCGTTTTAGTGCCGACACGTCTCTTCCATGAATGGTTTCTATAAATATATATAAATTATGGAATATATAAGAGTTTTCTCCCGGCAAAAGGAGAACATCCTGGTTGTAAAACCTGGGGCAGTGATTTGGCAAGGGGACGACTACCCTTTTTAGAGCAGCCTATTGAATCCATGACGGAACCGCATTATAATAATGCATCGCCGTGGAAGAGACCAGCCATATGTCTCTTGCGTCGTTCCAATATATAGGCCTATCATTTTTCCTCAGCAATTTGAAGGTGGATTAAGGTTGCAAGAAACATAGTTCATTATCAAGGATAAATTCATTACATTGATGTAGAATGACGCTCATTCTGAGGATTTCCGTTCCCAAAATTTTCTGCCACTAATTATATAGCCTACATACCGTTAAAAGAAAATATTCCATCTCTTAATGCTGGAGTAACAAAGGATATCAATAGTTGTCGCCCTTGTTCAGCAACTTAGGATGTGTACAAAATATTTCCAAATCTTCCGGCCTTCTGATTACAATGGACGTTTTGGTTTGATCCAAAGGGTTGAAAATCCATTGGACATATCGAGAAGGTTGGTTATTATCGAGAGAAGCTCTGAAACAGACAAAACATCCATTGGAATGGAATATTTCATTAGTATCTTACGAGAATGTTGAAATAATGTAATCACTGACATGTAATTACAAAATTTCTTTAGCTTGAGTAGCTCTCTAAGCCCATTGCCTAAGTCCTCTTCTTTCTTTGCCATGGTTTGGTTGTCAAATCATGGTCCTTCAACAACCGTCTCAAAAGCTTGCCAACTAATTTCCGACTTGCGAGTTAACGCCAAACTATCTGAGCGATTAGTTTCCACGGTAACACTAACTAGCCCTATGTCTTCTCATCAATCTAGGCTATACTCAGATTATCTCTTATTACTGTTTATACTTACTTATGGGGCCTCCGATGAGAAGTAGACCATTGCCTATAACTGGTAAAATGAGCCATACAACGGCAGTAACATGGATGAAAATCAGTTCGTAGGTTGGTAAGTCTTGCAATCATGCAATGTATAGTGTTCGCACTTGGTACATAAGGTTCATCGGATTCTCCATATCGTCCAATGGATGTGTCGCATCCGTTTGCCTCTCCTCCATGAACGGTTTCTATAAAAATATGAAAAATTATGGCATATAGCCTAATAGAGTTTTGTACATGAGAGATTGGGAATTTCTGCGCGCCAATAATATGTTTGGATTCTCCGGGACACCTGTGGGCTTCCGGCAGAAGGAGAACTTCCTGGTTGTAAAACCAGGGGCAGTGATTTGGCAAGGGCACGACTTCCCTATTCAGAGCAGCATATTGAATCCTTGACGGAACCGCATAATTATAATGCATAGCTGGGCTCTAGATGAGACCGGCCTAATGTCTCTTGCGTCCTTCCGATACATATGCCTTGCAGTTTTCCTCATCAATTGTTGGTCGATTAAGGTTGCAAGAGGCATAGTTCATGATCAAGGATGGCTTCATTACATTGAAATAGAAAGACGCTCATTCTGAGGATTTCCGTTCACAAAATTACTGCCAATAATTATATAACCTACATACCGTTAAAAGAAAATATTCCATCTCCAAATGCTGGAGTAACAAGGGATATCTATAGTTGTCGCCCTTGTTCAGCAATTTAGGATGTGTGCAAAATATGTCCTAATCTTCCGGCCTTCTGATTACAATGGTCGTTGTGGTCCGATCCAAAGGGTTGAAAATCCATTGGACACATCGAAAAGGTTTGTTATTATCGAGAGAAGCTCTGAAACAGACAAAACATCAATTGGAATGGGGAATTTCATTAGTATCTTTTGAGAATGTGGAAATGTAATGTAATGTAATGTTAACATTACAACATGTAATTACAAAAGCACAGTATGTAAAAATTTAACCCTTTCAGTCCCGAATTAGAATATAGAAGCCCGAAAAATTGGTTTTTGCTTAATTTACTCTAATTTCATGTTTCTTATAGATAATTTGATTTTTTTTTCCCGGTTTGATTGCTCAACATTGAAGATTCGGCATGTTCCTCTGGTAGAACATATGCAGAAGTACTCCATATCAGTACCGGATTAACCCCGTGGGGGCCGTGGGCACGATATATGTCAGTCGCCATTTTGAATACTTTTGTTTACCAAATACCAAAGCAAAAAACTCGGCGAAGTAGGGGAATGAAGAAAAATTTCATACTACAAAGGTCCCGCGGACACGTTAGCGCGACTGCCATGTCTGGCGCGCATTTGTTTACGGAGTTAGGGCTGTCCAAAGATATGATCCTCTAGTGACCCGTCAGGACTGAAAGGGTTTTAAACAATGTAACCCGTTTTGCCTCTTCGTGTAGCCTTAGTTATACGTCAATCTGCGGACACCTTTCTTTGGCTCGAGTAGCTGTGTAAGCCCATGGCCTAAGTCCTCTTCTTTCTTCGCCATTGTCTGGGTGTCATATCATGGTCCTTCGACAACCGTCTCAAAAGCTTGCCAACTAATTTCAGACTTGCGAGTGAACGCCAAACTAACTAAGCGATTAGTTTCCACGGTAACACTAACTAGCCCTATGTCTTCTATGGCTATACTCAGATTATCTCTAATTGTTGATAATACATACTTATGGGGCCTCCGGTGAGAAGTAGACCATTGCCTATATCTGGTAAAATGAGCCATACCCTACTACAGCAGGATGAAAGTCAGCAATGATGTCGCAAATCCATTTGTAGGTTGGTAAGCCGCCTACCACAGGCTATATCTTGTCCCCACTGGAGCCAGGGCATGAAAGGTTCATCGCTTCCTCCGTATTGTCCAATGCAGGTGTCGCATACGTTTGTGTGTCTCTTCCATGAATGGGATCTATAAAAATATTAAAAATTATGGAATTTAATAGAGTTCTGGATGTTAGAGATGGGGCATTTAAGAGCGCCAATAATATTTTTGGATTCCCGGGGACACCTGGGGGCTGCTGGCAGAAGAAGAACATCCGGGTTGTAAAACCTTTGGCAGTGGTTTGGCAAGAGCACGACTTCCCTTTTCAAAGCAGCATATTGAATACTGGACTGCACTGCATTATAACAATTGCATAATTGGTAGAGGCACACTGGAAATTGTGAAACGTACAGCCATTTTGCAAACAAGCTATAGACTTAATTGATATGGAGCTATAGCTTCAATTGGAAGGGGACAGGAAAACATTTCTGACTGCGGTTATACTTGAATCGGAGAAAGATTACTAGCAAGTAAGAGAGAAGTAAAATTTTAAATAGATTTATGCTGAAATCTTATTACTGACTACTGTGAGGCTCCATTGTAATATATATTGGTCAAATTGGAGTATACCAGAGCACTGCAGTCAACTTTTCGGTATGGATATAAGTAGGCTATGTTATTGTGCTTAGTTATTGCCATTGTTCTTGTGTCTTTATTATTAAATTTTGTCATCAAGAGTATGTAGGTACCCCCCACACACCATTAGGTTAAGGGGCATACAATATAATTATGTTGTTATGTCTAAAATTTTGTGAAAAACACGAATTATTATTATTATTAGCCTATTATAAAATAAATCTAATAGGCAGAAGGGAAAACCACTAGCGGAGCTTGGGAGCAGCAATACAAGTTAAGGACTTTCATTTTAAGCTGTGCAGTACGGTATACTGGGTAATTAAGTTTGATATACATACCATCAGATATCATACGATACCTACAGACAACAGAATATTGGCTACATCACTAGTAGTGAACTCGGTATCATTGAGAAAGGCAAGCAATATATTTTTTGGGCTTCATCAACTTACACCCAATGCGTTTTTAAGCGGAAAAATTTGGAAGCCAAAGCATGTATCAATCTGTTATCAATGAACGCAATAAATATACTGTATATAAACGTATGAAATCATTAAGTTGTGTAGAATAACACAATTGGAGAATTGGAGTGTAGGGAAACGTGAATACTGCTTACTCATATGCGTGCCTGATGTGCATTTTTACTTTTTAGACCATATTTGTGGCATATCCGCCAAGACTAAATTAAGGTGTAGTAATTAAGCCAGGTTTCCCCCGGGTATGAATGAACAACTCATAGCCCAAGCAGTCAATACCTACCACTTCTAACGGTGATGTATCACTCGAGAGGAGAGGGAAATTTTGGCAGGGGGTCATAGATGATAGGCTACCTTCAATACCCCAGTCCTGCCTATAAATCTAGTGTGTGAAATTTTGATTCAATACTAACCTTCACTATTGTCGTGAGTAGGTCTCTTATAGTTTGGAATGGCGTCGATGTATCAGTAGGCGAGCAAGCATCAGTAGGAGATTACAGCAATCCAGCAAACTGCCGTAGAAGACGTCACACACAGGTATAGTTAACAGTTAAACATGGGGGAGGAGGGCACCATCTTAGCAGTCAATATCGATTAAACAGGGGTTCTTCTTGCCACCACCATCTTGCCTTAAGATGAACACAGTGATCCAGCAAACTGCCACTGACGACGTAACACACAGGTATAGTTATATAGTATAGTATAGTTCTTGCCATCACCATCTTGCCTTCACTATACACCACACAGAGCACAGTCCAGCATACTGCCGTAGAAGACGTCACACACAGATATAGTTAACAGTTAAACATGGGGAAGGGGGGCACCATCTTAGCAGTCAATATCGATTAAACAGGGGTTCTTCTTGCCACCACCATCTTGCCTTAAGATGAACACAGTGATCCAGCAAACTGCCACTGACGACGTAACACACAGGTATAGTTAACAAGGTAACATTTCAAACATGGAGACGGAGGCACCATCCTAGCAGTCAATATCAATTAAACAGGGGTTGTTCCTGTCATCACTATCCTGTCAGCACAATACAACGCACGGGGGCTGCGCTTCAGTCCATCGTATACAGGCGTCTTACCGACCCCCGGCGTGCATTTATCAGTAGGCCACCATAAGCTGAACACAACGGTCCAACAAACTGCCGCTGACTACGTAACACACGGGTATAGTTAACAGGGTAACATTTCAAACATGGGGGAGGGGGGCACCATCTTAGCAGTCAATATCGAATAAACAGGGGTTGTTCCTGCCAACACTATCTTGTCAGCACAATACAAGGCACGGGGGCTGCGCTTCAGTCCATCGTATACAGGCGTCTTACCGACCCCCGGCGTGCATTTATCAGTAGGCCACCGTAAGGTGAACACAACAGTCCAACAACTGCCACTGACGACGTAACACACAGGTATAGATAACAGGGTAACATTTCAAACATGGGGAGGGGGGCACCATCTTAGCAGTCAATATCGATTAAACAGGGGTTGTTCTTGTCATCACCATCTTGCCTTCACTATACAGCGCACAGTGCGCAGAGCACAGTCCAGCAAATTGCCATAGAAGACGTCACACACAGGTATAGTTAACAGTTAAACACGGGGGAGGGGGGCACCATCTTAGCAGTCAATATCAATTAAACTGAGGTTACGTTCCTGCCATCACTATCTTGTCAGCACAATACACCGCACGGGGGCTGCGCTTCAGTCCATCGTACACAGGCGCCTTACCAACCCCCGGCGTGCACTTATCAGTAGGCCACCGTAAGGTGAACACAGCAGTCCAGCAATCTGCCGCTGACGACGTAACACACATGTAATGTTAACAGGTTAACATTTCAAACATGGGGGAGGGGGGTACCATCATAGCAGCCAATATCAATTATAAACAGGGGTTGTTCTTGCCATCACCATCTTGCCATCACTAGTATAGTTAACAGGGTATCATTTCAGCCATGGGGAAGGGGGGCACCGTCTTTGCAGTCAATATCAATTAAACAGGGGCTGTTCTTGCCATCACCATCTTGCCATCACTATACACCGCACAGTACACAGAGCACAGTCCAGCGAACTGTCGCAGAAGACGTGACACACAGGTATAGTTAACAACGTAGCATTTGAAACATGGGGGAGGGGGCACCGTGTTTGCAGTCAATATCAATTAAACTGGGGTTGTTCTTGCCATCACTATACACCGCACAGTGCACAGAGCACAGTCCAGCAAACTGCCTCACAAAACGTATGACACAGGTAGTCAACAGGGTAGCATGGTGACGGTTGCTATCCCCCGGCGTTCATATTTAACTCGTATCAATATGTTACCATAAGGAGAGCACAGCCCAGCACACTTCTGCAGACACAGTTACTGGCCAAGGTGGCATGGTGGCGGTTTAAAACATGGGGGGGGGGGATAAAAACAAACCGCGTTTCCGAATGCCATAATAATAATAATTATAATAATTTTGATTTACATGATTTACAATTATAATAACAATAATAATCATAATGTCATAATTACGGGTATAAGCTGAGTTGAGTATTAATTATCGGCAATTTAAGTAGCAAGTAGGCAATTAGTTAGTGTTGATAATCCTTGGCAAAAATGCCATAAAATGTTGAAATTTGAGGGAAATGTTTGGAACACAATATTTGGTTTCATTACTTTGTTTGGACTGTCGCGTTAGTTTTGAAACTATAGGTATTACAGACCCTTATATACAGTATGTGCACAAACATGTCAAAACAGCGTATTTTTTCCATTAAAACAATTGGTCTCGCTAGATTTTTAACTAAGTGTGAGGAGCTTGACTGACAACTAGCTACTAAAAATCAGATTACAGACTCAAAACTGGAATTGCTTTAAAATTTGAAGAGATCTATACAGCCATTTTACCGGCATTTATTTTTATTCTGTACCCTATCGTTGCTTGGACTATACTGCTATATATATTTTGTACTTTGGCTATAAATGTACTCATTAATGGAATGAAAGGCTCTCTAAAATTGGTACCTCCCAAAATTGCCAAAGGAAATAAGTGGCAAATTTATATTCAATTATTGGTACATAAATTAGAAACACTAGTACAATTGCATACAACATGTACGGAACTCTTAGCGATTTTTGCTATTTATTTGTTAGTTTTGTGACAAAATGAATAAGGCGATTGTTGAACAGATAGAGTTACCGTAATTTGGTTCAAATATATGTGTTACTATAGATGCACATTCACAATGTTGGTAATAAATGGTTACACCTATAAGTTAAGTGTGTTAAGATAATGCATTTCAGGGTTGGTTAAACGGAGTTTAATTGTTAACACGACCTGCGATCGATTATTGAATAGAAAGTCTATTATGTTTTTTAACGCTCTACAACAATATGGCCAGCATTTATTCTTATTCTGTACATTTTTGTTGACTAGACTGTAATATAGCGCAAATTTTTACTTGTCTTATTAATGTACAATTTATGAATGAAATGAAAGGCCCCTGCCAAACGCCCCTCATAGTGGTACCCATCCAATCAATACAGCTCTCTAAAATTGGTACCTCCCAAAATTACCAAAGCAAATCAGTGGCAAATGTGTCGTAGACTATATTAAATATATTGGTATAGTAATTTGAGACACTAGTATGGTTAAATACAATATGTACAGAACTCTTAGAGATTTCTTGCAATTGGTTTTATGGCGATGAATAAGGGGATTGTTAAACAAATAGAGTTCAATCAGGACTTTGGTTCAATTACTTGCGTTACTGGGGCGAAAGCATGCGTATATTCATAATGATGGTATTAAATGGTTATATCCCTAGATGATAAGATAATGAATTTCAGGGTTGGTTATCAAAGGGAGTTAAAGTCTTATAACTGCGCTGTGGTCGATCGTTGAAAGGAATGACAGCGGCGTAGCCAATGAGGGGGGGGGGGGGGGTCAGCGGGGTCGGTCCGGACCCCTTAAAATTTAGCAAAACAGAAAAATTTTCGGATATTTATTCCAAAAAAAATCCCCGGGGAGACCCCGGTCCCCCTGTTTCCAGTTTTGTTAATAATGTTATCGTCTGCAAAATCAAAATTTTTTTGCTGAAAAACTATTTCAGGCCTATTATTTTCAAAACCCTACCCCGGGGGAGACCCCCAGGCCCCCCTTGTTAGCTATAATATTCTTCATATATGTCAAATATGAGCATAACTGTTTTCAAAGTGCGTAAATTCCACTATTTTGGGCCTATTCTTTTTCAAAATAATTCCCTCAGCGGAGACCCCCCCGGGCCCCCCTTTCCTGCAGTAAGTCTACTATTCCTCGGCTGTAAAAGCTAAACGTTATTAGAATAGGTTATAAGACGTATATACATCAAAATGTGTAAAACTCCACAATTTCAGGCCAATTTTTTTCAAAAACCTGCCCCGGGGGAGACCCCCCTCCTTCAGTCCCCCGACCCTTCGGGTGGGGAAATTAAGATCATACCCCTACCTAAAAGATGCCTACGTCCATGAGGACGGGTGTTTTCTACTATTTTACGAAAATACGGGGGGGAGGGGAAGCGCCAAATGAAACACCACCCCATTCGAAAACCTATCGTAATTTGTAAACGGGCAAACTTTATGTATTGATGTTGTATGAAAACTGGACCCCCCCAACAAAAAATGCCTGGCTACGCCACTGACCGCGATGTTTGTTCCACTCACGATGTGTGAAATAGTCTTTTAACTCGTTGACTTGATTAGGTGTCAGTATTATATTATATTATTGTCAATACTCTGAATGTAACCATTCGGACCTGGACGACTGTGTTAATGTTACGGTGAGCAGATTATCATGTACTGTAACTCTTTATGATTTTATAGCGTACAGTGACTGTATGTAGGTACAGTATATTTTTGTACTTAGTCTACTGTATATTGCACCTATGAGAAATGTTCATATATGCATAGCCTTTTTTATTAAATTATTGATAATATTGCCAATGCATCTCAGTTATGGGCCACGCTGAAGTTGAGAGTGTATATATGGTGTCCTTTTTATTTTAACACATTGGCATTGAATCAGCGCATTTCTTTATTAATAGGCTATGTTAACTTAATTTTAATTTTGCAATTTTTTCACATTTTTTTGAGTACGGTATGGAATTTGTTATGGATAAGGGGACCCACCTTGGGAAATCCTTGGGGCCTTCTAGGGCATTTTTATTGTTCTAGCTTACATTGTAACCGCTAGTCCACTAGGCAACAAATCTACCAATTTAGAAAGTTTGAACAAAATTGTAATTTGAACACGCATATATTATAATTACTTGGGAGAACTAATGGTGATACCAGTTTAGTAAAGATATTCTGTCATCATTGAATACACGTCTTTTAAAGATAATAAATGCTGACTGCTGTTTCGAACGACAGCAGTAGATATATAAGCACGTTGTGTCATAATTTTAAAAATTGTGCTTACTGCTTCCTGATCGCGGTGGGATAATAAGTCTACTAGTGCTGAGCTCATAACCCATTAGTTCCCAGCAGGTACTAGGCTTACAATGTTTATACTATGGTAATAGAAATGTTGTAGTTTAACACTTTAGCTACAACCATCAGTCATTATTATATTGACTCAAGTCAGTGTTTTTTTGAGTTGTAGTTTTTCCATCTTTTCACTGTGAGTCCGGCCTTTCAACTCCCTATTACCATTCCCTGGCAGAGCCAGATTGTTATTTTGGGGAGGTTACCCCGTAAATTCAGCCTCAGGTGGAGGCCTACACTGAGAATAAGAACAAGACGGTATCAAGTACCATAACTGGTTTAGTTTTTCTGAACAATTCTGGATGGTAGCCTACTTACAGAACGAAATAAACCATTTATAGAATTATTACAATAATACTTTTCATATTTCAAGTTGTCATTTTGGCGCCTATTTAAAAATTTTGACTAAATTGACCGGACTATGTTATAAATATTAGAGACATCATGTTTCGATTAGGTTTTTTGCAATTTTTAAGATAATTTTGCACAGTAGCGTGTATTGTTCTTTAGCCTATACCATCGGAAAGTAGAGATTCCAACAAACAAAAGGTCCACCTAATGTTTTTAAAAAATTGACATTTGGACTTTTTTCGATTTTTCGATGGAAAATTTGGGTGCTTTTTCCATATATAGTCGTAGGGCCTATATAGTATTTTTTTTTTGTGAAGTTAGTTAGTTAGTGTGAAGTTAAAAATATAAAACCAAACCCCTGGTTTTTGGCATTTTTCTCATAAAATTTATGTGGTATGTGAAAAAAGGGTAATCACCAAAGTTGTACATCTTATTATCTACCTTTTTGCTATTTGACGTTTTTCCATAGCTAAAACTTGTAGTCAGAAATGAAGATGTACCGTATTTCACCCTTAAAAACCACCCCTACCTGCCTCCCGAACTCAGATCGCCCGTAATTTATTTTTCTTTTAATGTCTGTCATATTATCTTCCATTTCCAATGGGTTTCATTCTACTATAATTTAATGTTTTTTTCACCATTTTTCAGGGGTTCTACCCTGGGCTATTATACCAAGATGTATTGAAGTATATTGTACGTGAAGATCTACTGTATTTAAATGTCAGTGTCCGCCACCGCGAGGGCTTTTTTAGCTCTGTATTTGAACTGTACGAATTTAGCTATAGTATAGGGCTTTTCAGTTTCATTTAAGTACGATATAGCTACGTTGTGTTGCATTCTTTTAAGGAGCCAAAAATGAAGTGGCAGCCAAAGTGTTGAACTAAAACTTATGCAAGCAGTTTCTTAGCCCTGGATTTTTCATGCCCTGTTGTCGCGATTGTAACCAACCAGTAATTATCTTAACGCATATATTATAGACCAGTACCCATAGCAGATGTCAATGAAACCATGGCCCAAACAGTGGCGTAGCCAAGTGGGGGGGGGGGGACTTTTGTTGGTCTGTTGCAAATAAATGATTTTGCTGGGTTCTAATGGGTCTATTATTCAAAGTGCAGCTTGATTGTAATTCTCCTCAATATATACAGTATAGAACACATTATTTCAATTCTTAGGAGCAGTGCGGTAACCGTTTTTTTTTTTGGAGGGGGGGCCTTTGCACTTGACAGAGAATTGGGCCCCCTTTAATTTCCTGCGATTTACTTTTTAATTTTCCTTTCTACAGGGGCCCCTATTGCCCGGGGGCCCCTATGCCTTCCTATGCCATGCTACCCTTCTGCTACTATCTTTTTTTCTTTTTTTGTGAAATGTATTAAACGGCTGAACGTGAATTGCGGGGAATCGATTTACACCACGTATTTTGTGAGCTGCGTAGAAAAGTTACATCATTTGATCTTTCCTTCTTCCAAATTTTACACTACGCATTTTTTTGGTGTAAACTCAATTTCTAACTTAATTTATTAATGAATTAATGGAGAAATTCTTCAAACCTTACATGTTTGCAGTACATACAAATTTTATTTCGGGGGGAGGGGGGGTCCGGACCGCATGGACCACCCCCCTGGCCACAGCCATGTAAAACTGCACAGGAGAGTGTCAATTCCAAGCCAGTGCTATTTGAAATTGAATGTTGCAAAGGAAGTATTTTCTATGGATTAGGCAATGAAAGGTGTAACCGAAAGATGGTGAACAGACAGAAATTGAGTAATTCATTGAAGCTGAAGGCAGTAGATGTTATTTCTGCAAAACATTCATTATAAATACCAGTGGAGCTCAGCAAAGGAAATGCATTCATTGGTCGTATTCGCCATACATACATCCCCAATTGACAAGAAGTCGGTATGATGATGGCGGGATATTGGCACCAATTATACATGCTCATTTGCAACCCATCATCTGGTCTCAATATTCTTCATTCTGCAATAGGACCACCCACAGTGGCGTAAAGTTTTAGAATGATAATTTTAGACTAAATCGTTTAAATCGCAATGTTATCATTATAGAAATAACATTGCATTCAACCGAAGATGGGGCTCGGGGGTACAAAGTAGTGGAGTTTTACTCATTTTAATAGTAGTAAAGTAAAGCTGTAGATTTTACGACAATATTTCATGTAGTTTTGTTCGTATTTTGTTGCTATGGGTCATACACATAAACTATTTGTTATTATTGATAACGTTTAATCAATAACAGGACTAAGTTAATGAATGATTAAGCTCTGCACTCTGTGAGTAAAGTTCGTATTTTTAAAACCTTAAATGTTTAGAATACCGTCAAAACTGATTCACTTCGCCCCGTTTTACGGTACATTACATAACTTAATATACTTTGGGTTAATCGTCCCCGCAATTCACAAAACGTTAATCGAATTCCTCCGCGCTCCCAGTGGATTGAACGCGGGCGTCCACAGCTGTCTTTCTAGAGGGGTATGGTAGGTATTGCCCCCCGTGAATGAAAATTAGCTCTGTGGCTCGATATGCTGAGAAAACAGACCGAGACTTATTGACATTTCTCCTAACAACAGGGGTCTTCCTCAGAGGAAATGAGTGAGAATAGTAACAGGTGTATTTAAAAAATAATAATAGGGTTTACCGAATTTATACGGCAGTATAGTTAAGGCTGTTGCAAAATAAGACGTTAGTATACCCTTCGGGGCAACATTTTGTAATACATCCTCCCAAAATCGGGGGCTTCTTGGTACGCAGCGCTAGACGCGAGGCATACCAAAGCGCGAGGCCTGAAGCGGTTTCCTCACAGTTGAATATCTTCTCTGAATAGTCCGCAAGGTATGCCAGAGAATTGCAAAGCGCGGTTGCCGTGGGCGTTAAACCTAGTATCTAGTAATAGGCTAAGGAAGTTATTTATTTTTCTGGGGATTAATTGCGAATTTCACAACTCTTATTTTAATATTTTCTTAATATGTTTATTATTTGGGCTCATTAAAGAAAGAACATCACCCAGACATTTTTTTTAATAGCGGCTTGTTGGTTTTAAGGGGCAGCTACCCACCTTTGCCCCTTTGTGGACACCCTTGGGTTTGAATGCGAGCTCGCTGCCGAAATACACTTCTAAACATTTATAGTAACATGTCTAGTTTTAATTTTGTCCGGGGGTGCCCACGGTTCCACTTCCCAGGGGGGCACTGAAAGCCCCCCAAGACCCCCCGGAGCTATTTTTTATATTTTTATTTTTATTTTTATTTATTATTATTTTATTTTATTGTTTATTATTGTTATTTTTTATTTTTTTTATTATCTATTTTTTTATTTTGTATTTTTTTAACTGGCCGAATACTCTGCTGCTTCCAAAATCTGGCCACCCTATCCCACCAAAAACCCTACCCTTGGGCATTGCTAAAGGTCGCATTTAACGGTGATGGTCCCTTAAAACATGCAAGCTGGAAGGAAACTTAACGGAACCCCTGACCGATCTCACACCATGCCTTCCACGATACATGCCGGGTGTATCATAGCACGCATAATCTACTTCTAACCAGCAGTGCACACTGCCTCAGGACATGCAACAGCTTTAAAAACTGCGCTCTTCATCCTCAACGTGCTGAATCATATGTCCCTTACGAGCTACTGTGCTATTAATGATAAGATTCAGCTCAGTAGCAACCCAATTCATCAACGAACTTCGTGCGATACACCCCCGATGAATATCAGTTGTCGGTCAACTTCTGAAGACGCCGAGTGACTTATATAGTGTTATCCAGAAGAGGAATCTTCACACCCTGAACTCTGGCAACGTAAAAGCACTTCAAACTTTAAGCCGTTCCTCGCTATCTGTGATGAATCTATAAGGCAACCACATCAATGCTGACTATGCATTGACATAGCTATCGGACAATTCGTCTCAGAACTCAAGCAACGGCTAAATGACTATGGTTCAAATTTAGATTTGAATGGAGAGAGTTACTGAACTTTCATATTGGAATTTATGTCTAACCACCAGTGGACTGACCGGTGAACGAAGCCATTGGACAGTTTAGAGGTAGAATGGGACTGACAATTAGGTGTAAGGGTTACATAGCGGACCAAAGCTCTCAGTCGAGTCGAAGAAGACGAGAACATATCTAGAAAACATTCATGGCAGAAGAGCGTAGAAGGCGCCCTGGATTAAGAAGAGCTACCGGTACTATATTGGCCCAGTCATTTGGAAAAGCCAGTGCTACGATAGTGATAGATAGAACGACGTCAGGCAGCTGGGAGGCAGCGAGCGACCTGAGTCGTATACAAATCAAATTCACATCACTTCACTTCACATCACTTCACATCACTTCACTTCACATCATCAAGGGCTTAACCACTTCACAATGTAATAGATTCAACTCCTCTTCTTTCTTCCTATTTTCAGCAAAATTTCACTTCACAATGTCTCTCACAGTCACTTTGTCTAACCCTAGACTCTCCGACACCTAGCTGCCTGAAGAAGTCCATCCCCCATTGCGAGAACCACCAAAGTCTCTTAGAGAGCGACCACTTTTGCTACCTTATCCAGTAGCCCTAACATGCCATACAATGTTAATTTAGCACCGTGGTTAAAAATGTAATACCGTACCTAGCTAAAATGGAACAATGGAATGAATTGTATAGGGGAATTGTCAATCAGTAAGAAGATATAGATAGCCCTACAACAGAAATAAAATGAAAGTAATTGGTAATGCGCGCTAAAGTGGTGAAACTCGGACAATGCATGAAAGCTTGAGTATTCAAATAGATGCGGTCGAGATATGGCGCTATGGGAACAAATGATGGAGTGCGATAGGGTGATGCTATATGGTGATGTCAGTAAAGAGTAGAATACTTGGATCGGCTATTAATCGATCGATGAAGAGAGCGGGATGTACGAAATGGCGGAGGCCAGAGGGGACAGTTGAAATTGCTTTCCAGAAGACGAACAGACAGAGGCACTAAATGAAGATGGTACGCCATGCTAGGGTTGCAGGCCTTCTGCGCTCTTCTGTCTAGCGTACTATAGGTGAACCGTTCTTTGCTTGCGCTCAGCTGCGAACATCAGTTAGCTATGTAACTCTTGCACTTGGCTGCCTTTTTCCAATAATCCACTCCAAATTTCCCGTCATATTCAAAACTAAAATTAAACGAGCACTTGAAGAACTAATAGGTTAACTGTCATTCATTGTGCGAAGCAATCAACTGAAAAACAGGCTAGAAGAGTTCCCAAGCCCCTTAAGAAGAACACCTTGCCTGACATACATCGCAGACTGTACACAACA
This sequence comes from Psococerastis gibbosa, assembly GCA_963971405.1. Classification (NCBI taxonomy): domain Eukaryota; kingdom Metazoa; phylum Arthropoda; class Insecta; order Psocodea; family Psocidae; genus Psococerastis; species Psococerastis gibbosa. The sequence goes on from OZ020487.1 coordinate 31,405,318, forward strand.
GCAACCGACCAACTAAATCAGTACTGACGCTATCGAATCATATCATCAAGAGACAGTAACTCTGGGAGCATTAGATACAACAAATCGAGAATGGCAGCGCGGCTTTTAAAGCTGTTACAACCTGAGGACGGCATGTACTGCAGATGAGAAGCAGAATTATGCACATGCTTTGATGCACACAACTTGCATTGTGTAGGGCGCGCTGTAGGACCTGCCAGAATTCCAAAGTTTCCTACCAGTGTGGATATTTTGAGGTCCCTTTCACCTACAAATGCGACCTTCATGCAACCTTTGGGTAAGGTTTGCACGCCGATTGCCTATTGGCATGCAGTGGCCTGAGAAAGAAAACCCAATTATCCCGTTCGCTCAAGGGAAAGGCACTGCTCTACTACTAAACATTCATATGCGGCGTCTATAATGTCAGTAACTACAATAAGTAAGTACCCACAGGTGACAAGTGACAATCAAGCCGCAAATCGAATTTATCCAGCGATTAAGAAAGCAGTATATAGTGATCTCTACCATTAAATTTAAATAGAGGCGTGCTGTGTCAATTACAACTATAACAATATTAGAAACTTAACTCAATTGACATTAAAAGAAGTGAAAATTGGTACCGTACAATCTTGCAACTATTGTTTCAGGTTATAGGCTAACTATCTATTATTTAGGTGCAATATACAATAGAGTGAAGTAATTTGCCAATAGATTTATATTATTTTCCGCTATACTTTTTTAGCGGTCGTTTAGAGTGTTAATGTACACTATAACTTTGTAACCGCGCGGCGGCTTAGAGAGCAATTTCCTGACGTGACGACTTTACAATTTTGAGATGTGACAGAGAGACAGAAAACTGCGCCATGTGATTAGAGTAGGCTAAACCTATGTAGTGCCTATCTTCATCATTCAATTTAAAAAGGGAGCATGCTGTGTCAATTACAACTATTACAGTTTCAAAAACTGAACACAATTGAAACGTTAAAAAAAAAAAAATGAAAACTGATACCTGTACAGTACAACCATTGTTTCAGGCTAACTATCTATGAAGGTGCAATATACAATAGTGCAGAAATTAGCCTAAAAGATCATATCTGTCAACCTATGCTTTTTTAGCTTTACTTTAGTGTTATTGAATACATATATTATATACGATATTTATCAGAAATGAAAAAAAAGTTAAGGTTCCTTGTCACGACTATTTTATGGGTAGGTAAATTGTCTGTTTAGTTTAATTTTTGAATATTTACTTTTTTCAGATAAAACTTTTATATTTTATATGCTGTATAATTTATTATGGGCAAATTGTAAGAGTCGGCCGAAAGGCCAGAAGTTGGCCCATATGGAAAATTAATACAATTTTCTCTCTTTCGACATATTTTGCCCATGCATGCTATTATTTCCAACTTTTTGTCTGTGCCCATATATTTACTGTAAATTATTAATTTTATTATTAATATTACCTTGTCTGTGTAAAAATAACGTTATTGATGGCATCCGGAAAGACTGTAAACTTAAAAATAAAATAATTAGCCCCCATAGCGGATGGGGGCGCGCCTTTGTCTTACCGTGGGAAGGTTTTCGAGCCCTTGCCACCATTTCCAGTCACCGTGCTCGGTCAGCAAACGGAGCTCCGTGCGTCTCATCCGGCGGTAACGGTAACGGGGTGGGGGGGACGGAGGCTGGGGCGGGGGTGATGGAGGTGGCGAAGGCGGTGGCGAAGGCGGCGGCGAGGACGAAGGCGTTGGCGATGGGAACCGGGGCGGCGGCGATGTTGGCGGCGACGGCCAAGAGAAAAGGGACGACGGCAGTGAGTATTCGGAGAATGACCCCTCCTCCGGCTCACTGCTGTCCTCCTCCGGCTCACTGCTGTCCTCCTCCGGCTCACTGCTGTCCTCCTCCGGCTCACTGCTGTCCTTCTCCTCACAGGACTCGTCATGGTCCGATCTGAAATCCCAGCAAAATTCATTAGAATGCAAAATTCTCCATAATCTGTTTTTGCTTTCCAATTTATACGTAGCATAAGGAAAGCTTTGTGATGGTCGAAATTAACAATTCCAAGATTTCAACGGATTTACACGTTTTAAGGTCCCAGCAACTGATCATGGCGACAATAATACCGGTATTTATTTAATCCCCCGGTATGAAAAATTCAAACAAGATAATTTTACAATGGAAAGTGCTATTCAAAATTTGTTTGTTTACAGTGTTAATATCAGGGGATTAAATAAATATCATAATCGCCATGATCAGGCTGCAGGAACCCAAAGAAGTGGTTTTTCGAAATGTCTATCTGTCTGTTCCGGGCAAACTACTCGGTCGATTTTGATGAAATTTAGCATGTGTGTTCACAAAAATTATACCTCGTGAGTTTTTTGTTATTTTGGGCTAACTTGATTTTGTTTTTGTTTTTCTCAAAAAAACTCTAAAAAAAACTCCTAAAAGAATTATTTCTCTTATTTCTTTTAAATTCACATAGCCTATATTGTCGGTTGCCCCTTGATAGTTTGCTTCTGGGGGTAAAAAATATAAATAAGTCAATTTTCATGAAAAATGAAATGAAAAAAAAATTATTTTTCTGTGGAACCTTACTGTCGATGATTTCTACCTTTAGGTATATTTTAGCTGTTAAACAGAGTAAAAACACCGAACAGGTTGATTTCCCAGGATTGTTATATATACACAGAGGTTACCTCACCAACGGTGACGTCGGACGGACCCCCCCCCCCCCCCCCCCCCCGCGGGATCCGAAATTTAACCGTAGGGAAATTATTTACTATGAAATAACGCATTATCTCCATCTGCTATTTGACAAATTCGAAGGCATGATCGAGTAAACTCGGACCCGTTCTTAGATCATAGATCATATTTCCTCTACTGTACTAGACCACGCGGGAGATACACGCTTTGCATGCTGCCGGAAATTTATTGAATGAACGTGCATGACGCTATGATGAAACCATAATACGATATATGCTATATATTATATATATATATATATATATATATATATATATTGTAACGTTGCTGATGGGTGACTTACCCTGGCTCCTCCCAATTGATAGGGATGGCGTGGGGCCGCTGGAGACACAACCTGTGGAAAACAATTTATGTCGAGTGTCGAAACATGATATTCGGGTTGATAGCTCAGTTGCTGTATACAGTAGGCCTATTGCACGTGCCCCAAAATTTGTACAACTAAGCTACCTAAAAATTATTAAAAAATGGGCCGACCCTATGTTTGATGCTGAGGGTTACCGTATAATAGGGAGGTAGCAACGGGTAGGGGTAGTTTCCAGGAGGGGATAAGAAACCATAAACTATGCCTATGTAAAATTTAAAAATATAACAATTATTGGTAGCTATCTATTCCCTTACTTACTTAATTCATACGAACATTAATATTACTATAATAGCCATTGCCATGCAAGGCCGTGGGCAGGAATTTTCGGAGGGGGTTTTCATTAGGTGCCCATTCCACATACGTACAACGTCAACGAAAAATTGAAAAATGACGTCAAAATGACGTAAATTGACGTGGTAGCAGAATTTTTAGTATGTCTTTAATGTCTGCTAAAACGTCATTTTTCAATTTTTCGTTGACGATTGAAGTATATGGAATACCCCCCTAAGCAAATATTCTTTAGGAATGTGCTGTAGTTTTAGAAGAATAATAGCAACCAACAGAGCATATTTTGCGAACCTGCGATTACTCAAGTCAGGACTATATCCAGAGCCACCATGTTCAGGATATATAAAACCCTCATCAGACCTATTGTAACATACGGACACTGGATTCTTATACTGTCAATGACACAAACCAACTATACGAGTATCGGAAATAAAGATAATAAGGAGGATCCATGGACCCCTAAGCAAAGACGGAGGGTATAAGAAACAACGCCGAAATAGACGCAATGTTCAACGGAGATTTAGAATTATACAGACATTTTAAAATTACACTGAAAAACAGGGCTCGGGGATTCAATATTTTGGAAAAGGTCCAAAATCGAGGGGGTAGGCTAAGTTTGAAAAATATGTAATCTTATGAAAGCATACAAAAAACATTTAAATGTTACATTTAGTTTAAATTATATTATATTATCCACATATTAAATCAAAAGTACATATTTTTAGACCGAACAGGGGGATGGATGTCCACAATGATTGCAGCCGTCACGGGGGGGGGGGGGGGGGGGGTACTTATTTGTCTCCAAGAGGGAACAATGTACTGGGAGCCTATACCGGTTACAGTTAAGGTTGAGTGCTGGAGTGGCAGAAAAAATTTACTTTCCTGTTTGCAAGGAACAAGAGCTACAAATCTTACAAGCTGCCGAATATTTTTCGAATACATATGCATGATGCTGATTTCTGGTCAATACACAATTATTATTATTATTCTGCAGAATAATACCCCGCATAATAATAATGTAAGTTATTTTGTTTTTGTAATATATGCTCCTTGTCCAGGGAATACTGGACAAGGAAAAGGAAAAAAATATTATTATTATTGCTATGATGACTAAACTTTTGCATTCCTGAGGGGAGACTATGTTTCCACGCTTAGTCGTATTCAAAAAATTTAATGAATGTATCTGATTAGCCTCTTCAGCCGCCCAATACCAAGTAACGTTATACTGTGGTATAGTATGGTATAGCATTGAGTATTGTTGTGTAAGCGTTACTGTATTTACCGTTGAGAGTGTGTATGAACTGAAAGTAGGAGAGAGGAGGTGATATGTAGAGGTACCTTGCATGGTACGCGGGATTTAGAGAGAGAACCTTCAAAGAGTTAACAATACAGTACAATAATCGAAGTTACGTGATTTATTATTACGGACCTTACTTCAATTACTTTAATTATGTTACTTCATGGCGACCGTGACATCTCGGGTCTGTAAATAATTATAACAATCAATTACCAATCATTTACAAAATGGGCACCACCAACAATAAACAAGAAGAAGTGATCCTGGCCCAAAACGGACAAAATACGGCGACTGTACCCATTACGCAATTTGAACATTTTGGGCTCTCCATGGCGGGTGGGGTCATAATAGCGGTACTCCTCATCTGTTGTTGTACGTGCGTTCATTTGACGAAAAAGCAGGCGAAGAGATTTATCGAGAAGCAAGTAGCGGTATCCACTCGTCCCAACCGTATCATCTCTAACATCGTCTAAGATAAGATAAGTTTTTTTTAATGATTGTATAATTTATGTTTCAAAAGGGTTTTATGTTGTTTAATTATGTTACTTCATGCACCATGTTACTGTATGCACCATACACTACTATATAGTAGGTTAATTAATTGGGTTCTATGGGTTGTGTGGAGACTGCTCAACAGTGCGTAGAAGAATTGAAAAAACTCTTGAGCAATGCTAAAAAGTGTGTCAACCGACCGTATGAGCGGGAAACGATTCGCGCTAAGCGATTGGAAGTAAATAGGCTTACTGCCATTTTAAATGACTTGTCGGCAGAAGGTCTTTCTGTTTCTGAAGAGGGTAAGTGTCTGGAGCTTATTGAAGAGTTTAAAACTAATCGTACGGAACTGTTACTCCTTTTAAATCAATTTGGGAAGCCTGAAATACCAAATACACAAAACCCTCCTGTGACCACAGCCACCAGTTCAGCGTCGACCATGGCAACTTTCAAATTCGAGACGGCACTCAAATTGCCATGCCTCACAGCGGACGGGGACTCTACTGCTCTCAGGGATTTCCTGGACATTGCTGAATCATCTTATCATGACTGTTTGGACGCTGCGGGCAAGACTGCTTTGGTTCGTTTTTTAGCCCTTAATAAGGTTCAAGGCAAAGTAAAAACTCGATTAGGAGAAATTTCCTCTATCAGCACTTTTGACGATTTAAGAACGGCATTAACTGCGCGGTGCGGGCTAACCGAAACCTTTGAGAGTCTGACGGGAAGATTGGCTACCCTTACGCAAGGGAAACGTACTCTCAGTTGCTTTTGTGAGGAACTTGATCTAATGGCCTCAAAATTAGCGACAATTGCCATAAAAAACCGTAATATTACGGAGGCTGGAGCGAAAGCAGCTATTTTACAAAATTACAAGGACCAGGCATTAGTCTCTTTTCGCAGGGGTGTCCACTCAGAATTAAAATTAGTGGTTGAGGCTGCTAGGCCTACAACGTTGGAAGATGCATTGGCGATTTCCACATCTGCCATGGCTAGTGGTGCACCTAGTGCCCAAGTCTTTTCGTACCACCCCCGTGGTAAATTCAGGGGTCGTGGTAATTCTAATTTTGGTGCATTTTCTCCCCGAGATTATTTCGGCCAGAATAACCATCGCGGGAATAGGTCTGGATATACAGATCAAGTTGAATATCGTGGTGAGAGGAAAAGTTATAAGGGTAATGACCACGGCTATTCCGACAAAGTGTCACAACAGCCACGAGCCCACCAATCTCGAGGTCGAGGCGGTTACCGTGGAAATCGTGGGTTTCGTGGAAATGGCTCTTATCCCCCGAGGGGAAATCTCGGCCATCAGTATGTTGTACAGCCAGACGCTGTTTCTAAGCAACAGACAAAGTTTCGAGACTCTTCTTTGGAAGAAGACACAGAAACTCCAAAAAACTATTAGATCAGGTAAAACACATATATTTATCGGACGCAGATGCCTTAACATCTCCTGTCTTTATAAATGTATGGGATGAACAGTATACTAATTACCTCCCCATGATAGATACTGGAGCAAGCATTTCGACTTGGTCAGAAGATAGGCTACCACAGTCATATCGAATTAATACTGAAGAGACGTTTATAATAAAAGGTATTGGAGGTGTTATTAAGGTTCTAGGCTCTGTCGTTTTTTCCCTGTATATAAATAAGTATTGCCCCCCAATTTTGCATAAATTTTATGTTTTACCCTCCCATTGTAAAATAGGTGTTGATGGTATAGTAGGTACTGATTTTTTAAGAAAATATCGTACTAGCATTTCATTTTGTGATAACAGGCTAACGCTGAAATTGCGAAACCGTGAGGTTTGGGTACCGTTAGTGAACGGTGTTATTGCCGAAACACACACGGTAGAGCCGAATTGTGCTAAGCTCTGCTAAGTGCGTTATCCTCTACCTTGTAAAGATTGCATTTACGTGCCTACTGGGGAAGTGAAACCTGGAGTTTTCACGTTTGGTTGTATAACAAAGCCCAAAAATGGTTTCATGTACTGTTATGTGGCAAATACAACAAATGCCAAACAAACGTTTCGTGCCTCGCAGTTAGAAGTTCAATCAATCAACTCGACGTTGACAAAATCAGGTCACATGAGGGCACAAACAGCACGGCAGCTGACTCATACAAGTCGCATAAACAGGCTTGATTCAGAACTACAATTAGGCCACTTATCAGGCGATTCTAGGAAAAGAATAACACAGTTGTGTCATAAATACGCCGATATATTCCATTTAGAGGGAGACATATTGACCACCACTAATCTTTGTAAACCTAAGCTGTACATAAAAGAAGGAGCTGCGCCTATTTTCTGTAGGCCATACCGCACTCCACACTGTCAAAAAAGTGAAGTGAAAAGACAGATTCAAGAGATGGTTGACCAAAATATTGCTCAACCAAGCATAAGCCCTTATAATTCACCATTTTTGTTACTTAAGAAGAAGGATGGCTCTTTTCGAAATATTATTGATTTCCGTAAAGTAAATGAGTCCTTAGCGGACGATAGGTTTCCCCTCCCCAACATTGTTGATATTTTGGATAGGCTAGGGAAAGCCCGAATCTTCTCTTGCCTAGATTTAAAAAATGGCTACCCTCAATGTGAGTTACGTGAGGAAAGCCGGCATATTACTGCTTTTAGTACTGATGAAGGCCACTGGGAGTTGACTCGCCTTCCTCAGGGGTTGAAAACCTCACCCTCCATCTTTTCTCGACTTATGTCACTAGCAATAGCAGGGATGGAAGGGGTGTATTATTATCTAGATGATATAATATGTTTTGGGGAGGATGAAGAGGCTCATAATGCTGTTTTGGAAAAACTATTTGAGCGATTACGTAAGGTACGATTGTCCCTTAATCCTAAGAAATGCACATTTCAAAAGGATAAACTTGAGTTTTTGGGCCATGAGATAAGTAAAGATGGACTCAGACCATCTTTGGCCAAAATACAAGTGGTTTTGAACTACCCTAAACCGAAAAATGCTGATGAAGTATTACGCTTTGTGTCGTTTTGTAATTATTACAGACGGTTTGTACATAATTTTGCGAAAATTGTTAAACCCTTAAATGACTTGTTAAAGAAGAATGTGGCGTTTGTATGGAATGCACAGTGTCAGGGTTCATATGAACAACTAAAACTCGCTCTTACCTCTGAGCCAGTTTTGGAGTTTCCAGATTTTACAAAGCCATTTATTTTACAGACTGATTTTAGTGGCGTTTCGTTAGGCGCCATTTTAATGAATAATAATGGTCACCCAGTTGCTTATGCTAGCAGAGGGTTGAAACCTGCGGAGTCTCGGTACCCCGCCATACATGGAGAATTGTTATGTATAGTATGGGCCACAAAATTTTTCCGACCATACCTGGCTGGAAATCGTTTTATAGTTAGATGTGATCATCAGCCCTTGAAATATTTATTTTCGTTTCCTACGGATTCTAGTCGATTGACTAAATACCGTCTTGCGTTACAAGAATACGATTTTACTGTTGAATATGTTAAAGGTTCAAAAAATGCAGCGGCAGATGCACATAGATAAACTAAATAGTACAGCGTATCACCATGAAAGCCTTGGAGCATTAGAAAACTCCCACAAGCCGTTGGGTGCCTTCTTGAGAAGTTACTTGCCATGTTCGGGGTATGAATGGGATGTGTTAGCTAGATTTTTTACTTTTTCTTATAATAGTACTGTACATAGTAGTTTGGGGTACAGTCCCTATGAGTTAGTCTTTGGGCATTTACCTACAACACCTTCTGTGTTACAATACGAAGGAGAGATCGATCCGGTATACAATATAGACTCTTACGTCCAAAACCTTAGATACAAGTTACAAATTGCACAAGAGCATGCTCGAAAAACTTTGTTAGGCACGAAAATCACTCGTTGCGCAAAAGTAAATTCCACTCGAGAGTTTCGGAAATGTTTTCCGGGTGATTTAGTGTTTTTGAAAAAAGAAGGAGGAAGTAAATTAGACAATATTTTTGATGGTCCTTATTTAGTGTTGGACGTTGATAATTTAAAAAATAATGTAACATTAGAAATAAACAAGAAAAATATTGTAGTAGGCTACATAAGAATAGAATTAAAATTTAACATTATCGTATTGTTACATATACTATTTGATATTTACAATTCTTATTAACATGATTGTAATTTGGGGTTTAACGTTTTATTGGGATTTAGCTGTTTATAGTTAACTTTACTATGAATTTTTGGGTTTTATTGTATGAAAAAAAAAAAAAAAAAAAAAAAGGGGGAGATGTGGTATAGTATGGTATAGCATTGAGTATTGTTGTGTAAGCGTTACTGTATTTACCGTTAAGAGTGTGTATGAACTGAAAGTAGGAGAGAGGAGGTGATATGTAGAGGTACCTTGCATGGTACGCGGGATTTAGAGAGAGAACCTTCAAAGAGTTAACAATACAGTACAATAATCGAAGTTACGTGATTTATTATTACGGACCTTACTTCAATTACTTTAATTATGTTACTTCAATACTTGTGTCAAGTTACGGCCAGTGGCGGATACAGAGGGGGTTCAGGGCGTCATGACCCCCCTTAACGCCAAAAGGACGATGAAAAACAGTAACTAACATTTAAAAAAATATTAATAATAACAGGTTTTGCCAACGTTTTGTCAATAAAAGAAAACAACGAAGAGTCGACTTTGTTTTGTTGGCCGAAATAGACTCAAAATAAAATCTTCCTTCCATAACTAAATTTAATTTTGTATCGCTTACAATTAATCAATTAATAATTATTATCATTTGTTACATTCTGGTTAAATGATTTGGATGTGTAACTTAAGGAAGTAAAGAAATTTTTCAAACCTGCAGCTGTATCAATTTTTTAATAGTTTTTGTCTAGTGTCTGTAGGAAGAAGGTAAGGACCTAAACCGAAATAAGTGAATATGGAAAAAAACTGGGCTTGGCGGGATTCGAACCCACGATCTACGCCTGACCGTGGTCCAGCGGATAAGACGACGCCCCGGTTAGGCGTAGATCGTGGGTTCGAATCCCGCCAAGCTCGGATTTTTTTTCCATATCCTCCAATTTCGGTTATAACCTCTTCAACCAAAGTTAATTTAATGTCAGTGTTATTTATACCATATAATACTAAAATGTAAGGACCTATACAGCTACATGTGGTCACATCAAAGAGCACTAGAGACACTACTATGGGCAAATTCGACCGTGACCCCCCCCCCCCCCCTTAAAATCTCTGTATCCGCCTCTGGTGACGGCAGGTCTTCTACCGCATGGTGAGTAGACTTACAAAAGTACCAAAACGCTATCTCTATGCCATCGAAGGTATCGTCCCTGGCCTTTCCGCTGATGAGGTATTTGTGCGCCCGGTGTCAATGGGGGCAATGCTGCCCCTCGTTTACGTGGCCACAGAAGTTTCATAAATTTTTTTAAATTAATAAAGGGGTCAGTCTGGAACCTAGACCTACAGGGTCATAGTCATGAATGAATACAGAGGGGGCAGCCCCCCCTCCAAATTTGGTAAATCTCAAGTCAATTTATTACTGCCAGAAACTAGGCTACATATGTTTTTCCTATCTTGACCCACCACTACTCTGGCCTCCCCCCTCCCCAAATGGGCTGGATCCGTCCCTGATCATAGTTGAGCTCACTCCAGTGCCCCAAAATGTTACTCTAAGCCTACCAAAAAGATTTCAGCATTAATTGAGACACCATGTTGGGTGCTGAGGAGTTAGGGATTCGTGGGAATTTATTTTTCACATTGATGATTGGTAAATTGTAAGTTACATGTAAAATCTATTTCTAAACACTTACCGCTTTGGTGTCGACCCCATCTCCGCCGCATCAGGTGCCGGCCTCTTGCAGGGTGGGGTGACATTCAGCGCCTCTGGTGCCACGCTTTCCGGTGTACTCCGACTGAAACAACAAATACTGATACATAGGAAATTTCATTACACTGTCACATTTGGTGATGAAATGCCCACATAGGACAACCCGTTGACATACCTTTTAGTGATGGGTTCCCCGATGTTGATTTTCTGATTTGCCTGAATTTGATACATGATCACATAGTCTACAGTATGTATCGGCCTCATCATGTGTCAAACGGTAGACGTATTTCTTCTAGTACGGTACTTATGTTATTTTTTCAGCCCTGCGATGAATATTTCCTTGAAACTCCTTTACACAAAAACAGGCATTGGTGTGTGAGCAAACTCTAATAGAGAGGTCCGATTGGGCCTCAATTCAACGAAGGATAAAAAGTACCCTATGGCTTAGCCAAGTACAGGATACGAGTCAGCTCTGCATTCGTAACATATTCTCTTGAGACATAACCAAGTGGGCACTTTTTCGTGCTTACGCCGAATTATGAGCCCATAGAACTTTCTGTTCAAAAGTCAGTTTATATTGTATTAGACCACGCTGGATCTATACAAATCTTACATGTCGACTGTCGTAAGATTAATGACTAATTAATTTGCCCGACGCTATAACGAAACCATTATAGGTATTGTGGCATTGCTGAGCGGTGACAAATTCGTGGCAGCAGAAAATTTTATATTACAGTTTGGATTTTTATTTTAACATGGATGATTGGTGGAATGTACAAATTCTTTTGAATTGCTGCGGAGTGACTTACCCTGATGACTTTTCGTCGCCCCCCTCATAAGCGCAGCAGAACCTGCGGAAAAGATTACTTTTAAATTATGTCCTCAGTTGATAATTTAATTGTTTTCTACAGTGTTGCAATCCTCTGAAGCCTAACAATTTTCCTCCAGTGACACCAAACAATTATTCCAAATCTGTTATTCAAATGTTGGATGCTTAGGGATGAGGGATTCGTGGCGACTCAAAATAAATAGTCCTTTCGATTATAATTTTCAGGTTGGTGATGGGTAAACTGTAAATTCTAGCATAATTCGAAACTCTTGCCTTTTTTGGTTCGACCCCATACACCCACGTCATCTGGTAACGCATGACGCAAGCCTATTGCCTAGGGCCTATTATATTTTTATAGCTCTACAATAAAAATTCTTCGCGATACTCGAAGAGCATACACGTAGCCAGGGAGGGGGCTTTGGGGGCTAAAGCCCCCCCCCCCCCAAATTTTAAGATTATTTATTTTATTTTTCTCGCTCGATCCAGTGTATCGTAATTCAACACTAAAACTGTGTGTTTATGCATGTAAACCCGCCGTTTTACTGGAGATATTCCATAGCCCACGACCCCCTGGTAGTTAACCCCCCCCCCCCCCCCCCGAAGTAAAATTCTGGCTACGTGCTTGTCGAAGAAGGTTCGATTGGCCGCTAATTAAATGAAAGATAAAAGGTTTTCTATGTAGTATATCGTCTTGAGGCGATACAAGGGCCCACGTCAGGTGTGCACTTTTTCCTGCTAGGTGGTTGATAGATTCGTGGCGGCACAAAACTAGTCATTTGGATTTTAATGTTCACGTTGATGTTTGGAAAAATGTACATGTAAAGTCTACTTCTAATCACTTGCCTCTTAGGGCTCGACCCCATCCCATCCTGGGAAGTTGATGCTGGCCTCTTCCGGGAGGGAGGGGTCACCTCATCATCCTCGCGATCTTCGTCTTCCGCTGGCGCTTCCCCCTCCTCTTCTTCCTCCTCCTCTTCCTCCTCCTCTTCTTCCTCCTCTTCGGCCTCGGGGATCGGCTTGGTCCGCCTGAGGAACTTTCTCCTGCTCCTGAAAAGACAAAAACTGATAGTTGGTAGGCCATTACATTGTCAGATTTGGTGTGAATTGGCCACGTCCCCTTCAACTTTACATTTTTTTTTTCAGTTATTAGTTTGGTCTTGATTTTTTTTTCAGTTATTAGTTTGGTCTTGATATTTAGGACCGTGAGCCGTGGACAAGACCCCAAAAACTCCATCAATACCTGATCATGGCAGAATGATGTGTACAAGGATTTGCTCAACCGACACCTATTTAAAAAGTGTGGGGGGTAAAAGGGGATGATTTGTACCATTTGGTAGTCATAACAGTGGGGCAAGTGAATCGGGCATCAGCAGTGTATTTATAACATTATACGACTATTTTTATATGGTTGATAATTTTGGGCTCCCATGATTTTCTCAATCCCGTACCAAACCATTAAGCGGGGCCTCCTCGAAATGGTCATACCTATCAACATACCCGATCAATTCAGTGATAAGTTACTAATTTATAATAAAACATAAACAAATCCTAATTTAGAGCCTAAAATCTAGGGGATGTGATTTTGGACTTAATTACCGTACTAAAAATGCCTATTTTTTCAATTCTTTCTTTCCTTCCATCTCTATTGGAATAAACCGGTTTGCTGTGTCTCATAGGCGGGTCTAGTATTTTGTTTAGGGGGTTGGGCAGGATAAGGGCGAACTCGTGTCATGTAATTCACTTTTCCCTTGAGAAATATGTGTAAAGCCTAGTACGCCAATGATGCAGACCAAAACGCATTCAAATTACACGAGACACCGAATATACCCGAAGAGGTTTCCCCAGTGGGCAGTTTTGTTCATAAAATATAGGCCCGAAACAGGGAATTTACGAATTTTGGTAGCCGTAAAATATGGATTTTACGATTTTACAGGCGATGGTTGTTATAGTGTAGCTGAAGAAGGGTCCAGAGATGCACCTCGAGTGAACAAAATAGGCCCGGAATAGGTTGGTCTTTACTCATTTTGAAATAGTGTAGTTTTACTGAACAAGACCTATGAAAATTACCTTAAACGGAGGAATTGGGGGCCTGCCACAGTACCGCGGCGGAAATTTTTAGAATATTTAAGCGCAAAACATTGGGATTCTGCCCGTTTTGTTAGCAGTAAAGTATATATTTTACAGACGAAGATGTAGCAGAATACAGAGGTACCCTGTGGGCCAGCCCGGATCAAATTAAAAGGAGAAAGTAGACCCATAATAATGGCGCTTTTCGCCTTCTTAAAATAGCAAAATTTTGCAGAGCAGGAGGTCATATCGAAAAAAGGCTTTAGCTTCGTTCATGAGGCATGATTTGAATAGTTATGCGCGAAAGAATGGAGTTTTACAATTTTGAGCAGGCCCCAACTTGTAGCATTTTGTGACACTTACATACGGCCAACATAGGGCACTGTAGGCTCCTTCAACCGCTGCAGTGCCCCGTGCAGAGGACGCCCCGTTGGCTCCATGGCTGAAACCTTTCCCCGTGGGGACGTCGATGGTAGCTCCTCGCTTAAACAAAAATTAAGGCTAATTAACACCGATGGTCTCCTATTTTTCTGCTCTCCAAAATTTCAAAAACAAATACGGCAGCTGAGCGAGAGAATACGAATACGTATAAAGTATAGGGCATCAAAAAAGTCTTTTTTACGAAATGTCGGTCTGACTGTTCGTCGATTTGTGGGAAAATACTTGGTGAACTCTGATGAAATTTTGCTAGTAGATAAGAAAAAAAAAATCATATATTGGGACCGTTTCACTTCATTTTGAGCTTACTCAATTTTCTGGGTATAAGATTAGGCCTACTTTCCAAAAACTCCAAAAAATTGTAGTGGTCTAGTTATTAATGTAAACTAAACCCAATGTGTCACTGATCATATGGTACGGGGAAAATAAATTTGAAACATACTCATTGTCCATGAAAGAGAACCGGTCCGAGTTTACTCGAACATGCTTTCCAATTTATCAACATTAGTAGATAGAGAAAATGAGTAATTTCATGGTAAATAATTTTCCTATGTTTAAATTTCGGTTATCTCAGAGGGGGGGGGGGGGGGGGGTTGTCCACCAAACGTCACTGGAGCGGAGATAAATTCTAGACAGGTCAGACCAACATATTACCACACAGCAATAATGGCAGGGCACGCAATGCATTTGAGCGCGAATTATCCATCATTTTTCAAAAAATAATTATTTGCACAAAAGCAAATAGTTTTTTGGGAAAGCAACCTGTCCGGTTTCGTTACTCAATTTAACACCTAAAACATGCCAGTAGGTAGAAATCATCGATAGAAAGGTTTTGTAGAAAAATTATTTTTTAGTCATTTTTCATTAAAATTTAGTTATTTTTATTTTTTCACCCCCAGAAGCAAACTATCAAGGGGCAAGCGACCCCCCGCATTTTGTCAACATTAAAGACGACTACAATATACAGTGTTGCTCATAATAATAGGGACACTTCGAATTTTTCAATTTTTTTTTAAACCCATTGAGATACCACAATTATAGTCAGCAGTAGTTGACGGCTTGGTTATCTGAATATTTTGTGTGAGTTTGGTTAAAAAGTATCAAGAACTTAAAGCGTTCAAGAATTTTTTTTAAATTTTCGCTGGTCATAATAATAAGGACGCGAGTCTAGTTTTTGTTTTTATTTAAGCCAAAAACAATGAAAATTTAAAAATCTGCCCAAGGCCTCTTGCCACTTAAAATCTCAAGATATCTTGAGAAAATGGGCCGCATGAAACATTGCTCTGATGATGAAAGAAGAATTATCTGCGGCTTGCGGAAGAAAGGGTTTAGCATCAGAAAAATTGCTGATTTAGTCGATCGATCAAAAACAATGGTGGCCAACGCGTTAAAGGAACAAAATGCAGTCGAAAAAAGAGGTCGGCCTGGGAAGACATCCGATAATTTCCCCCAATTTCCCAAAATAAAAAAACTGCTTCATCAAAAAAATTCGAGGTATGATTTTTGTGAACCTACATGCTTAATTTCATCAAAATCGACCGAGTAGTTTGCCCGCAAATCGATGACAGACAGACAGACAGAACGACAGACAGACAGACAGAGCTACAGACAGACATTTCGTAAAAACCACTTTTTTGGGTTTTGGGACCTCAAACCGTGTAAATCCGTTGAAATCTCGGAATCAAAAATTTCGACCGTCACAAAGCTTTCCTTAGGCTATACTACGTATAAATTGGAAAGCAATAACTAAAAAATAATTTTTCAGTAGAAACTTTTCATCGATGATCTCGAACTTCAGGTATAGCCTATGTTTGAAGTGTTAAATAGAGTAGCCTAACAAAAAAATGCTCTTCGAATCAAATTTTTTGTTTTGAATAAAAATATTTTTTTGAAGGAATTATGAATATCGCAACTGATGCCCCAATACATATACATGCATATTATTACAGGGCATTGTATTATATTCGGACATGATAAACACACTTTGTTAATTTCAAAAACTAAAGTGTTAACTTTCTCACTAAACCATTCTTAGACCATGATTTTCATAATTATAATCAATTGAAATCGTACTAATATTCCATGTTTTGAGTCTAGGAAATTGGTCCCTTTTAATTTGTATTAACTCCATTATACGCATACAAAATGCATGTTGACAGATCTGGTCTAAATCTGGGATACGATCTAGTTTTGAACTATAAAGTTTGGTGTATAACCTATTTTGTGCAACTTACGTAGCCTCATCTTCTTCAGGAGGCAGTGGAACACTCCAGGCTTCCGGCGAGGGTGCGGCCACCCTTCTACGCGGCGCTCGCGGGGGTGCGACGACCCCCCTTGAGTATGGTGTATTGCGCCTGAAACAGCAACAAAATGATAACTGAGGATATTTTATAAAGAACACAAAAGCAAATGAGCATTATGCTCACTATAACAAAGAACTGGGGTTTTATTCGTATATATTCTATAAAAGAATAAGCTTTGAACAGAGTGCAGCGGGCCTGCATACGAGTACAATGTCAAACCCCAACGATGTCGTGCATAACATACGATATATATGGGGCTTATTGAATAGGTACCGGTATCAAAACAGAACCATATCACATTGCTGAACGATATTATGAAATCTAACAAATATAACTAGGAGAGGACGCCGAAGCTGGTTTTCGAGACACTTTCAACGACCCAAGGCGTCCCAGTAGGCCAAGACTAAGATGGCGATACCAAGTGGCACCCGTGACCGGAAGATAGCGGCGGAAGACCGTCAGAGGTGGTGTGGCTGAGTGGCTGTATCCAAAAGCCCCCCCCCCCCCCACGGGCTGGACGCGCCAACCTGTCAAGTAAGCCAATAAATATAACAGGCATAGTTTTTGCAAGAAGGAGTTAGTTGTTAGGTAGTCATTTAAGTAAATCTCACATAAAAAGTTATAGCTAGATCTGTTAAAGTGTTAAATTTGTAGTTAAACAAGGCATAAAATTTTACATTTCACTATATTTTTTAACTTGACACAATTTATATATTTTAAACTGCATGCATTCTATTATACTAGGCCTAGTATTTAGAATATTGTAAAAATTTCCAACCTAAAACGGGCCTAGCCCATAGGGAAGTGACAAAAACTGTAAAAATTGTATCTTGGGAAATATATTTTGATTGATTGATTGATAGGTAAGTCCGACACTGCTTCTTACCGTTTAAGCATAGTTTTTTCCTAAAATAATATATCCTAATGTAAATTACTGTACATTTACATCTTCCTCATCTTTACCAATTTGGGACGCGATTTGGTTCCCGGAATATGCATATTTAGCAAGATTAGAGTTGACTACTTCCACTTCCTCATTACAAAAATAATAATTTGTAGCTTACCTTGTTCGCCCGAGGGTAACCCCACTCCCCATTACCCTCCGGGCCTCTTTTTGCAAAATAATTAGTTCACTTTTCATAATGAAAATGTAAATAATGAAGTTTAAAATTTTGTTTTTCTTCAAATGTTTCACTTTATTTCGAACAAACAACCCGGGCAAAGTGGAGTTGTTACTTGGCTCATGGCTGATATTTCCATTCTCAATGGTAATCTTTGGCGTAGAAAGGGGGCCTGGGGAGTGCGTTAGCCCGCAGGGGCATCCGTAGCCCCCCCCCCCAAGGATTTCTGGGGGCAAAGACGTTGTGAAAGCTAAAGAAATACTATCCACAATAACGAAAGGGAAATTCTTGGTAGGTCTTTGCTTATTTTTCATGAAAGACGTCATGAAAAAAGTCAACATATACTGTATATGGATCAAGTAAGCCTACCTTCACAAAAAAAAAAAATATTACCCAAAATGAATAATACCCAATAACGGTATTTCAGGCCTATTTTATCAAATTATTTTCTGCACCCCCTCAGGGGTGATGGTATCTTCGTCGGTAAAATCTAAACTGCTTGCAAAATGTGCAGAACTTCACTATTTTGAGTCTATTTATCATTTTTTTCCTCTGAGCCCCTTCCTCCAGGGTATGACACGTGTATTAGTACTTATACTTGGAAGTTTCATAGGCTCCAATTTTAGGCGAAATTCCCCCCCTCCCTCCGGGCAAGCTTTCTACCATCCACCAGTTTCTACAGGTTCACACAAAATCTAACACTCGAAAAACAATTTATCAGTAAACATCGGTCCCAAAACCAACAGACAAATAATATTAATAATAATAATAGCTTTAGGGGAGTCGTTCGAGTAAACTCGGACCGGTTCTTTTACTTGTATTGCTTGTACTCATTCCCACCTTTACTTTTAAAGGGGGCCAGCACTGGACTATCCCTTTGGGCCTAAATGTAGTTGTGTGATTTAATAATAAATTTTGATTTTTTGATTTTTGATTCTTCGAATAACAACATAGCCTGCGTATATTTACAATATACTATCCTAAAAAATTTAAACATTCTTAGTGGTGTTCTTATAAGTCAAAATAAAATAAATTACCGGTAATATAGATCAAGAATTAATTTTAGTTTACATTAATTTCTGAAGTGACAACGTCTAATCAATCGATGAACGCTGGCTGGAACATTGGGCGCATGCACGAAAAAGTGATACACACCGATTACACGCGCATTGCCCGTTCCGCCAGCCGCATCTTTGTAAATGTGGTTTTCATTGATTATTACAACAACATTTTTTTTTTTCCAATGGCTGATAAACCTGACGAGTCTATGGACCAATTAAATTATAGATTTAATTTCACTCCTTATTAGAGGATAATGTTAATTCAATAAAAATGATTCAATTTTATTATTCATAAGAGTATGCAGTCATTTTATCAATGTTTTGATATGACGTTGTCGCGTTGAACTATCGTCCGTAAACCGACTTTACAGACAACCATTTTTTTTAAACTCTGAATTAGGATAAGCCTGATAAAGAACCAGTAGAATCCGGGCTGATAGGCCGTGGTTGAAATGAATTTGTTGCTGCTGAGCCTCCGGGATACAATCTTAGAAGTCTACGCAATTCAACTGAAGATGTCGACCGCAGATGTTGTCGAAACTTTTGGAAGTTCGCTTCATTTCGACCACGGCCGATCAGCCCGGATTCTATACTGGTCAAATGTTTCACTTTATTTAGAACAAACAACCCGGGCAAAGTGGAGTTGTTACTTGGCTCATGGCTGATATTTCCATTCTCAATGGTAATCATTGGCGTAGAAAGGGGGCCTGGGGAGTGCGTTAGCCCGCAGGGGCATCCGTAGCCCCCTCCCCCCCCCCCTCCAAGGATTTCTGGGGACAAAGACGTTGTGAAAGCTAAAGAAATACTATCCACAATAACGAAAGGGAAATTCTTGGTAGGTCTTTGCTTATTTTTCATGAAAGACGTCATGAAAAAAGTCAACATATACTGTATATGGATCAAGTAAGCCTACCTTCACAAAAAAAAAAAATATTACCCAAAATGAATAATACCCAATAACGGTATTTCAGGCCTATTTTATCAAATTATTTTCTGCACCCCCTCAGGGGTGATGGTATCTTCGTCGGTAAAATCTAAACTGCTTGCAAAATGTGCAGAACTTCACTATTTTGAGTCTATTTATCATTTTTTTCCTCTGAGCCCCTTCCTCCAGGGTATGACACGTGTATTAGTACTTATACTTGGAAGTTTCATAGGCTCCAATTTTAGGCGAAATTCCCCCACTCCCTCCGGGCAAGCTTTCTACCATCCACCAGTTTCTACAGGTTCACACAAAATCTAACACTCGAAAAACAATTTATCAGTAAACATCGGTCCCAAAACCAACAGACAAATAATAATAATAATAATAATAATAATAGCTTTAGGGGAGTCTCGCTGCTACCATTCAAATCATCATTTTTAAGGAATTCAATGTCCTGACACTGCCCTTGCTATATGCAAAACAACTTCTACTTTTCTGATTTAATTGAGTGATTTCGTCCATCATAACATTAATACCAGACTAGTTACAGGACGCAACCTATATAAACTTTGAAACCGAATACGGAACACTTTATGCAATCGCTTATGTATAAGTCTATTCCGCTGTACAATTCCCTACCGGACAACGCAAAGGACTCAGTCAGCATAACAAGTTTCAAGACACATATAAACCAGCTAATTTCTTCCAACCCCAATAACATCACGTCCTTACTTGGCGGCAGCTAATGAAAATTAGGATACTGTAAATTTTATTAGTCTACATTAATTCAGTTATCTGCCTGCACAATAATTCTCTATTTACGTTTAATTTTTGCTTTCCAATTTATACGTAGTATAAGGAAAGCTTTGTGACGGTCGAAATTTTCGAGATTTCAACGGATTTACACGTTTTGAGTTTTGGTTTTTACGAAATGTCTGTCTTTGCATCGAATTCCGGGCCAACTACTCGTCGGTGGATTTCGATGAAATTTTTCATGTAGGTTTACAAAAATCATACTTCGGGACCATTTTTATTTATTTAGGGCTAACTCAATTTGGGGAGGTTTTATTTTCAAAAAACTCCAAAAAAACTCCAAAGAAAAATTATTTCTCAAAAACGGCTCCAACGATTTCTTTTAAATTCACATATGTTTGTAGCCGTTGTTAATGTTGACAAAATGCGGGGGGTCGCTTGCCCCTTTATAGTTTGCTTCTGGGAGTAAAAAAATAAAAATAACTAAATATTAATTAAAAATTACTAAAAAATACTTTTTCTGCGAAACTGTGAATTTACCTCACCTCTAGTGACGTCAGGTGGGCAACCCCCCCGAGATATCGGAAATTTAACATAGGAAAATTATTAACCATGAAATTCCTCATTTTCTCTATCTACTAATTTTGATAAATTGGAAAGCATGTTCGAGTAAACTCGGACCGGTTCTTTTTACTTGTATTACTTGTACTAATTCTCACCTTTACTTTTAAAGGGGGCCAGCACTGGACTTTCCCTTTGGGCCCCCCTTCCATTTTTAATATTGTAAATGTAGTTGTTTGATTTAATAATAAATTTTGATTTTTTAATTTTTGATTCTTTGAATAATAACATAGCCTCCGTATATTTACAATATATTATCCTAAAAAAATTAAACATTCTAAGTGGTGTTCTTTAAAGTCAAAATAAAATAAAGTACCGGTAATATAGATCTAGAATTAACTTTAGTTTACATTAATTTCTGAAGTGACAACGTCTAATCAATCGATGAACGCTGACTGGAACATTGGGTGCATGCACGAAAAAGCGTTACACCGATGCGTTACACCGATTACACGCGCATTGCCCGTTCCGCCAGCCGCATCTTTGTAAATGTGGTTTTCATTGATTATTACAACAACAATTTTTATTTTTATCTTGTTTCCAATGGCTGATGAACCTGACGAGTCTATGGACCAATTAAATTATAGATTTAATTTCACTCCTTCTTACAGGATAATGATAATTCAATAAAAATGATTCAATTTTATTATTCATAAGAGTATGCAGTCATTTTATCAATGTTTTGTTATGACGTTGTCGCGTTGAACTATCGTCCGTAAACCGACTTTACAGACAACCATTTTTTTTAAACTCTGAATTAGGATAAGCCTGATAAAGAACCAGTAGAATCCGGGCTGATAGGCCGTGGTTGAAATGAATTTGTTGCTGCTGAGCCTCCGGGATACAATCTTAGAAGTCTACGCAATTCAACTGAAGATGTCAACCGCAGATGTTGTCGAAACTTTTGGAAGTTCGCTTCGTTTCGACCACGGCCGATCAGCCCGGATTCTATACTGGTTCTTCATTCGACTCCGGCAGTGAAAGCCTTTGCTGTTACATGTAAGTTAAGCCTACCAGATTTATTTTTCAAAAAACCGGGAGGTTTCAGTATTGCACATACAGTATATACTGTGTTGTGGTAAATACTTACTATTTATATTATTGTGCATGGATAACCCAAGTCTCAATTCAGATTGAAACTATAACTTGTGTCCACTAACTAGCCATACAGTACGTTATAAGGCAGGAGAAAAATATTATATAAAATATAGTTCCAACTTCCTTGTGCTATAGCATGGGTAAATAAAATTGTTATGGCCTGCATGGTATGAATCAATATTCATGAATGCATACATATACATTTTTTAAAAGGGTGAATGTATAGTTACAAGAGAGTTGAAATAATGGTCTAATAAACATAATAATTATAATTATGTTATATCCCCCCCCCCCCACTATCCATACAATAATTAGTAATGTCTGCGACAAGGGTAGTGCCTATATTGGCACAACCCCAAATCCGCCCCTGGCTATAAGCCAGGTCTATGAAATTTTCGGAATGACACAATTTTCGTAATAAGTCAATTGGACAGTAGACATTCTAGGGCTACAATAGTAATAATAATAATAATAATAAGTGTAATTGTCTTTTTCTGGTCAATACACAATTATTAATATTATTATTATTATTATTATTATTAATATACCTAAATTGTATACTGTACATTGCACTTAGTATCTAAATTTTAAATACTACGCATAGGCCAATGCACGATACACAATCAAGACCTCACTCATATATTCACGCACATAGGGTTTAAAATTATTATCATGCATCATTATTAAAGAAGCACAGTACAGTTACAGGTTAAATCTACAGTTTTCACATTGGATAATACATCCTACTGTAAAGTTGCATATTTCTTATCTTTTCTAGTTTGGGACCCGATTTGGTTACAAAAATAACAGGACTTAACAGCATTGAAATGACCCAATGTACAACTTCCTCGTTACAAAAATAATAATTGTTAGGCTACCTTGTGCGGCCGAGACGATTTGTGGACCATCCACAACTCATGCCCGCCCCCTCCTGCAGCTTCTCCAGCTCAGATCTGCGAACCATTACTTTATAATAATTTAATTTAATTTTAATAAAATTATATCGTTTGCTAGGCCTACAACAAAATATTTGAATATAATTCTGGTTATGAAGGAAAAGCATTTGTTTATTTTGTTTAGAAAAAACACGGCGTGGCAATTGAAGTGTTTCCGCAGTTAGCTGTGTTAGGGAGATTCATCTGATACAATACTTATTGCGACGGCGACCATGTTCGACTTCCGGGAAAATTTCTTCACAATTTTTCATTTCACGACCGCAAAAGGCAGAAAAAAAAAGTATTATAATTGCAACTTCCGCGTTGATAGCATGAGTATAAATACGATTATTATATGGCCTGGTACATGAATCAATATTGATGAATGCATACAAGTACTTATTAATTTTTAAGTGATACACATTTGTAAAAGGGTAAATTTATGAAATATTCTACTTTTTGAATGAAAAACATCTTGTCTGACCGAAATCCTGTAAGTTGTAATGGTATGGCCAATAAGGATTAGCCGATATAAGAAAGGACTCCACAACAAGAAACGCCTATTATTACCTTGTACTGAAGGTTCCATTAAACAATTAATATTTATTCCCAGCCTTCTCTTTATGGCGTATGTTAATTTCTGCGTAAGAATACTTTATTTTGTATAGAGCCCTATACTGCTGTTGATAGGGTTAAGCTGTCACACCCACCGATGAAGATGAAGATTTTAGCGGAATCCATGTGTTAAAAAAGGATCTTAGATAAAACTAGTAGGCTGATATAATATCATTCCTCTGACTCCATTCACAGCCATTACGAGGGTAGGCCGTGATAATCGTGACATGTGGGGTTCATGGACACACCCTGGGTATAGACTTACAGAACTGTGGAGTATCGCCCCCAAAGGCCATGGCATTTTAAACATTGCGCTTCTTGATTTATGAGCAGTGTCTGATTTACCAATTATTATTGGCAACCGAGGCATATTCCTAGCATATATACTCGCCAGCGTACACAAACGATTTTTGTGTGCATATTGCGTTAAATAATAATAATAATTATCAGATATTTAATTTGATCATAAACATTTGTTTAAATAAAACATAGTGGTTTTATTAGTGATCACCCCCGCCCCCTCAACTGTACACACAATAATTCAAGGGCTACCTAAATTGTATAAAGTACACTGCACCTAGTATCAAAATTGTGTATACTATACCAAAAAAAGAAACCCTAATCCGACCCTGGCTATGAGACTCGGAATGGGCCAATTTTCCCAATAAAGTCAGTTAGACAGTAGACACTCTACTGTACTATCCACATAGGCAATGAACGATACACAATCAAGACCTCACTCATGTTATTTTCACGCACATGGGTTTAATAAATTATCATGCATCATT
Organism: Psococerastis gibbosa; assembly: GCA_963971405.1. Classification (NCBI taxonomy): domain Eukaryota; kingdom Metazoa; phylum Arthropoda; class Insecta; order Psocodea; family Psocidae; genus Psococerastis; species Psococerastis gibbosa. The sequence continues at coordinate 31,429,874 of OZ020487.1, forward strand.
ATTAAAGAAGCACAGTACAGTTACAGTTTAAATATTTAGTTTTGTCTTTGAATAATGCATTCTACTGTATTAAGTTGCATATTTCTTATTTTTTCCAGTTTGGGACGCGATTTTGTTACAAGAATAACCGGACTTAACAGCATTAAAATGGCTCAATGGACAACTTTCACGTTAAAAAAATACTAATTTGTAGCCTACCTTGTGCGGCCGAGCCGTCTGGGGCCTCCGCAACTCTTTCCAACCCCCTCCAGCAGCTTTTCAACCTCTGATTTACGTCTTGTGGACATCGCTTTGCGTGAAAATAATTTTCATAATATTACTGTTATGATGCATTTGTTTGCTTTGTTTAGAAAAACCACGGCGGGCCAAGTGAAGTGTTTCCGCTATTGGCTATTTTAGCGAGATTCTTCTGACACAATACTTATTGCGACGGCGACCAATGTTGGACTTACGGAAATATCTTCACAGCTTTTCATTTCGTGACTCCCTGAGCGGTTGAGCTGAAACCCACCCCCAGTTTAAGATGTAATGTACGGTATGTACATATCAATTTTAGGAAAAACTCAAACCTCCGTAGATATTATCTGATTTTGATGAAACTTGGCGCAAACATTGATCATAGAAATGTCTTGATCAAGTTAATTCGCCAGCAAGATCCGCTATTTTGTTCCAAGATGGCGGCCGATTAAAAGCTTACATAATTGATATCTTAGTTTATGTTGGTTGCAGAAAAATGAAATGAAATCTAACTGAATGCCCCTATTACTATCTCCGATAGTAATCAACACGTTTTATGACAAATCAACAATTTCATGATGGCATCAAGTCAAAGTGAAAATAATTTGTAAAAGTTCATAGTCGTCAAGGTTCGAAATTAGGCACGCAATTAAGATGGTTTTGTGTTGATGTTGTGATCGGAAGAATATTGATTATTTTTAAATTTTAATTACCGGTACCGGTACATATAGGCTTACTTATAGCGTAGAAGAAGGACGGGGTCGGCGCGTTTGCTATGGTATAGTATATAAAATTTGCCAACCGGCAAACTAGGGTACTGTTAAAATAAGGTTTATTCTCTCGTGGACTCAGATGAAGAGAAGAAGAGGATCCACTAGCCGTTTTCCTACAGAACAAGGGGCATGGTCGGGCACTCGGATACGAGGGGGGGGGGGGGTGATAGGGGGTTGCTGCCCTCCCCTCCCAAAATTGTGTAAATATATTGGAAATTAATTTATCTAATTTAATCTACACTACATATATATGTTTTTTCTGTTTGACGCACAGTACGTACAGTACGTTTCACAACTTCAAATGCGAAATACAATATGCAATAAAAATTTGAATTTGGTAGCTACTTGGGATGGGAATTTTCTTTTTTAATGAACAATGACTTCACCTTGGGATATGTACGTTAGTACAATCTCACATAGTATACATTTAATACAATAACACAATAATTAATAGTACAATTTATAATACACGAGTGGATGAAGGAAGTAATTTTAGTGGATCATTTATTATACATAAACGAAGGCTCCAACAGATTTTCTGCGTCATGGCAGCCTACTGTGATCAGTTGGCGGATAAATCGGCAACACATGGTGTTCAGAGTCAAAGAAGATAGCCTACAGTGCAGTATAATGTACTCGTATATAATTGCATTGAGAAGTGCAGTCTATAGCAGCAAAACCTTTAGCACTGTTCTCATAGCCTGGTCCAGTGCCTTCTCATCAGTCTAGGCTATACTGAGATTATGTCTGATTGTGGTTTACTTACACTTATGGGGCCTCCGATGAGAAGTAAACCATTGCCTATAACTGATCAAATGAGCCATACTACAGCAGTAACATGGATGAAAATTAGCAGTGATGTCGCATATCCATTTGTAGGTTTGTAAGCCGTCTACCACAGGCAATATCTGTGCAACGGTCCCCACAGGAGCCAGGTTCTCCGCTTCCCCTTATAGTCCAATGCAGGTGTCGCATGCGTTTGTGTGCTGATACGTCTCTTCCATGAATGGTTTCTATAAAAAGATTAAAAATTATGGCATTTAATAGTGTTTTGTAAATGCGAGATTGGGCATTTTATCGCGCCAATTACTTTTTTGGATTCGCCGGGACAGCTGGGGGCTCCCGGGGAGAAGGAGAACATCGTGGTTGTAAAAGCTGGGCAGTGGTTTGGCAAGGGTACGACTTCCCTTTTCAGAGCAGCACATAGAATACTGGACGGCACTGCGTTATAACAATGCATCGCAGTGCCCCTGGATGAGACCGGGCCTAAGCCACTTGCGTCCTTCCCACATAGGTCAAATATTTTTCCTCAAAAATTTGTAGGTGGATTAATGTTGGATGGCTTCATTACACTGAAATAGGAAGACGCTCATTCTGAGGATTTCCGTTCACAAAACTTACTGCCAATAATTATATATCCTACATACCGTTAGAAGAAAATATTCCATCTCCTAATGCTGAAATAACACAAGGTATCATTTTTTCCCCGCTTTCCCCGTTTTCAGCAATTTAGAATGTGTGCAAAATATTTCCAAATCTTCCGGCCTTCTAATTACAATGAGAAGTTTTGGTCCGATCCAAAGGGTTAAAAATCCATTGGACTTATCGAGAAGGTTCGTTATAGTAGAGAGCAGCTCTGAAACAGGCAAAACATCAATTGGTAAAGGGTATTTCATTAGTATCTTACGAGAATGTTGAATTAAAGTAATCATTTTAACACATAATTACAAAAAGTACAGTATGTAAAAAAGTAAACAATATAACCCGTTTAGCCTGAGGTTTTACGTCCCTCTGGGTACAACTTTCCGTAACTCAGGTAGCTGTGTAAGCCCATGGACTAAGTCCTCTTCTTTCTTGTCTGGGCATCATAGCATGGTTCTTCAACAAATGTCCTAAACACTTGCCAACTTATTATAGACTTGCCAGTGAGCGCCATACAAACTGGGCAAATAATCTCCACGGCCATACCGCTTAGCCATATGTCTTCTCACCAGTCTATGCTATCAATGCGAGCTGCAGCGCGCGACCAAGTTCCATATACACCCCCGACGAGCTGCCCAGCAAGTATATGACGGGGCATCTCAGCGCGCCAACAATATTTTTGGATTCCCCGGGAGACCTGTGGGCTCCCGGCAGAAGGAGAACTTCCAGGTTGCAAAACCTGGGGCAGTGATTTGGCAAGGGGACGACTACCCTTTTCAGAGCATCATATTTAATCCTTGACGGAACCGCATTATAACAATGCATCGCTGTGTCTCTAGATGAGACCGGCCTTATGTCTCTTGCGTCTTTCCGATATAATTAAAGGCCTATCATTTTTCCTCAATAATTTGTAGTTGGATTTAGGTTGCAAGAAGCATAGTTCATGATCATGGATGGCTTCATTACATTGAAATAGAAAGATGCTCATTCTGAGGATTTCCGTTCACAAAATTTACTTACTTCACTTTTTCGTGCTCAAGCGCGTCCAAAACTGGGCGAAATTCATAGCCGCCGCATTGGCCCCCCACAAAATTTACTGCCAATAATTATATAGCCTACATACCGTTAAAAGAAAATATTCCATTCCTCATGCTGGAGTAAGAAAGGATATCTATAGTTCTCGCCCTTGTTCAGCAATTTAGGATGTGGGCAAAATATATCCAAATCTTCCGGCCTTCTGATTACAATGGACGTTTTGGTCCGATCCAAAGGGGTGAAAATCCATTGGACATATCGAGAAGAATTGTTATTATAGACAGATGCTCTGAAACAGACAAAACACAAAACATCTATTGTAATAGGGTATTTCATTAGTATCCTACGTGAATGTTGAAACAATGCAATCACTGACATGTAATTACAAAATTTCTATAGCTCGAGTAGCTGTCTAAGCCCATGGCCTAAGTCCTCTTCTTTCTTCGCCATTGTTTGGGTGTCATATCATGGTCCTTTTACAAACGTCTCAAAAGCTTGCCAACAAATTTCAGACTTGCGTGGAACGCCAAACTAACTGAGCGATTAGTTTCCACGGTAATACTAACTAGCCCTATGTCTTCTCATCAATCAAGGCTATACTCAGATTATCTCTTATTGCTGTTTTACTTACTTATGGGGACTCCGATGAGAAGTAGATCATTGCATATAACTGGTAAAATGAGCCATAATACAGCAAAAGCATGAATGAAAATCATTTTGTAGGTTGGTAAGTCTTGCAATCATGCAATGTGAAGTGTTCGCACATGGTACATAAGGTTCATCGGATTCTCCATATCGTCCAAAGCAAGTGACGCATCCGTTTGCCTCCATTCCATGAATGGTTTCTATAAAAATATGAAAATTTATGGAATATAGCCTAATAGAGTTTTGTACATTCAGCGCGCCAACAATATTTTTGGATTCCCCGGGACAATTGTGGGCTTCCGGCAGAAGGAGAACATCCTGATTGTAAAAGCTGGGGCAGTGATTTGGCAAGGGCACGACTACCCTTTCCTGAGCAGCATATTGAATAAAAAATAAAAATATCGTGTAGCCTAAGGTTATACGTCCGTCTGTGTACAACTTTCTTTTGCTCAAGTAGCTGTCTAAGCCCATGGCCTAAGTCCTCTTATTTCTTCGCCATTGTTTGGGTATCATATCATGGTCCTTCTACAACCGTCTCAAAAGCATGCCAAATAATTTCCGACTTGCGATTGAACGCCAAACTAACTGAGCCATTAGTATCCACGGTAATACTAACTAGCCCTATGTCCTCTCATCAATCTAGGCTATACTCAGATTATCTCTTATTGCTGTTTATACTTACTTATGGGGCCTCCGGTAAGAAGTAAGCCATTGCCTACAACTTGTAAAATATGGCATACTACAGCAGTAACATGGATGAAAATCAGCAGTGATGTTGCAAATCCATTTGTAGGTTGGTAAGCAGTCTACTACAGGCAATATCTTGTACGGAGGGTCCCACTGGTGCCAGGGTTGAAAGCCCTCTGGTACATAAAGTTCATCGCTTCCTCCGTGTTGTCCAATGCTGGTGTCGCATCCGTTTTTGGGCTGATACGTCTCATCCATGAATGGTTTCTATAAAAATATATAAATTATGGAATATATAAGAGTTTTCTACATGAGAGATGGGGCATTTCGGAGCGCCAATAATATTTTTGGATTTCCCGGGACACCTGGAGGCTCCCGGCAAAAGGAGAACATCCTGGTTGTAAAACCTGGGGCAGTGATTTGGCAAGGGGACGACTACCCTTTTCAGAGCAGCCTATTGAATCTTTGACGGAACCGCATTACAATAATGCATCGCCGTGGAAGAGACCAGCCATATGTCTCTTGCGTCGTTCCAATATATAGGCCTATCATTTTTCCTCAGCAATTTGAAAGTGGATTAAGGTTGCAAAAAACATAGTTCATTATCAAGGATAAATTCATTACATTGATGTAGAAAGACGCTCATTCTGAGGATTTCCGTTCCCAAAATTTACTGCCAATAAGTATATAGCCTACATACCGTTAAAAGAAAATATTCCAGGTGAACGCCAAACTAACTGAGCGATTAGTTTCCACGGCAATACAAACTAGCCCTATGCCTTCTCATCAATCTAGGCTATATTCAGATTATCTCTTATTGCTGTTTATACTTACATATATGGGGACTCTGATGAGAAGTAGACCATTGCCTATAACTGGTAAAATGAGCCATACAACAGCAGTAACATGGATGAAAATCAGTTTGTAGGTTGGTAAGTCTTGCCATCATGCAATATAAAGTGTTCGCACTTGGTAAATAAGGTTCATCGGATTCTCCATATCGTCCAATGGATGTGTCGCATCCGTTTGCCTCTCTTCCATGAACGGTTACTATAAAAATATGAAAAATAATGGAATATAGCCTAATAGAGTTTTGTACATGAGAGATGGGGAATTTCTGCGCGCCAATAATATGTTTGGATTCCCCGGGACACCTGTGGGCATCCGGCCGAAGGAGAACATCCTGGCTGTAAAACCTGGGGCAGTGATTTGGCAAGGGCACGACTTCCTTTTTCAAAGCAGCATATTGAATTCTTGACAGAACAGCATGATAATAATGCATCGCTGTGTCTGTTGATGAGGCCGGCCTTATTTCTCTTGCGTCCTTCCGGTATAATTATAGGCCTATCATGTTTCATCAACAATTTGTAGGTGGATTAAGGTTGTATGAAATATGGTTCATGATCAAGGATGGCTTCATTACATTGAAATAGAAAGACGCTCATTCTGAGGATTTCCGCTCACAAAATTTACTGCCAATAATTATATAGCCTACATACCGTTAAAAGAGAACAATCCATCACCTAATAATGCTGGAGTAACAATGGATATCGATAGTTCTCGCCCTTGATCAGCAATTTAGAATGTGTGCAAAAAATTTCCAAATCTTCCGGCCTTCTGATACAATGGACGTTTTGGTTTGATCCAAAGGGTTGAAAATCCATTGGACATATCGAGAAGGTTTGTTATTATCGGGAGAAGCTCTGAAACAGACAAAACATCAATTGTAATAGGACATTTACTACAGCAGTAACATGGATGAAAATCAGTTTGTAGGTTGGTAAGTCTTGCAATCATGCAATGTAAAGTGTTCGCACTTGGCACATATGGTTCATCGGATTCTGCATATCGTCCAATGGATGTGTCGCATCCGCTTGCCTCACTTCCATGAACGGTTTCTATAAAAATATGAAAAATTATGGAATAATATAGAGTTTTGTACATGGGAGATGGGGAATTTCTGCACGCCAATAATATGTTTGGATTTCCCGGGACACCTGGAGGCTCCCGGCAAAAGGAGAACATCCTGGTTGTAAAACCTGGGGCAGTGATTTGGCAAGGGGACGACTACCCTTTTCAGAGCAGCCTATTGAATCTTTGACGGAACCGCATTACAATAATGCATCGCCGTGGAAGAGACCAGCCATATGTCTCTTGCGTCGTTCCAATATATAGGCCTATCATTTTTCCTCAGCAATTTGAAAGTGGATTAAGGTTGCAAAAAACATAGTTCATTATCAAGGATAAATTCATTACATTGATGTAGAAAGACGCTCATTCTGAGGATTTCCGTTCCCAAAATTTACTGCCAATAAGTATATAGCCTACATACCGTTAAAAGAAAATATTCCAGGTGAACGCCAAACTAACTGAGCGATTAGTTTCCACGGCAATACAAACTAGCCCTATGCCTTCTCATCAATCTAGGCTATATTCAGATTATCTCTTATTGCTGTTTATACTTACATATATGGGGACTCTCATGAGAAGTAGACCATTGCCTATAACTGGTAAAATGAGCCATACAACAGCAGTAACATGGATGAAAATCAGTTTGTCGGTTGGTAAGTCTTGCCATCATGCAATGTAAAGTGTTCGCACTTGGTAAATAAGGTTCATCGGATTCTCCATATCGTCCAATGGATGTGTCGCATCCGTATGCCTCTCTTCCATGAACGGTTACTATAAAAATATGAAAAATAATGGAATATAGCCTAATAGAGTTTTGTACATGAGAGATGGGGAATTTCTGCGCGCCAATAATATGTTTGGATTCCCCGGGACACCTGTGGGCATCCGGCCGAAGGAGAACATCCTGGCTGTAAAACCTGGGGCAGTGATTTGGCAAGGGCACGACTTCCTTTTTCAAAGCAGCATATTGAATTCTTGACAGAACAGCATGATAATAATGCATCGCTGTGTCTGTTGATGAGGCCGGCCTTATTTCTCTTGCGTCCTTCCGGTATAATTATAGGCCTATCATGTTTCATCAACAATTTGTAGGTGGATTAAGGTTGTATGAAATATGGTTCATGATCAAGGATGGCTTCATTACATTGAAATAGAAAGACGCTCATTCTGAGGATTTCCGCTCACAAAATTTACTGCCAATAATTATATAGCCTACATACCGTTAAAAGAGAACAATCCATCACCTAATAATGCTGGAGTAACAATGGATATCGATAGTTCTCGCCCTTGATCAGCAATTTAGAATGTGTGCAAAAAATTTCCAAATCTTCCGGCCTTCTGATACAATGGACGTTTTGGTTTGATCCAAAGGGTTGAAAATCCATTGGACATATCGAGAAGGTTTGTTATTATCGGGAGAAGCTCTGAAACAGACAAAACATCAATTGTAATAGGACATTTACTACAGCAGTAACATGGATGAAAATCAGTTTGTAGGTTGGTAAGTCTTGCAATCATGCAATGTAAAGTGTTCGCACTTGGCACATATGGTTCATCGGATTCTGCATATCGTCCAATGGATGTGTCGCATCCGCTTGCCTCACTTCCATGAACGGTTTCTATAAAAATATGAAAAATTATGGAATATAATAGAGTTTTGTACATGGGAGATGGGGAATTTCTGCACGCCAATAATATGTTTGGATTTCCCGGGACACCTGGAGGCTCCCGGCAAAAGGAGAACATCCTGGTTGTAAAACCTGGGGCAGTGATTTGGCAAGGGGACGACTACCCTTTTCAGAGCAGCCTATTGAATCTTTGACGGAACCGCATTACAATAATGCATCGCCGTGGAAGAGACCAGCCTTATGTCTCTTGCGTCGTTCCAATATATAGGCCTATCATTTTTCCTCAGCAATTTGAAAGTGGATTAAGGTTGCAAGAAACATAGTTCATTATCAAGGATAAATTCATTACATTGATGTAGAAAGACGCTCATTCTGAGGATTTCCGTTCCCAAAATTTACTGCCAATAATTATATAGCCTACATACCGTTAAAAGAAAATATTCCATCTCTTAATGCTGGAGTAACAAAGGATATCAATAGTTGTCGCCCTTGTTCAGCAACTTAATATGTGTACACAATATTTCCAAATCTTCCGGCCTTCTGATTACAATGGACGTTTTGGTTTGATCCAAAGGGTTGAAAATCCATTGGACATATCGAGAAGGTTTGTTATTATCGAGAGAAGCTCTGAAACAGACAAGACAGTAGGTGGATTAAGGTTGTAAGAAATATGGTTCATGATCAAGGATGGCATCATTACATAGAAATAGAAAGACGCTCATTCTGAGGATTTCCGTTCACAAAATTTACTGCCAATAATTATATGGCCTACATACCGTTAAAAGAGAACAATTCATTTCCTAATGCTGGAGTAACAATGGATATCGATAGTTCTCGCCCTTGATCAGCAATTTAGAATGTGTGCAAAACATTTCCAAATCTTCCGGCCCTCTGATTACAATGGACGTTAGGTTTCATCCATAGGGTTGAAAATCCTTTGGACATATCGAGAAGGTCTGTTATTACCGGGAGAAGCTCTGAAACAGACAAAACATCAATTATCATAGGGTATTTCATTAGTATCTTACGAGAATGTTGAAATAATGTAATCACGAACATGTAATTACAAATGCCACCGTATGAAAAAAATTAAACATTTGCAACACGTTTCGCCTCATCGTGTAGCCTAAGGTTATAATTCCCTCTGCGTACAACATACTTTTGCTCGAGTAGCTGTCTAAGCCCATTGCCTAAGTCCTCTTCTTTCTTCGCCATTGTTTCGGTGTCTTATCATGGTCCTTCAACAACCGTCTCAAAAGCATGCCAACTAATTTCCGACTTGCGAGTGAACGCCAAACTAACTGAGCGATTAGTTTCCACGGTAATACCAACTAGCCCTATGTCTTCTCATCAATCTAGGCTAGACTCAGATTATCTCTTATTGCTGTTTACACTTACTTATGGGGCCTCCGGTGAGAAGTAAACCATTGCCTACAACTTGTTAAATATGGCATACTACAGCAGTAACATGGATGAAAATCAGTTTGTAGGTTGTTAAGTCTTGCAATCATGTAATGTAAAGTGTTCGCACTTGGTACATATGGTTCATCGGATTCTCCATATCGTCCAATGGATGTGTCGCATCCGTTACCCTCTCTTCCATGAACAGTTTCTATTCAAACTAGCCCTATACCTTCTCATCAATCTAGGCTAATATTCAGATTATCTCTTATTGCTGTTTATACTTACATATATGGGGACTCTCATGAGAAGTAGACCATTGCCTATAACTGGTAAAATGAGCCATACAACAGCAGTAACATGGATGAAAATCAGTTTGTCGGTTGGTAAGTCTTGCCATCATGCAATGTAAAGTGTTCGCACTTGGTAAATAAGGTTCATCGGATTCTCCATATCGTCCAATGGATGTGTCGCATCCGTATGCCTCTCTTCCATGAACGGTTACTATAAAAATATGAAAAATAATGGAATATAGCCTAATAGAGTTTTGTACATGAGAGATGGGGAATTTCTGCGCGCCAATAATATGTTTGGATTCCCCGGGACACCTGTGGGCATCCGGCCGAAGGAGAACATCCTGGCTGTAAAACCTGGGGCAGTGATTTGGCAAGGGCACGACTTCCTTTTTCAAAGCAGCATATTGAATTCTTGACAGAACAGCATGATAATAATGCATCGCTGTGTCTGTTGATGAGGCCGGCCTTATTTCTCTTGCGTCCTTCCGGTATAATTATAGGCCTATCATGTTTCATCAACAATTTGTAGGTGGATTAAGGTTGTATGAAATATGGTTCATGATCAAGGATGGCTTCATTACATTGAAATAGAAAGACGCTCATTCTGAGGATTTCCGCTCACAAAATTTACTGCCAATAATTATATAGCCTACATACCGTTAAAAGAGAACAATCCATCACCTAATAATGCTGGAGTAACAATGGATATCGATAGTTCTCGCCCTTGATCAGCAATTTAGAATGTGTGCAAAAAATTTCCAAATCTTCCGGCCTTCTGATACAATGGACGTTTTGGTTTGATCCAAAGGGTTGAAAATCCATTGGACATATCGAGAAGGTTTGTTATTATCGGGAGAAGCTCTGAAACAGACAAAACATCAATTGTAATAGGACATTTACTACAGCAGTAACATGGATGAAAATCAGTTTGTAGGTTGGTAAGTCTTGCAATCATGCAATGTAAAGTGTTCGCACTTGGCACATATGGTTCATCGGATTCTGCATATCGTCCAATGGATGTGTCGCATCCGCTTGCCTCACTTCCATGAACGGTTTCTATAAAAATATGAAAAATTATGGAATATAATAGAGTTTTGTACATGGGAGATGGGGAATTTCTGCACGCCAATAATATGTTTGGATTTCCCGGGACACCTGGAGGCTCCCGGCAAAAGGAGAACATCCTGGTTGTAAAACCTGGGGCAGTGATTTGGCAAGGGGACGACTACCCTTTTCAGAGCAGCCTATTGAATCTTTGACGGAACCGCATTACAATAATGCATCGCCGTGGAAGAGACCAGCCTTATGTCTCTTGCGTCGTTCCAATATATAGGCTTATCATTTTTCCTCAGCAATTTGAAAGTGGATTAAGGTTGCAAGAAACATAGTTCATTATCAAGGATAAATTCATTACATTGATGTAGAAAGACGCTCATTCTGAGGATTTCCGTTCCCAAAATTTACTGCCAATAATTATATAGCCTACATACCGTTAAAAGAAAATATTCCATCTCTTAATGCTGGAGTAACAAAGGATATCAATAGTTGTCGCCCTTGTTCAGCAACTTAATATGTGTACACAATATTTCCAAATCTTCCGGCCTTCTGATTACAATGGACGTTTTGGTTTGATCCAAAGGGTTGAAAATCCATTGGACATATCGAGAAGGTTTGTTATTATCGAGAGAAGCTCTGAAACAGACAAGACAGTAGGTGGATTAAGGTTGTAAGAAATATGGTTCATGATCAAGGATGGCATCATTACATAGAAATAGAAAGACGCTCATTCTGAGGATTTCCGTTCACAAAATTTACTGCCAATAATTATATGGCCTACATACCGTTAAAAGAGAACAATTCATTTCCTAATGCTGGAGTAACAATGGATATCGATAGTTCTCGCCCTTGATCAGCAATTTAGAATGTGTGCAAAACATTTCCAAATCTTCCGGCCCTCTGATTACAATGGACGTTAGGTTTCATCCATAGGGTTCAAAATCCTTTGGACATATCGAGAAGGTCTGTTATTACCGGGAGAAGCTCTGAAACAGACAAAACATCAATTATCATAGGGTATTTCATTAGTATCTTACGAGAATGTTGAAATAATGTAATCACGAACATGTAATTACAAATGCCACCGTATGAAAAAAATTAAACATTTGCAACACGTTTCGCCTCATCGTGTAGCCTAAGGTTATAATTCCCTCTGCGTACAACATACTTTTGCTCGAGTAGCTGTCTAAGCCCATTGCCTAAGTCCTCTTCTTTCTTCGCCATTGTTTCGGTGTCTTATCATGGTCCTTCAACAACCGTCTCAAAAGCATGCCAACTAATTTCCGACTTGCGAGTGAACGCCAAACTAACTGAGCGATTAGTTTCCACGGTAATACCAACTAGCCCTATGTCTTCTCATCAATCTAGGCTAGACTCAGATTATCTCTTATTGCTGTTTACACTTACTTATGGGGCCTCCGGTGAGAAGTAAACCATTGCCTACAACTTGTTAAATATGGCATACTACAGCAGTAACATGGATGAAAATCAGTTTGTAGGTTGTTAAGTCTTGCAATCATGTAATGTAAAGTGTTCGCACTTGGTACATATGGTTCATCGGATTCTCCATATCGTCCAATGGATGTGTCGCATCCGTTACCCTCTCTTCCATGAACAGTTTCTATTCAAACTAGCCCTATACCTTCTCATCAATCTAGGCTAATATTCAGATTATCTCTTATTGCTGTTTATACTTACATATATGGGGACTCTCATGAGAAGTAGACCATTGCCTATAACTGGTAAAATGAGCCATACAACAGCAGTAACATGGATGAAAATCAGTTTGTCGGTTGGTAAGTCTTGCCATCATGCAATGTAAAGTGTTCGCACTTGGTAAATAAGGTTCATCGGATTCTCCATATCGTCCAATGGATGTGTCGCATCCGTATGCCTCTCTTCCATGAACGGTTACTATAAAAATATGAAAAATAATGGAATATAGCCTAATAGAGTTTTGTACATGAGAGATGGGGAATTTCTGCGCGCCAATAATATGTTTGGATTCCCCGGGACACCTGTGGGCATCCGGCCGAAGGAGAACATCCTGGCTGTAAAACCTGGGGCAGTGATTTGGCAAGGGCACGACTTCCTTTTTCAAAGCAGCATATTGAATTCTTGACAGAACAGCATGATAATAATGCATCGCTGTGTCTGTTGATGAGGCCGGCCTTATTTCTCTTGCGTCCTTCCGGTATAATTATAGGCCTATCATGTTTCATCAACAATTTGTAGGTGGATTAAGGTTGTATGAAATATGGTTCATGATCAAGGATGGCTTCATTACATTGAAATAGAAAGACGCTCATTCTGAGGATTTCCGCTCACAAAATTTACTGCCAATAATTATATAGCCTACATACCGTTAAAAGAGAACAATCCATCACCTAATAATGCTGGAGTAACAATGGATATCGATAGTTCTCGCCCTTGATCAGCAATTTAGAATGTGTGCAAAAAATTTCCAAATCTTCCGGCCTTCTGATACAATGGACGTTTTGGTTTGATCCAAAGGGTTGAAAATCCATTGGACATATCGAGAAGGTTTGTTATTATCGGGAGAAGCTCTGAAACAGACAAAACATCAATTGTAATAGGACATTTACTACAGCAGTAACATGGATGAAAATCAGTTTGTAGGTTGGTAAGTCTTGCAATCATGCAATGTAAAGTGTTCGCACTTGGCACATATGGTTCATCGGATTCTGCATATCGTCCAATGGATGTGTCGCATCCGCTTGCCTCACTTCCATGAACGGTTTCTATAAAAATATGAAAAATTATGGAATTTAATAGAGTTTTGTACATGGGAGATGGGGAATTTCTGCACGCCAATAATATGTTTGGATTTCCCGGGACACCTGGAGGCTCCCGGCAAAAGGAGAACATCCTGGTTGTAAAACCTGGGGCAGTGATTTGGCAAGGGGACGACTACCCTTTTCAGAGCAGCCTATTGAATCTTTGACGGAACCGCATTACAATAATGCATCGCCGTGGAAGAGACCAGCCTTATGTCTCTTGCGTCGTTCCAATATATAGGCCTATCATTTTTCCTCAGCAATTTGAAAGTGGATTAAGGTTGCAAGAAACATAGTTCATTATCAAGGATAAATTCATTACATTGATGTAGAAAGACGCTCATTCTGAGGATTTCCGTTCCCAAAATTTACTGCCAATAATTATATAGCCTACATACCGTTAAAAGAAAATATTCCATCTCTTAATGCTGGAGTAACAAAGGATATCAATAGTTGTCGCCCTTGTTCAGCAACTTAATATGTGTACACAATATTTCCAAATCTTCCGGCCTTCTGATTACAATGGACGTTTTGGTTTGATCCAAAGGGTTGAAAATCCATTGGACATATCGAGAAGGTTTGTTATTATCGAGAGAAGCTCTGAAACAGACAAGACAGTAGGTGGATTAAGGTTGTAAGAAATATGGTTCATGATCAAGGATGGCATCATTACATAGAAATAGAAAGACGCTCATTCTGAGGATTTCCGTTCACAAAATTTACTGCCAATAATTATATGGCCTACATACCGTTAAAAGAGAACAATTCATTTCCTAATGCTGGAGTAACAATGGATATCGATAGTTCTCGCCCTTGATCAGCAATTTAGAATGTGTGCAAAACATTTCCAAATCTTCCGGCCCTCTGATTACAATGGACGTTAGGTTTCATCCATAGGGTTGAAAATCCTTTGGACATATCGAGAAGGTCTGTTATTACCGGGAGAAGCTCTGAAACAGACAAAACATCAATTATCATAGGGTATTTCATTAGTATCTTACGAGAATGTTGAAATAATGTAATCACGAACATGTAATTACAAATGCCACCGTATGAAAAAAATTAAACATTTGCAACACGTTTCGCCTCATCGTGTAGCCTAAGGTTATAATTCCCTCTGCGTACAACATACTTTTGCTCGAGTAGCTGTCTAAGCCCATTGCCTAAGTCCTCTTCTTTCTTCGCCATTGTTTCGGTGTCTTATCATGGTCCTTCAACAACCGTCTCAAAAGCATGCCAACTAATTTCCGACTTGCGAGTGAACGCCAAACTAACTGAGCGATTAGTTTCCACGGTAATACCAACTAGCCCTATGTCTTCTCATCAATCTAGGCTAGACTCAGATTATCTCTTATTGCTGTTTACACTTACTTATGGGGCCTCCGGTGAGAAGTAAACCATTGCCTACAACTTGTTAAATATGGCATACTACAGCAGTAACATGGATGAAAATCAGTTTGTAGGTTGTTAAGTCTTGCAATCATGTAATGTAAAGTGTTCGCACTTGGTACATATGGTTCATCGGATTCTCCATATCGTCCAATGGATGTGTCGCATCCGTTACCCTCTCTTCCATGAACAGTTTCTATTCAAACTAGCCCTATACCTTCTCATCAATCTAGGCTAATATTCAGATTATCTCTTATTGCTGTTTATACTTACATATATGGGGACTCTCATGAGAAGTAGACCATTGCCTATAACTGGTAAAATGAGCCATACAACAGCAGTAACATGGATGAAAATCAGTTTGTCGGTTGGTAAGTCTTGCCATCATGCAATGTAAAGTGTTCGCACTTGGTAAATAAGGTTCATCGGATTCTCCATATCGTCCAATGGATGTGTCGCATCCGTATGCCTCTCTTCCATGAACGGTTACTATAAAAATATGAAAAATAATGGAATATAGCCTAATAGAGTTTTGTACATGAGAGATGGGGAATTTCTGCGCGCCAATAATATGTTTGGATTCCCCGGGACACCTGTGGGCATCCGGCCGAAGGAGAACATCCTGGCTGTAAAACCTGGGGCAGTGATTTGGCAAGGGCACGACTTCCTTTTTCAAAGCAGCATATTGAATCCTCTTCTTTCTTCGCCATTGTTTCGGTGTCTTATCATGGTCCTTCAACAACCGTCTCAAAAACATGCCAACTAATTTCCTACTTGCGAGTGAACGCCAAACTAACTGAGCGATTAGTTTCCACGGTAATACTAACTAGCCCTATGTCTTCTCATCAATCTAGGCTATACTCAGATTATCTCTTATTGCTGTTTATACTTACTTATGGGGCCTCTGGTAAGAAGTAAACCATTGCCTACTACTTGTTAAATATGGCATACTACAGCAGTAACATGGATGAAAATCAGCAGTTATGTTGCAAATCCATTTGTAGGTTGGTAAGCCGTCTACTACAGGCAATATCTTGTACGGAGGGTCCCACTGGAGCCACGGTTGAAAGCCCTCTGGTACATAAAGTTCTTCGCTTCCTCCATGTTGTCCAATGCTGGTGTCGCATCCGTTTTAGTGCCGACACGTCTCTTCCATGAATGGTTTCTATAAATATATATAAATTATGGAATATATAAGAGTTTTCTCCCGGCAAAAGGAGAACATCCTGGTTGTAAAACCTGGGGCAGTGATTTGGCAAGGGGACGACTACCCTTTTTAGAGCAGCCTATTGAATCCATGACGGAACCGCATTATAATAATGCATCGCCGTGGAAGAGACCAGCCATATGTCTCTTGCGTCGTTCCAATATATAGGCCTATCATTTTTCCTCAGCAATTTGAAGGTGGATTAAGGTTGCAAGAAACATAGTTCATTATCAAGGATAAATTCATTACATTGATGTAGAATGACGCTCATTCTGAGGATTTCCGTTCCCAAAATTTTCTGCCACTAATTATATAGCCTACATACCGTTAAAAGAAAATATTCCATCTCTTAATGCTGGAGTAACAAAGGATATCAATAGTTGTCGCCCTTGTTCAGCAACTTAGGATGTGTACAAAATATTTCCAAATCTTCCGGCCTTCTGATTACAATGGACGTTTTGGTTTGATCCAAAGCGTTGAAAATCCATTGGACATATCGAGAAGGTTGGTTATTATCGAGAGAAGCTCTGAAACAGACAAAACATCCATTGGAATGGAATATTTCATTAGTATCTTACGAGAATGTTGAAATAATGTAATCACTGACATGTAATTACAAAATTTCTTTAGCTTGAGTAGCTCTCTAAGCCCATTGCCTAAGTCCTCTTCTTTCTTTGCCATGGTTTGGTTGTCAAATCATGGTCCTTCAACAACCGTCTCAAAAGCTTGCCAACTAATTTCCGACTTGCGAGTTAACGCCAAACTATCTGAGCGATTAGTTTCCACGGTAACACTAACTAGCCCTATGTCTTCTCATCAATCTAGGCTATACTCAGATTATCTCTTATTACTGTTTATACTTACTTATGGGGCCTCCGATGAGAAGTAGACCATTGCCTATAACTGGTAAAATGAGCCATACAACGGCAGTAACATGGATGAAAATCAGTTCGTAGGTTGGTAAGTCTTGCAATCATGCAATGTATAGTGTTCGCACTTGGTACATAAGGTTCATCGGATTCTCCATATCGTCCAATGGATGTGTCGCATCCGTTTGCCTCTCCTCCATGAACGGTTTCTATAAAAATATGAAAAATTATGGCATATAGCCTAATAGAGTTTTGTACATGAGAGATTGGGAATTTCTGCGCGCCAATAATATGTTTGGATTCTCCGGGACACCTGTGGGCTTCCGGCAGAAGGAGAACTTCCTGGTTGTAAAACCAGGGGCAGTGATTTGGCAAGGGCACGACTTCCCTATTCAGAGCAGCATATTGAATCCTTGACGGAACCGCATAATTATAATGCATAGCTGGGCTCTAGATGAGACCGGCCTAATGTCTCTTGCGTCCTTCCGATACATATGCCTTGCAGTTTTCCTCATCAATTGTTGGTCGATTAAGGTTGCAAGAGGCATAGTTCATGATCAAGGATGGCTTCATTACATTGAAATAGAAAGACGCTCATTCTGAGGATTTCCGTTCACAAAATTACTGCCAATAATTATATAACCTACATACCGTTAAAAGAAAATATTCCATCTCCAAATGCTGGAGTAACAAGGGATATCTATAGTTGTCGCCCTTGTTCAGCAATTTAGGATGTGTGCAAAATATGTCCTAATCTTCCGGCCTTCTGATTACAATGGTCGTTGTGGTCCGATCCAAAGGGTTGAAAATCCATTGGACACATCGAAAAGGTTTGTTATTATCGAGAGAAGCTCTGAAACAGACAAAACATCAATTGGAATGGGGAATTTCATTAGTATCTTTTGAGAATGTGGAAATGTAATGTAATGTAATGTTAACATTACAACATGTAATTACAAAAGCACAGTATGTAAAAATTTAACCCTTTCAGTCCCGAATTAGAATATAGAAGCCCGAAAAATTGGTTTTTGCTTAATTTACTCTAATTTCATGTTTCTTATAGATAATTTGATTTTTTTTTTCCCGGTTTGATTGCTCAACATTGAAGATTCGGCATGTTCCTCTGGTAGAACATATGCAGAAGTACTCCATATCAGTACCGGATTAACCCCGTGGGGGCCGTGGGCACGATATATGTCAGTCGCCATTTTGAATACTTTTGTTTACCAAATACCAAAGCAAAAAACTCGGCGAAGTAGGGGAATGAAGAAAAATTTCATACTACAAAGGTCCCGCGGACACGTTAGCGCGACTGCCATGTCTGGCGCGCATTTGTTTACGGAGTTAGGGCTGTCCAAAGATATGATCCTCTAGTGACCCGTCAGGACTGAAAGGGTTTTAAACAATGTAACCCGTTTTGCCTCTTCGTGTAGCCTTAGTTATACGTCAATCTGCGGACACCTTTCTTTGGCTCGAGTAGCTGTGTAAGCCCATGGCCTAAGTCCTCTTCTTTCTTCGCCATTGTCTGGGTGTCATATCATGGTCCTTCGACAACCGTCTCAAAAGCTTGCCAACTAATTTCAGACTTGCGAGTGAACGCCAAACTAACTAAGCGATTAGTTTCCACGGTAACACTAACTAGCCCTATGTCTTCTATGGCTATACTCAGATTATCTCTAATTGTTGATAATACATACTTATGGGGCCTCCGGTGAGAAGTAGACCATTGCCTATATCTGGTAAAATGAGCCATACCCTACTACAGCAGGATGAAAGTCAGCAATGATGTCGCAAATCCATTTGTAGGTTGGTAAGCCGCCTACCACAGGCTATATCTTGTCCCCACTGGAGCCAGGGCATGAAAGGTTCATCGCTTCCTCCGTATTGTCCAATGCAGGTGTCGCATACGTTTGTGTGTCTCTTCCATGAATGGGATCTATAAAAATATTAAAAATTATGGAATTTAATAGAGTTCTGGATGTTAGAGATGGGGCATTTAAGAGCGCCAATAATATTTTTGGATTCCCGGGGACACCTGGGGGCTGCTGGCAGAAGAAGAACATCCGGGTTGTAAAACCTTTGGCAGTGGTTTGGCAAGAGCACGACTTCCCTTTTCAAAGCAGCATATTGAATACTGGACTGCACTGCATTATAACAATTGCATAATTGGTAGAGGCACACTGGAAATTGTGAAACGTACAGCCATTTTGCAAACAAGCTATAGACTTAATTGATATGGAGCTATAGCTTCAATTGGAAGGGGACAGGAAAACATTTCTGACTGCGGTTATACTTGAATCGGAGAAAGATTACTAGCAAGTAAGAGAGAAGTAAAATTTTAAATAGATTTATGCTGAAATCTTATTACTGACTACTGTGAGGCTCCATTGTAATATATATTGGTCAAATTGGAGTATACCAGAGCACTGCAGTCAACTTTTCGGTATGGATATAAGTAGGCTATGTTATTGTGCTTAGTTATTGCCATTGTTCTTGTGTCTTTATTATTAAATTTTGTCATCAAGAGTATGTAGGTACCCCCCACACACCATTAGGTTAAGGGGCATACAATATAATTATGTTGTTATGTCTAAAATTTTGTGAAAAACACGAATTATTATTATTATTAGCCTATTATAAAATAAATCTAATAGGCAGAAGGGAAAACCACTAGCGGAGCTTGGGAGCAGCAATACAAGTTAAGGACTTTCATTTTAAGCTGTGCAGTACGGTATACTGGGTAATTAAGTTTGATATACATACCATCAGATATCAGACGATACCTACAGACAACAGAATATTGGCTACATCACTAGTAGTGAACTCGGTATCATTGAGAAAGGCAAGCAATATATTTTTTGGGCTTCATCAACTTACACCCAATGCGTTTTTAAGCGGAAAAATTTGGAAGCCAAAGCATGTATCAATCTGTTATCAATTAACGCAATAAATATACTGTATATAAACGTATGAAATCATTAAGTTGTGTAGAATAACACAATTGGAGAATTGGAGTGTAGGGAAACGTGAATACTGCTTACTCATATGCGTGCCTGATGTGCATTTTTACTTTTTAGACCATATTTGTGGCATATCCGCCAAGACTAAATTAAGGTGTAGTAATTAAGCCAGGTTTCCCCCGGGTATGAATGAACAACTCATAGCCCAAGCAGTCAATACCTACCACTTCTAACGGTGATGTATCACTCGAGAGGAGAGGGAAATTTTGGCAGGGGGTCATAGATGATAGGCTACCTTCAATACCCCAGTCCTGCCTATAAATCTAGTGTGTGAAATTTTGATTCAATACTAACCTTCACTATTGTCGTGAGTAGGTCTCTTATAGTTTGGAATGGCGTCGATGTATCAGTAGGCGAGCAAGCATCAGTAGGAGATTACAGCAATCCAGCAAACTGCCGTAGAAGACGTCACACACAGGTATAGTTAACAGTTAAACATGGGGGAGGAGGGCACCATCTTAGCAGTCAATATCGATTAAACAGGGGTTCTTCTTGCCACCACCATCTTGCCTTAAGATGAACACAGTGATCCAGCAAACTGCCACTGACGACGTAACACACAGGTATAGTTATATAGTATAGTATAGTTCTTGCCATCACCATCTTGCCTTCACTATACACCACACAGAGCACAGTCCAGCATACTGCCGTAGAAGACGTCACACACAGATATAGTTAACAGTTAAACATGGGGAAGGGGGGCACCATCTTAGCAGTCAATATCGATTAAACAGGGGTTCTTCTTGCCACCACCATCTTGCCTTAAGATGAACACAGTGATCCAGCAAACTGCCACTGACGACGTAACACACAGGTATAGTTAACAAGGTAACATTTCAAACATGGAGACGGAGGCACCATCCTAGCAGTCAATATCAATTAAACAGGGGTTGTTCCTGTCATCACTATCCTGTCAGCACAATACAACGCACGGGGGCTGCGCTTCAGTCCATCGTATACAGGCGTCTTACCGACCCCCGGCGTGCATTTATCAGTAGGCCACCATAAGCTGAACACAACGGTCCAACAAACTGCCGCTGACTACGTAACACACGGGTATAGTTAACAGGGTAACATTTCAAACATGGGGGAGGGGGCACCATCTTAGCAGTCAATATCGAATAAACAGGGGTTGTTCCTGCCAACACTATCTTGTCAGCACAATACAAGGCACGGGGGCTGCGCTTCAGTCCATCGTATACAGGCGTCTTACCGACCCCCGGCGTGCATTTATCAGTAGGCCACCGTAAGGTGAACACAACAGTCCAACAACTGCCACTGACGACGTAACACACAGGTATAGATAACAGGGTAACATTTCAAACATGGGGAGGGGGGCACCATCTTAGCAGTCAATATCGATTAAACAGGGGTTGTTCTTGTCATCACCATCTTGCCTTCACTATACAGCGCACAGTGCGCAGAGCACAGTCCAGCAAATTGCCATAGAAGACGTCACACACAGGTATAGTTAACAGTTAAACACGGGGGAGGGGGGCACCATCTTAGCAGTCAATATCAATTAAACTGAGGTTACGTTCCTGCCATCACTATCTTGTCAGCACAATACACCGCACGGGGGCTGCGCTTCAGTCCATCGTACACAGGCGCCTTACCAACCCCCGGCGTGCACTTATCAGTAGGCCACCGTAAGGTGAACACAGCAGTCCAGCAATCTGCCGCTGACGACGTAACACACATGTAATGTTAACAGGTTAACATTTCAAACATGGGGGAGGGGGGTACCATCATAGCAGCCAATATCAATTATAAACAGGGGTTGTTCTTGCCATCACCATCTTGCCATCACTAGTATAGTTAACAGGGTATCATTTCAGCCATGGGGAAGGGGGGCACCGTCTTTGCAGTCAATATCAATTAAACAGGGGCTGTTCTTGCCATCACCATCTTGCCATCACTATACACCGCACAGTACACAGAGCACAGTCCAGCGAACTGTCGCAGAAGACGTGACACACAGGTATAGTTAACAACGTAGCATTTGAAACATGGGGGAGGGGGCACCGTGTTTGCAGTCAATATCAATTAAACTGGGGTTGTTCTTGCCATCACTATACACCGCACAGTGCACAGAGCACAGTCCAGCAAACTGCCTCACAAAACGTATGACACAGGTAGTCAACAGGGTAGCATGGTGACGGTTGCTATCCCCCGGCGTTCATATTTTACTCGTATCAATATGTTACCATAAGGAGAGCACAGCCCAGCACACTTCTGCAGACACAGTTACTGGCCAAGGTGGCATGGTGGCGGTTTAAAACATGGGGGGGGGGGGGATAAAAACAAACCGCGTTTCCGAATGCCATAATAATAATAATTATAATAATGTTGATTTACATGATTTACAATTATAATAACAATAATAATCATAATGTCATAATTACGGGTATAAGCTGAGTTGAGTATTAATTATCGGCAATTTAAGTAGCAAGTAGGCAATTAGTTAGTGTTGATAATCCTTGGCAAAAATGCCATAAAATGTTGAAATTTGAGGGAAATGTTTGGAACACAATATTTGGTTTCATTACTTTGTTTGGACTGTCGCGTTAGTTTTGAAACTATAGGTATTACAGACCCTTATATACAGTATGTGCACAAACATGTCAAAACAGCGTATTTTTTCCATTAAAACAATTGGTCTCGCTAGATTTTTAACTAAGTGTGAGGAGCTTGACTGACAACTAGCTACTAAAAATCAGATTACAGACTCAAAACTGGAATTGCTTTAAAATTTGAAGAGATCTATACAGCCATTTTACCGGCATTTATTTTTATTCTGTACCCTATCGTTGCTTGGACTATACTGCTATATATATTTTGTACTTTGGCTATAAATGTACTCATTAATGGAATGAAAGGCTCTCTAAAATTGGTACCTCCCAAAATTGCCAAAGGAAATAAGTGGCAAATTTATATTCAATTATTGGTACATAAATTAGAAACACTAGTACAATTGCATACAACATGTACGGAACTCTTAGCGATTTTTGCTATTTATTTGTTAGTTTTGTGACAAAATGAATAAGGCGATTGTTGAACAGATAGAGTTACCGTAATTTGGTTCAAATATATGTGTTACTATAGATGCACATTCACAATGTTGGTAATAAATGGTTACACCTATAAGTTAAGTGTGTTAAGATAATGCATTTCAGGGTTGGTTAAACGGAGTTTAATTGTTAACACGACCTGCGATCGATTATTGAATAGAAAGTCTATTATGTTTTTTAACGCTCTACAACAATATGGCCAGCATTTATTCTTATTCTGTACATTTTTGTTGACTAGACTGTAATATAGCGCAAATTTTTACTTGTCTTATTAATGTACAATTTATGAATGAAATGAAAGGCCCCTGCCAAACGCCCCTCATAGTGGTACCCATCCAATCAATACAGCTCTCTAAAATTGGTACCTCCCAAAATTACCAAAGCAAATCAGTGGCAAATGTGTCGTAGACTATATTAAATATATTGGTATAGTAATTTGAGACACTAGTATGGTTAAATACAATATGTACAGAACTCTTAGAGATTTCTTGCAATTGGTTTTATGGCGATGAATAAGGGGATTGTTAAACAAATAGAGTTCAATCAGGACTTTGGTTCAATTACTTGCGTTACTGGGGCGAAAGCATGCGTATATTCATAATGATGGTATTAAATGGTTATATCCCTAGATGATAAGATAATGAATTTCAGGGTTGGTTATCAAAGGGAGTTAAAGTCTTATAACTGCGCTGTGGTCGATCGTTGAAAGGAATGACAGCGGCGTAGCCAATGAGGGGGGGGGGGGGTCAGCGGGGTCGGTCCGGACCCCTTAAAATTTAGCAAAACAGAAAAATTTTCGGATATTTATTCCAAAAAAAATCCCCGGGGAGACCCCGGTCCCCCTGTTTCCAGTTTTGTTAATAATGTTATCGTCTGCAAAATCAAAATTTTTTTGCTGAAAAACTATTTCAGGCCTATTATTTTCAAAACCCTACCCCGGGGGAGACCCCCAGGCCCCCCTTGTTGGCTATAATATTCTTCATATATGTCAAATATGAGCATAACTGTTTTCAAAGTGCGTAAATTCCACTATTTTGGGCCTATTCTTTTTCAAAATAATTCCCTCAGCGGAGACCCCCCCGGGCCCCCCTTTCCTGCAGTAAGTCTACTATTCCTCGGCTGTAAAAGCTAAACGTTATTAGAATAGGTTATAAGACGTATATACATCAAAATGTGTAAAACTCCACAATTTCAGGCCAATTTTTTTCAAAAACCTGCCCCGGGGGAGACCCCCCTCCTTCAGTCCCCCGACCCTTCGGGTGGGGAAATTAAGATCATACCCCTACCTAAAAGATGCCTACGTCCATGAGGACGGGTGTTACTATTTTTCTACTATTTTACGAAAATACGGGGGGGAGGGGAAGCGCCAAATGAAACACCACCCCATTCGAAAACCTATCGTAATTTGTAAACGGGCAAACTTTATGTATTGATGTTGTATGAAAACTGGACCCCCCAACAAAAAATGCCTGGCTACGCCACTGACCGCGATGTTTGTTCCACTCACGATGTGTGAAATAGTCTTTTAACTCGTTGACTTGATTAGGTGTCAGTATTATATTATATTATTGTCAATACTCTGAATGTAACCATTCGGACCTGGACGACTGTGTTAATGTTACGGTGAGCAGATTATCATGTACTGTAACTCTTTATGATTTTATAGCGTACAGTGACTGTATGTAGGTACAGTATATTTTTGTACTTAGTCTACTGTATATTGCACCTATGAGAAATGTTCATATATGCATAGCCTTTTTTATTAAATTATTGATAATATTGCCAATGCATCTCAGTTATGGGCCACGCTGAAGTTGAGAGTGTATATATGGTGTCCTTTTTATTTTAACACATTGGCATTGAATCAGCGCATTTCTTTATTAATAGGCTATGTTAACTTAATTTTAATTTTGCAATTTTTTCACATTTTTTTGAGTACGGTATGGAATTTGTTATGGATAAGGGGACCCACCTTGGGAAATCCTTGGGGCCTTCTAGGGCATTTTTATTGTTCTAGCTTACATTGTAACCGCTAGTCCACTAGGCAACAAATCTACCAATTTAGAAAGTTTGAACAAAATTGTAATTTGAACACGCATATATTATAATTACTTGGGAGAACTAATGGTGATACCAGTTTAGTAAGGATATTCTGTCATCATTGAATACACGTCTTTTAAAGATAATAAATGCTGACTGCTGTTTCGAACGACAGCAGTAGATATATAAGCACGTTGTGTCACAATTTTAAAAATTGTGCTTACTGCTTCCTGATCGCGGTGGGATAATAAGTCTACTAGTGCTGAGCTCATAACCCATTAGTTCCCAGCAGGTACTAGGCTTACAATGTTTATACTATGGTAATAGAAATGTTGTAGTTTAACACTTTAGCTACAACCATCAGTCATTATTATATTGACTCAAGTCAGTGTTTTTTTGAGTTGTAGTTTTTCCATCTTTTCACTGTGAGTCCGGCCTTTCAACTCCCTATATAGCATTTTTTTTTTTGTGAAGTTAGTTAGTTAGTGTGAAGTTAAAAATATAAAACCAAACCCCTGGTTTTTGGCATTTTTCTCATAAAATTTATGTGGTATGTGAAAAAAGGGTAATCACCAAAGTTGTACATCTTATTATCTACCTTTTTGCTATTTGACGTTTTTCCATAGCTAGGACTTGTAGTCAGAAATGAAGATGTACCGTATTTCACCCTTAAAAACCACCCCTACCTGCCTCCCGAACTCAGATCGCCCGTAATTTATTTTTCTTTTAATGTCTGTCATATTATCTTCCATTTCCAATGGGTTTCATTCTACTATAATTTAATGTTTTTTTCACCATTTTTCAGGGGTTCTACCCTGGGCTATTATACCAAGATGTATTGAAGTATATTGTACGTGAAGATCTACTGTATTTAAATGTCAAAGTGTCCGCCACCGCGAGGGCTTTTTTAGCTCTGTATTTGAACTGTACGAATTTAGCTATAGTATAGGGCTTTTCAGTTTAATTTAAGTACGATATAGCTACGTTGTGTTGCATTCTTTTAAGGAGCCAAAAATGAAGTGGCAGCCAAAGTGTTGAACTAAAACTTATGCAAGCAGTTTCTTAGCCCTGGATTTTTCATGCCCTGTTGTCGCGATTGTAACCAACCAGTAATTATCTTAACGCATATATTATAGACCAGTACCCATAGCAGATGTCAATGAAACCATGGCCCAAACAGTGGCGTAGCCAAGTGGGGGGGGGGGGACTTTTGTTGGTCTGTTGCAAATAAATGATTTTGCTGGGTTCTAATGGGTCTATTATTCAAAGTGCAGCTTGATTGTAATTCTCCTCAATATATACAGTATAGAACACATTATTTCAATTCTTAGGAGCAGTGCGGTAACCGTTTTTTTTTGGAGGGGGGGGCCTTTGCACTTAACAGAGCATTGGGCCCCCTTTAATTTCCTGCGATTTACTTTTTAATTTTCCTTTCTACAGGGGCCCCTATTGCCCTATTGCCATCCTATGCCATGCTACCCTTCTGCTACTATCTTTTTTTCTTTTTTTGTGAAATGTATTAAACGGCTGAACGTGAATTGCGGGGAATCGATTTACACCACGTATTTTGTGAGCTGCGTAGAGAAGTTACATCATTAACATTTTGATCTTTCCTTCTTCCAAATTTTACACTACGCATTTTTTTGGTGTAAACTCAATTTCTAACTTAATTTATTAATGAATTAATGGAGAAATTCTTCAAACCTTACATGTTTGCAGTACATACAAATTTTATTTCGGGGGGAGGGGGGGTCCGGACCGCATGGACCACCCCCCTGGCCACAGCCATGTAAAACTGCACAGGAGAGTGTCAATTCCAAGCCAGTGCTATTTGCAATTGAATGTTGCAAAGGAAGTATTTTCTATGGATTAGGCAATGAAAGGTGTAACCGAAAGATGGTGAACAGACAGAAATTGAGTAATGCATTGAAGCTGAAGGCAGTAGATGTTATTTCTGCAAAACATTCATTATAAATACCAGTGGAGCTCAGCAAAGGAAATGCATTCATTGGTCGTATTCGCCATACATACATCCCCGATTGACAAGAAGTCGGTATGATGATGGCGGGATATTGGCACCAATTATACATGCTCATTTGCAACCCATCATCTGGTCTCAATATTCTTCATTCTGCAATAGGACCACCCACAGTGGCGTAAAGTTTTAGAATGATAATTTTAGACTAAATCGTTTAAATCGCAATGTTATCATTATAGAAATAACATTGCATTCAACCGAAGATGGGGCTCGGGGGTACAAAGTAGTGGAGTTTTACTCATTTTAATAGTAGTAAAGTAAAGCTGTAGATTTTACGACAATATTTCATGTAGTTTTGTTCGCATTTTGTTGCTATGGGTCACACACATAAACTATTTGTTATTATTGATAACGTCTAATTAATAACAGGACTAAGTTAATGAATGATTAAGCTCTGCACTCTGTGAGTCAGCGAGTAAAGTTCGTATTTTTAAAACCTTAAATGTTTAGAATACCGTCAAAACTGATTCACTTCGCCCCGTTTTACGGTACATTACATAACTTAATATACTTTGGGTTAATCGTCCCCGCAATTCACAAAACGTTAATCGAATTCCTCCGCGCTCCCAGTGGATTGAACGCGGGCGTCCACAGCTGTCTTTCTAGAGGGGTATGGTAGGTATTGCCCCCCGTGAATGAAAATTAGCTCTGTGGCCCGATATGCTGAGAAAACAGACCGAGACTTATTGACATTTCTCCTAACAACAGGGGTCTTCCTCAGAGGAAATGAGTGAGAAATAGTAACAGGGGTATTTAAAAAATAATAATAGGGTTTACCGAATTTATACAGCAGTATAATTAAGGCTGTTGCAAAATAAGACGTTAGTATACCCTTCGGGGCAACATTTTGTAATACATCCTCCCAAAATTGGGGGCTACATGGTACGCAGCGCTAGACGCGAGGCATACCAAAGCGCGAGGCCTGAAGCGGTTTCCTCACAGTTGAATATCTTCTCTGAATAGTCCGCAAGGTGTGCCAGAGAATTGCAAAGCGTGATGGTTGCCGTGGTCTAGTGGCCTAGTATCTAGTAATAGGCTAAGGAAGTAATTTATTTTTCTGGGGATTAATTGCGAATTTCACAACTCTTATTTTAATTTTTTCTTAATATGTTTAATATTTGGGCTCATTAAAGAAAGAACATCACCCAGACATTTTTTTTAATAGCGGCTTGTTGGTTTTAAGGGGCAGCTACCCACCTTTGCCCCTTTGTGGACACCCTTGGGTTTGAATGCGAGCTCGCTGCCGAAATACACTTCTAAACATTTATAGTAACATGTCTAGTTTTAATTTTGTCCGGGGGGTGCCCACGGTTCCACTTCCCAGAGAGGCACTGAAAGCCCCCCAAGACCCCCCGGAGCTATTTTTTATATTTTTGTTTTTATTAATTATTATTATTATTTTATTTTATTGTTTATTATTGTTATTTTTTATTTTTTTTATTATCTATTTTTTTATTTTGTATTTTTTTTAACTGGCCGAATACTCTGCTGCTTCCAAAATCCGGCCACCCTATCCTACCAAAAACCCTACCCTTGGGCATTGCTAAAGGTCGCATTTAACGGTGATGGTCCCTTAAAACATGCAAGCTGGAAGGAAACTTAAC
Organism: Psococerastis gibbosa; assembly: GCA_963971405.1. Taxonomy (NCBI): domain Eukaryota; kingdom Metazoa; phylum Arthropoda; class Insecta; order Psocodea; family Psocidae; genus Psococerastis; species Psococerastis gibbosa. Next base: position 31,459,001 of record OZ020487.1, read on the forward strand.
GGAACCCCTGACCGATCTCACACCATGCCTTCCACGATACATGCCGGGTGTATCATAGCACGCATAATCTACTTCTAACCAGCAGTGCACACTGCCTCAGGACATGCAACAGCTTTAAAAACTGCGCTCTTCATCCTCAACGTGCTGAATCATATGTCCCTTACGAGCTACTGTGCTATTAATGATAAGATTCAGCTCAGTAGCAACCCAATTCATCAACGAACTTCGTGCGATACACCCCCGATGAATATCAGTTGTCGGTCAACTTCTGAAGACGCCGAGTGACTTATATAGTGTTATCCAGAAGAGGAATCTTCACACCCTGAACTCTGGCAACGTAAAAGCACTTCAATCTTTAAGACGTTCCTCGCTATCTGTGATGAATCTATAAGGCAACCACATCAATGCTGACTATGCATTGACATAGCTATCGGACAATTCGTCTCAGAACTCAAGCAACGGCTAAATGACTATGGTTCAAATTTAGATTTGAATGGAGAGAGTTACTGAACTTTCATTTTGGAATTTATGTCTAACCACCAGTGGACTGACCGGTGAACGAAGCCATTGGACAGTTTAGAGGTAGAATGGGACTGACAATTAGGTGTAAGGGTTACATAGCGGACCAAAGCTCTCAGTCGAGTCGAAGAAGACGAGAACATATCTAGAAAACATTCATGGCAGAAGAGCGTAGAAGGCGCCCTGGATTAAGAAGAGCTACCGGTACTATATTGGCCCAGTCATTTGGAAAAGCCAGTGCTACGATAGTGATAGATAGAACGACGTCAGGCAGCTGGGAGGCAGCGAGCGACCTGAGTTGAATACAAATCAAATTCACATCACTTCACTTCACATCACATCACATCACTTCACATCACTTCACATCATTAAGGGCTTAACCACTTCACAATGTAATAGATTCAACTCCTCTTCTTTCTTCCTATTTTCAGCAAAATTTCACTTCACAATGTCTCTCACAGTCACTTTGTCTAACCCTAGACTCTCCGACACCTAGCTGCCTGAAGAAGTCCATCCCCCATTGCGAGAACCACCAAAGTCTCTTAGAGAGCGACCACTTTTGCTACCTTATCCAGTAGCCCTAATATGCCATACAATGTTAATTTAGCACCGTGGTTAAAAATGTAATACCGTACCTAGCTAAAATGGAACAATGGAATGAATTGTATAGGGGAATTGTCGGTAACGTACGGCTAGAGAAGCCATCAGATAATAAAAAAAATATTCCTGGGCCGCTTGTCAATCAGTAAGAAGATATAGATAGCCCTACTACAGAAATAAAATGAAAGTAATTGGTAATGCGCGCTAAATTGGTGAAACTCGGACAATGCATGAAAGCTTGAGTATTCAAATAGATGCGGTCGAGATATGGCGCTATGGGAACAAATGATGGAGTGCGATAGGGTGATGCTATATGGTGATGTCAGTAAAGAGTAGAATACTTGGATCGGCTATTAATTGATTGATGAAGACAGCGGGATGTACGAAATGGCGGAGGCCAGAGGGGACAGTAGAAATTGCTTCCCAGAAGACGAACAGACAGAGGCACTAAATGAAGATGGTATGCCATGCTAGGGTTGCAGGCCTTCTGCGCTCTTCTGTCAAGCGTACTATAGGTGAACCGTTCTTTGCTTGCGCTCAGCTGCGAACGTCAGTTAGCTATGTAACTCTTGCACTTGGCTGCCTTATTCCAATAATCCACTCCAAATTTCCCGTCATATTCAAAACTAAAATTAAACTAGCACTTGAAGAACTAATAGGTTAACTGTCATTCATTGTGCGAAGCAATCAACTGAAAAACACGTTAGAAGAGTTCCCAAGCCCCTTAAGAAGAACACCTTGCCTGACATACATCGCAGACTGTACACAACAGCAACCGACCAACTAAATCAGTACTGACGCTATCGAATCATATCATCAAGAGACAGTAACTCTGGGAGCATTAGATACAACAAATCGAGAATGGCAGCGCGGCTTTTAAAGCTGCTACAACCTGAAGACGGCGTGTACTGCAGATGAGAAGCAGAATTATGCACATGCTTTGATGCACACAACTTGCATTGTGTAGGGCGCGCTGTAGGACCTGCCAGAATTCCAAAGTTTCCTACCAGTGTGGATATTTTGAGGTCCCTTTCACCTACAAATGCGACCTTCATGCAACCTTTGGGTAAGGTTTGCACGCCGATTGCCTATTGGCATGCAGTGGCCTGAGAAAGAAAACCCAATTATCCCGTTCGCTCAAGGGAAAGGCACTGCTCTACTACTAAACATTCAGATACGGCGTCTATAATGTCAGTAACTACAATAAGTAAGTACCCACAGGTGACAAGTGACAATCAAGCCGCAAATCGAATTTATCCAGCGATTAAGAAAGCAGTATATAGTGATCTCTACCATTAAAATTAAATATAGGCGTGCTGTGTCAATTACAACTATAACAATATTAGAAACTTAACTCAATTGACATTAAAAGAAATGAAAATTGGTACCGTACAATCTTACAACTATTGTTTCAGTTTATAGGCTAACTATCTATTATTTAGGTGCAATATACAATAGAGTGAAGTAATTTGCCAATAGATTTATATTATTTTCCGCTATACTTTTTTAGCGGTCGTTTAGAGTGTTAATGTACACTATAACTTTGTAACAGCGCGGCGGCTTAGAGAGCAATTTCCTGACGTGACGACTTTACAATTTTGAGATGTGACAGAGAGGCAGAAAACTGCGCCATGTAATTAGAGTAGGTTAAACCTATGTAGTGCCTATCTTCATCATTCAATTTAAAAAGGGAGCATGCTGTGTCTATTACAACTATTACAGTTTCAAAAACTGAACACAATTGAAACGTTAAAAAAAAAAATGAAAACTGATACCTGTACAGTACAACCATTGTTTCAGGCTAACTATCTATGAAGGTGCAATATACAATAGTGCAGAAATTAGCCTAAAAGTTCATATCTGTCAACCTATGCTTTTTAGCGGTACTTTAGTGTTATTGAATACCTATACATATATTATATACGATATTAATCAGAAATGAAAAAAGTTAAGGTTCCTTGTCATGACTATTTAATGGGGATGTATCGTATGGCGTGTGCGTAGGTAAATTGTCTGTTTGACAATTTTTGAATATTTACTTTTTTCAGTTAAACTTGTATGTTTTATATATTGTATAATTTATTATGAGTTAATTGTAAAAGTCGGCCGAAAGGCCAGAAGTTGGCCCATATGGAAAATTAATACAATTTTCTCTCTTTCGACATATTTTGCCCATGCATGCTATTATTTCCAACTTTTTGTCTGTGCCCATATATTTACTGTAAATTATTAATTTTATTATTAATATTACCTTGCCTGTGTAAAAATAACGTTGTTGATGGCATCCGGAAAGACTAAACTTAAAAATAAAATAATTAGCCCCCATAGCGGATGGGGGCGCGCCTTTGTCTTACCGTGGGGAGGTTTTCGAGCCCTTGCCACCATTTCCAGTCACCGTGCTCGGTCAGCAAACGGAGCTCCGTGCGTCTCATCCGGCGGTAACGGTAACGGGGTGGGGGGGATGGAGACTGGGGCGGGGGTGATGGAGGTGGCGAAGGCGGCGGCGAAGGCGGCGGCGAGGGCGGTGGCGAGGGCGGTGGCGAGGGCGGTGGCGAGGACGAAGGCGTTGGCGATGGGAACAGGGGCGGCGGCGATGTTGGCGGCGACGGCCAAGAGAAAAGGGACGACGGCAGTGAGTATTCGGAGAATGACCCCTCCTCCGGCTCACTGCTGTCCTCCTCCGGCTCACTGCTGTCCTCCTCCGGCTCACTGCTGTCCTCCTCCGGCTCACTGCTGTCCTTCTCCTCACAGGACTCGTCATGGTCCGATCTGAAATCCCAGCAAAATTCATTAGAATGCATAATTCTCCATAATCTGTTTTTGCTTTCCAATTTATACGTAGCATAAGGAAAGCTTTGTGATGGTCGAAATTAACAATTCCAAGATTTCAACGGATTTACACGTTTTAAGGTCCCAGCAACTGATCATGGCGACAATAATACCGGTATTTATTTAATCCCCCGGTATGAAAAATTCAAACAAGATAATTTTACAATGGAAAGTGCTATTCAAAATTTGTTTGCTTACGGTGTTAATATCAGGGGATTAAATAAATACCGGTATCATAATCGCCATGATCAGGCTGCAGGAACCCAAAGAAGTGGATTTTCGAAATGTCTATCTGTCTGTTCCGGGCAAACTACTCGGTCGATTTTGATGAAATTTAGCATGTGTGTTCACAAAAATTATACCTCGTGAGTTTTTTATTATTTTGGGCTAACTTGATTTTGTTTTTGTTTTTCTCAAAAAACTCTAAAAAAAAACTTCTAAAAGAATTATTTCTCTTATTTCTTTTAAATTCACATAGCCTATATTGTCGGTTGCCCCTTGATAGTTTGCTTCTGGGGGTAAAAAATATAAATAAGTCAATTTTCATGAAAAATGAAATGAAAAAAAAAATATTTTTTTTTGGAACCTTACTGTCGATGATTTCTACCTTTAGGTATATTTTAGCTGTTAAACAAAGTAAAAACACCGAACAGGTTGATTTCCCAGGATTGTTATATATATACAGAGGTTACCTCACCAACGGTGACGTCGGACGGACCCCCCCCCCCCCCCCCCCCCCGCGGGATCCGAAATTTAACCGTAGGGAAATTATATACTATGAAATAACGCATTATCTCCATCTGCTATTTGATGACAAATTCGAAGGCATGATCGAGTAAACTCGGACCCGTTCTTAGATCATAGATCATATTTCCTCTACTGTACTAGACCACGCGGGAGATACACGCTTTGCATGCTGCCGGAAATTTATTGAATGAACGTGCATGACGCTATGATGAAACCATAATACGATATATGCTATATATTATATATATATTGTAACGTTGCTGATGGGTGACTTACCCTGGCTCCTCCCAATTGATAGGGATGGCGTGGGGCCGCTGCAGACACAACCTGTGGAAAACAATTTATGTCGAGTGTCGAAACATGATATTCGGGTTGATAGCTCAGTTTGTGTATACAGTAGGCCTTTTGCACGTGCCCCAAAATTTGTACAACTAAGCTACCTAAAAATTATTAAAAAATGGGCCGACCCTATGTTTGATGCTGAGGGTTACCGTATAATAGGGAGGTAGCAACGGGTAGGGGTAGTTTCCAGGAGGGGATAAGAAACCATAAACTATGCCTATGTAAAATTTAAAAATATAACAATTATTGGTAGCTATCTATTCCCTTACTTACTTAATTCATACGAACATTAATATTACTATAATAGCCATTGCCATGCAAGGCCGTGGGCAGGAATTTTCGGAGGGGGTTTTCATTAGGTGCCCATTCCACATACGTACAACGTCAACGAAAAATTGAAAAATGACGTCAAAATGACGTAAATTGACGTGGTAGCAGAATTTTTAGTATGTCTTTAATGTCTGCTAAAACGTCATTTTTCAATTTTTCGTTGACGATTGAAGTATATGGAATACCCCCCTAAGCAAATATTCTTTAGGAATTGTTGTGATGTTTGTTTTGATAAAATGTCGTGCCTGGAGAACGTGGCAGGAGACAGTCAATAATGGAGGATGGGAATAATAAAGCATCGTTTAAAGTTCAAGTATAATTTATTTAAAACATGGTGTCAGAATTGATTTATTTGTAAAAAAGTTGGTTAATTTGTATTCTTTAATATGCCTAATTCAGATGAAGATAAAACGGGAGTGGTCCCAACCGCCCCAACAGTAACCAAACACAGTGTTAGCCACAGGCACATGAATACGCGTGCAAGCAATCTCTGTAATGAATGGAATCGATGGATAACTGAGTTCACCATCTATTTAAGAGCCTCGAATTTAGAGAATGAATCAGACTCAAGACGAGTAGCCCTATTGTTGCACCATATGGGTCCAGAGTCTCTAGAAATATTCACATCATTTGGTGTTGATTTGGACACTGTTAAATTTGAGGATTTGAAAAAACGGTTTGATACATATTTCAATCCACTAAAAAACACTTCAATGGAAAGATTTCGATTTTTTACTCGCAAACAAGAAAGTGGTGAAACAATTGAAGAGTACGCTACTAAACTGCAAAATCTTGCAAGTTTCTGTGATTTGCAAAAACTGGCGGACTCCATCACAAAGGATGTGTTCATTTGTGGTTTGCGTTCAGAATTTAACAATATTAGAGAAAAATTACTGTTTGATAATCCCACAACGCTACAAAAAGCTGTTGAATTAGCTCGTTCAATGGATAGATGTAAAATTGAGTCAAGTTCTTTATTGAGGGACAGTTCTTTGAGTGAATTCGTGGGAAGTGTAGGCAAAAGGCGAAACGCTGCACCTTCTACCTCGTATAGGCCTAATTGGAAACAAGATGATAACAAGCAAGTGTGCAAACGTTGTGGAAAGAAGCATGAAGACAAGGGCAAATGTCCAGCTATTGGCCAAACTTGCATGAAATGCTCATTGCTACACCATTTTGCAGTAATGTGTCGAACCCGAACCCGCCCTCAAGTCAAGGCAATCCGTGATGAATTAGAAACTAATGATGAAGGCGAAAATGATGTTTTCTTCATCGGAAATGTTAGTAGGCCTAATGTAAATGGTTCTGGTGGATGGTATGTCAACGTGCATATTCGTAGTCAAAAAATTAAATGCCAATTAGACACAGGGGCTTTTGTAGACTTGATGTCATTAAGTACATGGAAGAGATTAGGGTTTAAGAATAAAGACCTAAAAAATGTCTCAATGAAAATTACCACTGTAAGTGGTGAACGTGTTAAAGTTATTGGATGTGGGTTTGTTAAAGGCCGCATAAATAATAAATTGCATACTTTCAAATTCCTGGTAGCAGACATACCATGCACCACAATCTTAGGTTTGACTACCTGTAGTAGATTAAATTTGGTAAAAAAAATTTGCCAGGTTGGGTCTGGAAACGTAATTAATAACAATTTAGAAAATATTGTAAATTTTAAAACTTATGCGGAAGTATTTGAAGGTCTCGGATGTTTGCCTAGAGAAGTTCACCTGGAAACTGACCCGAATGTTAAACCGGTTGTGGAACCTAACAGAAAAATACCATTTAGTTTAATAGATTTGGTAAAAAAGGAGTTGAAGCGGATGGAGCACTTGGGTGTGATTGAAAAAGTATTTGCACCTAGTGATTGGGTTAGCTCCATTACCGTTGTAAAAAAGCCAAATAATTCAATTCGTATCTGTCTGGATCCTAGAAATCTTAACAGGGCAATTAAAAGGGCTCACTGTTCTACGCCTAACATAGATGAAATTAAAGCAAAATTAAATGGTTCATCTAAGTTTTCAGTGTTGGATGCAAAAAATGGTTATTGGATGATGAGATTAGACGACGAGAGCTCAAAACTATGTACGTTCAACTCACCAAGTGGGCGGTGGCGTTTTTTGCGGTTACCTTTTGGTATAAGTGCTAGTAGTGAAATTTTTCAAGCTGAAATGTTGTATCATTTTGGTGACATTGATGGTCTTCTTATTTATCAAGACGATTTTTTAATTTTTGGTGATTACGAAAGTCATGATAAAACGCTCCAAAAAGTTTTACAAAGAGCTAAAGAAATAGGGCTAAAATTTAATAAAGATAAATGTCAAATTGGACTAACCTCAGTGAAGTACATAGGGCACATTTTTTCAGAAAAAGGAATGAAATGCGATCCAGAAGCTGTAAAAGCTATTTTAGAAATTCCAGTTCCTAAAAATGTGCAACAGGTACAAAGTTTTTTAGGCACAGTCAATTTTTTAGGAAGTTACATTGAAAATTTGTCACAGAAAACTAGTGCTTTGAGGCAACTGCTATCAAAGAATGTGGAATGGGAATGGCTAGAAAAACATCAAATGGAATTTGAAAATTTAAAAAAAGAAGTAACGACTTCACCTGTATTAACTTATTTTGATAGTAATAAGCCGCTAATTTTGTCTGTAGATAGTTCAAAAGATGCGATGGGGGCATGCATAATGCATGGGAAAAATCCAATAGCCTATGCGTCAACCACATTAACCCCAACTCAAATTGCGTACAGCCAGATTGAAAAAGAGTTATTGGCGGTAGTTTTTGGTTGTACTAGATTCCATCAGTACACATATGGACGCAAAATTATTTGCCACACTGATCATAAACCGCTTGTTACTATAGTAAAAAAATCACTTGACAAGGTACCAGCCCGTTTACAACGTATGTTGCTTAAGTTACTGGCTTATGAGTTTGAATTGTTGTATGTTCCTGGTAAAGAAATGTACATTTCTGATATGCTTTCGCGTAATGCTGTTAAACAAGATAAAGTCATATCTGAAATTTCTAAAGATTTAGAAGTACAAGTTCACATGTTTAAAACGAATTTGTCTGTTACAGAAAATAAAGTAAATGAGATTCGAGATGCAAGTTTACATGATGAGGCTATTCAACAGGTTCAAAATTATTGTAAATCTGGGTGGCCCAAGTCTAAATACGATTGTGAATCCACGGCGAAAATTTATTTTAATATGCAAGATGAGATGCACGTAATTGACGGCATATTGTTTAAGGGAACGGCATTGGTTGTTCCACAAGCATTGCGTAACAGTTTTATAAAGAATATTCACAGTGGGCATCAAGGACTTACTAGGTGCCTAGATCAAATTCGAGGAATTGTATTTTGGCCGAATATAACGGCTGATCTGAAAGCTTTCATAGCCGATTGCATTGCATGTAATACTTACCGAAAGAAACAAAAAAGAGAGCCATTACTTCAACATGAAATTGCCGAATATCCGTGGGAGAAGGTTGGCATGGATTTTTTTGAATTTAAAAACCAAGTTTATTTAGTGGTTGTGGATTATTTTTCACAATTTATAGAAATAGCTCTTATGAACTCAACTAAAGCTAAACCAGTTATTCATCAGCTTAAGTCTATGTTTGCGCGTTTTGGCATTCCACTAGAAATAATGTCTGATGGTGGACCTCCTTTTGATTCCCATGAATTTCGAATGTTCGCAGATGCATGGGGAATCAAATTATCTAAATCGAGCCCAAAATATCCGCAAAGTGACGGATTAGTCGAAAAATCAGTAGGAATTGTAAAAAAAATGCTGGCTAAGTGTGAAGCTTCTGGTGATGATCCATATATGGCTTTGTTGCAATATCGGACAACCCCTAAAGGTATGATTGATTCCCCATCGCAACTGTTAATGTCACGGCAGCTACGTACATTGATACCGAAAACTAAGGAAATGTTAATGCAAAAGGTAGTTGATCTCGAAAAACATAAAAAGAATACACTACTTAAGCGTATGAAAACAAAGAATTACTATGATAAAAATTCAAAATTATTGCCAGATCTTAATGTAGGAGACAGCATTATGTTTAAAAAATTTCCTGATGGTGTATTTTTACCTGGTAGAGTTATAAAAAAATGTTCTGAACCTCGTTCGTATAATGTTCAAGGGGAAGGCGGAGGACAGTATAGAAGAAATAGGCAGCATATAATACAGACCAATAACAGAAACCAAGAAAATGTATATTCTGATAATGAGATCATTGAAGTTAAAAAAATGCCGGTCGTTAATTCTAATGATAATAATGTTACTGTTACTGAGTCTCCAGCTGCTCCTGAGATCGGAGAAGGTCGTCCCTTAAGAGTGCGGAATGCGCCTCGAAGGTTTACCTTCTCCGAGTATTAGTTTTAAGAAAGGAAGATGTTGTGATGTTTGTTTTGATAAAATGTCGTGCCTGGAGAACGTGGCAGGAGACAGTCAATAATGGAGGATGGGAATAATAAAGCATCGTTTAAAGTTCAAGTATAATTTATTTAAAACAGGAATGTGCTGTAGTTTTAGAAGAATAATAGCAACCAACAGAGCATATTTTGCGAACCTGCGATTACTCAAGTCAGGACTATATCCAGAGCCACCATGTTCAGGATATATAAAACCCTCATCAGACCTATTGCAACATACGGACACTGGATTCTTATACTGTCAATGACACAAACCAACTATACGAGTATCGGAAATAAAGATAATAAGGAGGATCCATGGACCCCTAAGCAAAGACGGAGGGTATAAGAAACAACGCCGAAATAGACGCAATGTTCAACGGAGATTTAGAATTATACAGACATTTTAAAATTACACTGAAAAACAGGGCTCGGGGATTCAATATTTTGGAAAAAAAGGTCCAAAATCGAGGGGGTAGGCTAAGTTTGAAAAATATGTAATCTTATGAAAGCATACAAAAAACATTTAAATGTTACATTTAGTTTAAATTATATTATATTATCCACATATTAAATCAAAAGTACATATTTTTAGACCGAACAGGGGGATGGATGTCCACAATGATTGCAGCCGTCACGGGGGGGGGGGGGGGGTACTTATTTGTCTCCAAGAGGGAACAATGTACTGGGAGCCTATACCGGTTACAGTTAAGGTTGAGTGCTGGAGTGGCAGAAAAAATTTACTTTCCTGTTTGCAAGGAACAAGAGCTACAAATCTTACAAGCTGCCGAATATTTTTCGAATACATATGCATGATGCTGATTTCTGGTCAATACACAATTATTATTATTATTCTGCAGAATAATACCCCGCATAATAATAATGTAAGTTATTTTGTTTTTGTAATATATGCTCCTTGTCCAGGGAATACTGGACAAGGAAAAGGAAAAAAATATTATTATTATTGCTATGATGACTAAACTTTTGCATTCCTGAGGGGAGACTATGTTTCCACGCTTAGTCGTATTCAAAAAATTTAATGAATGTATCTGATTAGCCTCTTCAGCCGCCCTATACCAAGTAACGTTATACTTGTGTCAAGTTACGGCCAGTGGCGGATACAGAGGGGGTTCAGGGCGTCATGACCCCCCTTACCGCCAAAATGACGATGAAAAACAGTAACTAACATTTAAAAAAATATTAATAATAACAGGTTTTGCCAACGTTTTATCAATAAAACAAAACATCGAAGAGTCGACTTTGTTTTGTTGGCTGAAATAGACTCAAAATAAAATCTTCCTTCCATAATTACATTTAATTTTGTATCGCTTACAATTAATCAATTAATAATTATTATCATTTGTTACATTCTGGTTAAATGATTTGGATGTGTAACTTAAGGAAGTAAAGAAATTTTTCAAACCTGCAGCTGTATCAATTTTTTAATAGTTTTTTTCTAGTGTCTGTAGGAAGAATGTAAGGACCTAAACAGCTGCATGTGGTCACATCAAAGAGCACTAGAGACAATACTATGGGCAAATTTGACCGTGACCCCCTCCCCCCTTAAAAACTCTGTATCCGCCTCTGGTGACGGCAGGTCTTCTACCACATGGTGAGTGGACTTACAAAAGTACCAAAACGCTATCTCTATGCCATCGAAGGTATCGTCCCCGGCCTTTCCGCTGATGAGGTATTTGGGCGCCCGATGTCAATGGGGGCAATGCTGCCCATCGTTTACGTGGCCACAGAAGTTTCATAATTTTTTTAAAATTAATATAGGGGTCAGTCTGGAATCTAGACCTACAGGGTCATAGTCATGAATGGATACAGAGGGGGCAGCCCCACCCCCCAAATTTGGTAAATCTCAAGTCAATTTATTACTGCCAGAAACTAGGCTACATATATTTTTCCTATCTTGACCCACAACTACTCTGGCCTCCCCCCTCCCCAAATGGGCTGGATCCGTCCCTGATCATAGTTGAGCTCACTCCAGTGCCCCAAAATGTTACTCTAAGCCTACCAAAAAGATTTCAGCATTAATTGAGCCACCATGTTGGGTGTTGAGGAGTTAGGGATTCGTGGGAATTTAGTTTTCACGTTGATGATTGGTAAATTGTAAGTTACATGTAAAATCTATTTCTAAACACTTACCGCTTTGGTGTCGACCCCATCCCCGCCGCATCAGGTGCCGGCCTCTTGCAGGGTGGGGTGACATTCAGCGCCTCTGGTGCCACGCTTTCCGGTGTACTCCGACTGAAACAACAAATACTGATACTTAGGAAATTTCATTACACTGTCACATTTGGTGATGCAATGCCCACATAGGACAACCCCTTCACATACCTTTTAGTGATGGGTTCCCCGATGTAGATTTTCTGATTTGTCTGCATTTTGATGCATGATCACATAGTCTACAGTATGTATCGGCCACATCATGTGTCAAACGGTAGACGTATTTCTTCTAGCTAGTACGGTACCTATGTTATTTTTTCAGCCCTGTGATGAATATTTCCTTGAAACTCCTTTACACAAAAACAGGAGGCGTTGGTGTGTGAGCAAACTCTAATAGAGAGGTCCGATTGGGCCTCAATTCAACGAAGGATAAAAAGTAGCCTATGTCTTAGCCAAGTACAGGATACGAGTCAACTCTGCATCCGTAGCATATCCTCTTGAGACATAACCAAGTGGGCACTTTTTCGTGCTTACGCCGAATTATGAGCCCATAGAACTTTCTGTTTAAATGTCAGTTTATATTGTATTAGACCACGCTGGAGCTATACAAATCTTACAAGTCGACTGTCGTAAGATTAATGACTAATTAATTTACCTGACGCTGTAACGAAACCATTATAGGTATTGTGGCATTGCTGAGCGGTGACAAATTCGTGGCAGCCGACAATTTTATATTACAACCAACCACATTGAAGTTCGTCCACCCATGACTTTTACGCTAAGTCCAACTTTGGTTTTATTTTTTATCTAAACTAATCAAAATAATGATAACTAAAATGTAATAGTGATAGATCGAATATAATTTGTCATTCATCAAATCATTTAAAACGAAACACAGAAAAAAGTTACAGGCCAAATCGTGGACTCCTGCACCCACATTGAAGTTCGTCCAATTCATTAGAAGGTGCTATCAATATTTTGTAACGTGTCCCCGGGCTTTAATAGCATCATTTATTCTGCTATAGGCATCGTATTGACAAGGACTGCACATTCTTGTGGTGCTGTGGTGTCCCAGACTTCTTTAATGACCCTCTTCAACTCTTCTTCCGTGTCCGGCCTTTACCTCTGTACCCTCTTTTTCATTGCACCCCAAATATTTTCAAAAGGTGAAACATGAGAACTGCTTGCCATCCAAGTTAAAACGGGAATGCCTTCCTCGCCGAACCATGCCCTAGCTGCCTTGGTAGTGTGACATGTCGCCCCGTCCTGTTGAAATATCTAGCCCCCATTAGGGAACAAAGTACGCAAAAATGGAATTAGGTGGTTTTTCAAGATGTCAATGTACTTTGGGCTATTCACAGTTCCATTTAAAAAATGTAGAGATCCAACCCCGGTTGCACTCATGAACCTCCTCAACATGACGTTGGTAGGAAACTTATCCATTTGCTGCACACACTTTAGCAAATACGTTTCTTCCTTTTTTCTGGTGACTTCCCTCTTTGCTCGCCAATCCAAATCTCAAATCGGAACTCATCAGACCATTTCACATTATTCCATCACTGTTCAGTCCATTTACTGTGGTTTTTGGCCCATCGAAGCCAATTTGCAGCCTACACCTGCGACAGCGCTGGTTTTTTCTTCGCTGAATAAACGTTGTAACTCATTTGTTTCAATGCTCTTGTACATGATTTCACACGTAGAGGTTTCCCTGTAACTATATAGCGCAGAAATATCTTTAGTTGTTTTCCTTCTATTCTTTGAAATTAAACGTCTTAAAGCGGTTAAGTCACGATCAGCGATTATCTTTTGAGCGCCTGGACGTTTCTTTGGCAAGGGGGACGCACTTCTTTGGAAACGGTTTATTATACTGACCGGATGGTGGATCGACTCGGCAACAACTGGGAACCTATTTTTCGTCAAAACATACCTTCACAATGAGAATTATTGTTTCGGACAAATCTTCGCTCAATGGTCTTCCTCGTCCTATTTTCACAATTAGACAATGAAAGATTAACGAATAAGAGAGATATTCTTCGGGGCTACATATTCATTCGTTTTAAAATAGAATGAGAGTTATTTTAATGACAATGCGTGAATTTATTCAGTGATAAGAGAATGGACGAACTTCAATGTGGGCGCAAGAGTCCGCGACTCTGTACATAACTTTCTCGGCTGTTTTCTTTTAAATCTTTTTGCTCTACTTTAATGAGTCCTTCTATCACAATTAAGTTTCAGTTATCATTATTTCGATAGATTCATTAGTTTAGATAAAAAATAAATCCAAAGTTGGACTTAGCCTAAAAATCATAGGTGGACGAACTTCAATGTGGTTGGGTTGTATATTATGGATTTTTATTTTAACACGGATGATTGGTGGAATGTACAAATTCTTTTGAATTGCTGAGGAGTGACTTACCCTGATGACTTTTCGTCGCCCCCCTCATAGGCGCAGCAGAACCTGCGGAAAAGATTTCTTTTAAATTATGTCCTCAGTTGATAATTTAATTGTTTTCTACAGTGTTGCAAACCTCTGAAGCCTAACAATTTTCCTCCAGTGACACCAAACAATTATTCCAAATCTGTTATTCAAATGTTGGATGCTTAGGGATGAGGGATTCGTGGCGACTCAAAATAAATAGTCCTTTCGATTTTAATTTTCAGGTTGGTGATGGGTAAACTGTAAATTCTAGTATAATTCGAAACTCTTGCCTTTTTTGGTTCGACCCCATATACCCACGTCATCTGGTAACGCATGACGCAAGCCTATTGCCTAGGGCCTATTATATTTTTATAGCTCTACAATAAAAATTCTTCGCGATACTCGAAGAGCATACACGTAGCCAGGGAGGGGGCTTTGGGGGCTAAAGCCCCCCCCCCCCCGAAATTTTAAGATTATTTATTTTATTTTTCTCGCTCGATCCAGTGTATCGTAATTCAACACTAAAACTGTGTGTTTATGCATGCAGGTTCGACCACATATACCCACGTCATCTGGTGACGCAAGCCTATTGCCTAGGGCCTATTATATTTTTATAGCTCCACAATAAAAATTATCTGCGAAACTCGAAGAGTATACACGTAGCCAGGGAGGGGGCTTTGGGGGCTGAAGCCCCCCCCCCCCCCCCAAATGTAAAAAAAAGAAAAAATATTTTTTAGTTTATTTATATTATTGTTTTCGCTCGATCCAGTGAATCGTTATTCAACACTAAAACTGTGTGTTTTTGCATGTAAACCCGCCGTTTTACTGGAGGTATTCCATAGCCCACGACCCCATGGTAGTTAACCCCCCCCCCCCCCCCCCCGAAGTAAAATTCTGGCTACGTGCTTGTCGAAGAAGGTTCGATTGGCCGCTAATTAAATGAAAGATAAAAGGTTTTCTATGTAGAATACCGTCTTGAGGCGATACAAGGGCCCACGTCAGGTGTGCAATTTTTCCTGCTAGATGGTTGATAGATTCGTGGCGGCACAAAAATAGTCATTTGGATTTTAATGTTCACGTTGATGTTTGGTAAAATGTACATGTAAAGTCTACATCTAATCACTTGCCTCTTAGGGCTCGACCCCATCCCATCCTGGGAAGTTGATGCTGGCCTCTTCCGGGAGGGAGGGGTCACCTCATCATCCTCGCGATCTTCGTCTTCCGCTGGCGCTTCCCCCTCCTCTTCTTCCTCCTCCTCTTCCTCCTCTTCCTCCTCCTCTTCGGCCTCGGGGATCGGCTTGGTCCGCCTGAGGAACTTTCTCCTGCTCCTGAAAAGACAAAAACTGATAGTTGGTAGGCCATTACATTGTCAGATTTGGTGTGAATTGGCCACGTCCCCTTCAACTTTCCAATTTTTTTCAGTTATTAGTTTGGTCTTGATATGTGAGCCGTGGACAAGACCCAAAAAACTCCATCAAAACCTGATCATGGCAGAATGATGTGTTGAAGGATTTGCTCAACCGACACCTATTTAAAACGTGTGGGGGGTAAAAGGGGATGATTTGTTCCATTTGGTAGTCATAACAGTGGGGCAAGTGAATCGAGCATCAGCAGTGTATTTATAACATAATATAAACATAACGACTATTTTTATATGGTTGATAATTTTGGGCTCCCATGATTTTCTCACTCCCGTACCAAACCATTAAGCGGGGCCTCCTCAAAATGGTCGTACCAATCAACCTACCCGATCGATTCAGTGATCAGTTACTAATTTATAATAAAACATAAACAAATCCTAATTTAGAGCCTTGGTCTTTACTCATTTTGAAATAGTGTAGTTTTACTGAACAAGACTTATGAAAATTACCTTAAACGGAGGAATGGGGGGCCTGCCACAGCCCCGCGGCGGAAATTTTATGAATATTTAAGCGCAAAACATTGGGATTCTGCCCGTTTTGTTAGCAGTAAAGTATATATTTTACAGGCGAAGATGTAGCAGAATACAGAGATACCCTGTGGGCCAGCCCTGATCAAATGAAAAAAAGAAAGTAGACCCAAAATAATGGCGCTTTTCGCCTTTTTGCAGAGCAGGAGGTCATATCGAAAAAAGGCTGTCGCTTCGTTCATGAGGCATGTTTTGAATAGTTATGCGCGAAAGAATGGAGTTTTACGATTTTGAGCAGGCCTCAATTTGTAGCATTTTGTGACACTTACATACGGCCAACATAGGGCACTGTAGGCTCCTTCAATCGCTGCAGTGCCCCGTGCAGAGGACGCCCCGTTGGCTCCATGGCTGCAACCTTTCCCCGTGGGGACGTCGATGGTAGCTCCTCGCTTAAACAAAAATTAAGGCTAATTAACCTCCTATTTTTCTGCTCTCCAAAATTGCAAAAACAAATACGGCAGCTGAGCGAGAGAATACGTAAACGCATCAAAAGTCTTTTTTACAAAATGTCGGTCTGACTGTTCGTCGATTTGTGGGAAAATACTTGGTGAACTCTGATGAAATTTGGCTGGTAGATAAGAAGAAAAATCATATATTGGGACCGTTTCTCTTCATTTTGAGCTTACTCAATATTCTGGGTATAAGATTAATTTCCAAAAACTCCAAAAAAAACTTCTATATTTTTTTAAATCGCACATATTGTAGTGGTCTAGTTATTAATGTAAACTAAGCCCAATATGTCGCTGATCATATGGTACGGGGAAAATTAATTTGAAAAATACTCACTGTCCATGAAAAATCACTGAAAAATAATTTTTCAGTGGAAACTTTTCATCGATGATCTCGAACATCAGGTATAGCCTATGTTTGAAGTGTTAAATAGAGTAGCCTAACAAAAAAATTCTCTTCGAATCAATTTTTTGTTTTGAATAAAATATTTTTTTGAAGGAATTATGATATCACAACTGATGCCCCAATACATATGCATGTGTATTATTACAGGGTATTGTATTATACTCGGACGTGATAAATAAACTCTGTTAATTTCAAAAACTAAAGTGTTATAACTTCCTCATCAAACCATTTTTAGACCATGATTTTCATAATTATAATTAATTGAAATCGTACTAATATTCCATGTTTTGAGTCTAGGAAATTGGCCCCTTTTAATTTGTATTAACTCCATTATACGCATATATATGTGGTCAAAATGCATGTTGACAGATCTGGTCTAAATCTGGGATACGATCTAGTTTTGAACTATAAAGTTCCGTGTAGAACCTATTTTGTGCAACTTACTTTGCCTCATCGCCTTCAGGAGGCAGTGGCACACTCCAGCAGGCTTCCGGCGAGAGTGCGGCCACCCTTCTCCGCGGCGCTCGCGGGGGTGCGACGACCCCCCTTGAGTATGGGGTATCGCGCCTGAAACAGCAACAAAGTGATAACTGAGTATATTTTACAAAGAACACAAAAAAGCAAAGGAGCATTATGCTCACTATAACAAGGAACTGGGTTTTTACTCGTATATATTGTATAGCGAAAAGAATAAGCTTTGAAAAGAGTGCAGTGGGCCTGCATACGAGTACAATGTCAAACCCCAACGATGCCGTGCATAACATACTGTATATATGGGGCTTATTGAATAGGTACCGGTATCAAAATAGAACCATATCACATTGCTGAACGATATTATGAAATCTAACAAATATAACTAGGAGAGGACGCCGAAGCTGGTTTTCGAGACACTTTCAACGACCCAAGGCGTCCCAGTAGGCCAAGACTAAGATGGCGATACCAAGTGGCACCCGTGACCGGAAGATAGCGGCGGAAGACCGTCAGAGGTGGTGTGGCTGAGTGGCTGTATCCAAAAGCCCCCCCCCACGGGCTGGACGCGCCAACCTGTCAAGTAAGCCAATAAATATAACAGGCATAGTTTTTGCAAGAAGGAGTTAGTTGTTAGGTAGTCATTTAAGTAAATCTCACATAAAAAGTTATAGCTAGATCTGTTAAAGTGTTAAATTTGTAGTTAAACAAGGCATAAAATTTTACATTTCACTATATTTTTTAACTTGACACAATTTATATATTTTAAACTGCATGCATTCTATTATACTAGGCCTAGTATTTAGAATATTGTAAAAATTTCCAACCTAAAACGGGCCTAGCCCATAGGGAAGTGACAAAAACTGTAAAAATTGTATCTTGGGAAATATATTTTGATTGATTGATTGATAGGTAAGTCCGACACTGCTTCTTACCGTTTAAGCATAGTTTTTTCCTAAAATAATATATCCTAATGTAAATTACTGTACATTTACATCTTCCTCATCTTTACCAATTTGGGACGCGATTTGGTTCCCGGAATATGCATATTTAGCAAGATTAGAGTTGACTACTTCCACTTCCTCATTACAAAAATAATAATTTGTAGCTTACCTTGTTCGCCCGAGGGTAACCCCACTCCCCATTACCCTCCGGGCCTCTTTTTGCAAAATAATTAGTTCACTTTTCATAATGAAAATGTAAATAATGAAGTTTAAAATTTTGTTTTTCTTCAAATGTTTCACTTTATTTCGAACAAACAACCCGGGCAAAGTGGAGTTGTTACTTGGCTCATGGCTGATATTTCCATTCTCAATGGTAATCTTTGGCGTAGAAAGGGGGCCTGGGGAGTGCGTTAGCCCGCAGGGGCATCCGTAGCCCCCCCCCCCCCAAGGATTTCTGGGGGCAAAGACGTTGTGAAAGCTAAAGAAATACTATCCACAATAACGAAAGGGAAATTCTTGGTAGGTCTTTGCTTATTTTTCATGAAAGACGTCATGAAAA